>OY776113.1:75702347-75954847 GCA_963675035.1 Allygus modestus | reverse complement strand
AGGATTTTCTGTACATTCGATCGTGCTTTGTATTCTATATTTATTAAATCAAAACTAATTTATTGATTAAAGTTGGGCTAAAAGGGAGAAAGTATGTGTCAGTTTCCTGATACCGTTTATTTATGCTCACTATTGGGATCTCGTAAACCTTAATAGTTACAAGGAAGGTTAAACGAGCAAAGTAGTGCGTAATTATAAACTAAATAAAATGGCACAAAGAAATCGAAAATATTCCACCAAACTCGTTCGCTACGCTCAAAAAAACCATTTTTGACCAATAACAAAAATTGCTCATAACTCTCTTATTTTCAATATACAAAAAAAATGTCGGGTCAAAGTTGCGTGAAATTTTACATAGAATTTGAATAGTTAGATTACTGCCAAATAATATACTCGGTTTCTAATATAAAATGGTCAAGTCTAAAATCTTTAATGCAATTGTAGAGTTTTATATTTTGATGTGAAAGAAATTCATTTTCTGATTACAAAAATACCACATATGTGATATTTTATTCATAAAATAAATCCATATTTTAACGAAACCGTATTTTTAAGCAGCCATACGATAGATATGTTGTAATGGCTCCAACATAAAGTATTAAATTTATGTTTTACAGCTAATTTACATAAAACAACTGATTCACTTAGAAATCAGCTGTTTTCAATGTAAGAAAATAAGGTTTTGTAATAGCATGTTATACAACAATTAATTTTAATGATTTTCTTACAACTGAATTCTCCGTGAATCAGCTATTTTATGTAAATCAGCTGTAAAACATAAATTTAATACTTTTATGTTGGAGCATCATATGGTTGCTAAAAAAAGGTTTTTGTTAAATTATGGACTTATTTTATGAATAAAATATCACATACAAAAAGAATGTCTTTCACAAAAAATATAAAACACTATACTCGCATTCAAGATTTTAGACATGACCATTTTATATTAGAAACCGAGTATATTATTTAATTTTAATCTAAATATTCAAATTACAGGTAAAATTTCATGCAACTTTGATCCGCATGTTTTTTTGCATCTTAAAAACAAGAAAGTTATAAGCAATTTTTATTTTCTGTCAGAAATGGTGTTTTGAGCGTAGCGAACGAGTCTGGTGGAATACTTTAGATTTTTTGCGCCATTTTATTTAGTTTATAATTACGCATTACTTTGCTCGTTTAACCTTCCTTGTAACTATTAAGATTATGAGATCCCAATGGTAAGCATAAAATACCCCCGTCGCAGCAAACCTGCGTACTCAGCGAATTTAAAATGCATAGTATATATGTCTTAATAAAGCCGCATACCATGTTTCATAAAAATATATTCACAAATAAGCGATGTATACAATTTGAATTATTCTCCTTAAGAATAACATTAGTGATGAAAATACAGGTTTGCTGCAACAAAGAACAACAAATATGGGTTTTAATATAAATATAAATATTACTCAACTAGGTGAAGCCACTTACCAAGTTTCATCAACATACATTCATAAATAAGCCATATATTCCATTTTGATTATTCTCCATAAGAATAACATGGTGGATGAGTACAGGTTTGCTGCTACAGTAAATATCGGTCAACATTTCTTTTTTGTGCAAATACCACTAGACTGTAGTTGGCAATGTTGGCTGATCTGTTTGTGAATGTACATCATTTATTGGCTCTCTTTATTATTTCATCTGAAGTTTGAGAGTTTCTAGGTATCAGTTCTTGAACTTAATTATTAAAGTTGAATGACAGTGAAAAGTGCTAAAGCCGTGCAATTGAAACCAGTGCCAATTTAAAATTGCTAAGAAAATAAATGTGATGTTATCAAACCTTGAGCTTAAAGCCATTATAAGCTGTAACTTATGCAGCCATCCTCTAACTTAAAAAGAGGAACCATCCACAGATCTTTCATTATTAATTTACATCTCTTTTTAACTATCAACAGACGACTAAAAATCTACTTAAAAGAGGTATGGAAAAGCACCTAATTCTGTTGAGTTGACACTCACATTCAAGTGAACAAAAATGAATTTGATATGACATAACCTTATACTTGGCATCCTTGGAAGTAAAGTTACGTTGGGTTAGGGTTTTTAAGGTTTGGTATGGTAAACTAAACTTACCTGACCTTTTCCAACCCAAGAAACCTAACCTAACAATACCTAACCTAAAATAACCTTTCCTGTATTTTTAGGGTAAACATAGGTCGGATGCAAAAAATAATATTATGATGAGGTTTAGCGTTGAAAGGCAGTTTTATTTGACTACCCACGTGCCATACCCCAAACAAATTTTTTGAGCGATTTTCCAGAATTCCCCTAAACTTTTCCGGCCATATCTCCGTTGTTTTACGTCGGATCGGACAAATTCGTTGATATTCTTAATCTACTCGCTGTCCCGGTATCATTTTCGTGTATCCACATGTGCCATTTTCGACGAGATTTTTTAATATTCCGGGGTGTTCCTAGCTTTTCCGCTAAAAAAAACTATAATTTCCAGAATCCAGAATCCACCGTGAAATTTCCTACATTTGGGTAAAACGATTTTCAAATTCGAATGAGATCGTTGATCGATTAAAAATTATGGTTTTCTCTCTTTGTATTAATATATTAACATATAAATGTAAGACTTATATTAATGTCTTAAACAATCTTTACAAATCCAAAATATGTTTAAGACTATTTTACAAAAATAAAGATCTTACGTCTTAACTTAACCTAGGGTGAAGTGGAGTGTTGTAATCAGGAAATCAGACTGGAAAAAGTAAAAACAGCTTCCTAACCTTTCCAAAAATAAAATAGACATACATTTTTGAATAAACCAAAAAATATTTCAAAAGGATTTGGAAACCATTTTAAAACTGATATAATGGAATAAATACACAGTGTGTCTCAAAACTCCCCCCTCCCCCATATTATGTTTTATGTTTTTATTAATGGAGATAGAAAGCTTAACTGTGAGGAATGTTTATGTGACCGAAGAAAGAGGTTTTTCTAGTATACAATTTTCAAGCCCTATTTTGGAAATGGAGTAATTTGGGGGCAGGTCTAAGTAAACAATTTAAACGTAAACCCCTTATATGTTATCATCACTTTTAAGGCCTTGTTAAAAGAGGAAGAATGGTACAAATTAAAGGACTCTATGTTGTTCCTATCCAGAATGGCGGCCATTTCAATTTGGGATTTTTCTATGCAATACCCCTTAAATAGCATTTTATAGGGATAAAACCCACGAAAATGTATGTGATTTGCACTCAAAGTACCCAAAGTGACTTCGAATTGACAGAATCACATCCAGGACTTTATACCATACCCTAAATTTCCTAAATGTTACCTTATTCTGTTTTTTTCTAAATAATGAAAATTTGAGTTACGACCTTAAAGTCCTTGGGTATGATTCTATCATCACTTCAGGTACCTAACTTGAATGCAATTCACGTACATTTTCGTGGGGTACCCTATAAAATGCTTTTTATTGGTAATTTTATTAAAAAATTATAACTTTAAATTACCGCCATTTTGGATAGGGTCAACACACAGACCTCTAAATTGTGTCATTCTTCTTATTTTATCAAGAGCTTTAAAATTAAGTATCACAAGGTAGGGGTTTACATTTAAAATCTTTGGCTTACCCACGTTTTTTACAAAATAGGGTTAAAAAGGGTTATACTTAAGAAAGTCCCTTTGGTAACATAAAAATTCCACAAAGTAGTTTACCTCCATTAATACAAAATAAAATTATAATATGGGGTGGGACTTTTGAGACACCCGGTATAGTTTATTTGTTTAGATTTTTTATCAATAAAATTCATTTTTGTAAAACATATTCCCCACTATTACTCTTACCACACTTCACCTAAATTAACATTTTTTTTAACTCTGATTTTCCTATTCATATATTTAAAATTGCAAGAATTAAAAGTGAGGCTAGAAAATAACTAAACTGGTTACTTACAAGACAAACAACACCGATTTTAATCCCTTTTTCATGCCTTTTAACATCCCCTCTTCTCCCTGGTATGATTGCGATAAAGTATAGTTTGTCTTAAAAAAAAAAAAGTCGGGATATTTTCTAATTTTACCTTGTATATAGTTATTATATTGTTGAATATATGAACTTAGTTGAAGTTTTTGTAAAACCTATATTTTACACTAGAACATATAAAACACAATTTTAAAATTGTTAGTTGTAAGACTATTTTCATTTTGTAGAGTAATAAACTTTTTCTATACGTAAATTTATCTGCATTTTTTAACACTTACATTTTACTTCCTGATTCTCCCTCTGTAATAAAAAAGTCAATCATCCTAAACAATTGAGATCAAGGTCTGTCCAGTTCAGGTAATCAAATTTCACTTTTTAAGTCCTAATCAATGTTAAGAGAAACAGCAAATTCAAATTTAAAATTTTGAAAAGTTATGTCCAAGTTCACTCAGACAAAATGGAGTGTAACAAAAATCTGACCACATATAAGGAATCTGTCCATGGATCACTGTATGATCTATGGATATACTTATATTTCCCTGCTGATCAGATTATGCCACTTTATTCCATTGAAAGAATATGAGGACAAGGAAGAAATGCCTTATGTTTATCACAGTATACAAGAATTAAATCCACTGCAAGCTGGTTTTGTTTAGCACAATTCAAAATAAATCAAGGGTTTGGATTATTTAAGTTAAGATTGACTTTTCATACTCTCTACCAGTGCTAGCTTGCATTACAGTTTACTTTTTGAGCCTATAATACAACTCTCATAGAGAAAATTTTAGGAGTTAATAAATTGAAACTGTACAATATTTATTTCATTACCAGTTTGGTTTTAGAAATAATAACAATCATCTTCCTGCTTGTAATCTGTTATGAAATTTTTCATAAAATCATAAGCATACTTCAATAAGTAGGTGTTCTAATACGGTAGTGTATTATGCTGTTAATTTTTTAATCTCTCTTTAAAAAGACACCGAAGGCCATGCTGTGTTATTTTAAGGTGAATACATTATTTTTTGGCTGTTCTGATGCTCCTGGTTCTATTTACCTGCAATGCCGAGAATACAATGTTGCACATTATAAGGTTAAGAGAGTGTCCAGTCAGGATTGAAAGTAGGTGTAAGGAGTACGGGGATGATAAAAGTACACCAACTTATGAATAACAGGTTTTTCTAATTTAAAACGCCCATTAGACAACGTACTGTGTTTAGTAAACATACATTTTCTTTAATAACTCGGTAAATATTTGTGCTAGAATGACGAAAGAGGGCTTAAAAGTTTTGCCTCACAAATCTCCATCATTTTACTTGCATTTTACATCCGGGAATTTTGTTACCCTTTTTGGCCCCAAAACCCCAAAATGTTCAATATAAAATCAAAAAAAAGGGGGTTAGAGTTTTTCTATTGCTTTGCCCAATGAACTTGCCCAACTGATTATTACAAGGAATGTCCCTATCAAATTTTAAGTTAATCGGACAAAAAGTTCGACCGCTAGAATGCAAACACATACACACCCACACACACACACACACACACACACACACACACACACACACACACACACACATATATATATATATATATATATATATATCCACAATATTGAGCGACCCCCCAAAACGTGTTCAGGGGGTCACGTTAGGAACTTCTATGGTGGTCCAGGGCTTAATTTTTACCTTGCGGGTCATGCTAATAGTTAAAATTTACATAGGTAGTTCACTACAAATTTAGTTTAGAAATATTGCACACATTTTTTGTGTTTTTCAGTAACAGCATTTCTTTTTAATAAAAAAACATAAGCTTTATTTCAGGACGATATAAATTGTAATTTTTCAAGTTTCAAGGGGGGAATATATACCCCTGACCCCCCCCATCCACACCACCGGTGAGGGGGGTGGGGGAAGTAAGGTATGGGCCTACAGGAGCAGACCTCGCTGAAAACGCGGTGGCCATGGGGCTGCTATTGCCGCGCGCCAAGCTCCAGCAATGAGTGGGCGACATGGCAACACTGGGATGACTCATCTGGCTACGATTCACCGTATTTTAATACACAAACGGACATGTCCTCGATCTATATGTTTGTCGGGACAATAAACACATTATTGTGTTTGTCGGGACATCCCGACAGTAAGTTTTCCTAGTTCACTCAGACAAAATGGAGTGTAACAAAAATCTGACCACATATAAGGTATCTGTACTTCAGAATGAACATTAAATATGTTTTAGCTTGAAAGTCCCGTCAAGTGTGTTATATTCAGGTGTCCCGACTAAGATACGCATGCGGGTATGTGTGTGTGTGTGTTTTGCACTCTAGAGGTCACATTTTTCGTCCGATTTACTTCAAATTTGATAGAGACATTCCTTTCTGTAAACAGTTGGACAATTTCGTTGGGCAAAACAATCGGGAAACCCCCTTTTTTGGGATGTAATTTCTAAAATTTTGAGTTTTTGGGCCCAAAAAGGGTCACAAAAGCGCCGGATGTAAAATGAATGCATGTAAAAAGATGGAGATTAGTGAGCTGAAAGTTTTAAGCCCTCTCTCATCATTCTATCACAAATATTTACGAAGTTATTAAAGAACATGTATATTGACTAAACACAGTATGTTATCTTATGGGCATTTTACATTCAAAAGCCTATTATTCATTTGTTGGTGTAGTATTATCATCCCCAGTACCCCCACGCCTACTTTCTATCCTGACTGGACCTTCTCCTAATCTTATAATGTGCAACATTGTTTTCCCATCATTGCAGGTACATAAAACTAGGAGCATCGGAACAGCCAAAAAATTGAATGATTTCAAATAATTTTATGTTTTAACAGCGTTTTTGATTTTTTAAAGATGTTTATATGGAAATTCACTTCCCTCATGTCAGTTTGCTGTGTGTGAACTCGTTTTTATTGATGATACCTTTCTCCACAAAACATCCTCCTAATTTTCCCTGGCATACATAATTAGACCAATAATAGGCCCCAATTAAAAGGTGAGATTCCATACCTGTTTGGTAAAAGTTTAAACTCTGGGACAAAAAGCAGTAAGGACCTAAAACTTTGGCAAATGCTTTAATAATACGAAACACTTGGTCAATTTGTATTCATTGGATTCAACATATGAACAAGAAACTAACCTTCAATTGTAGGTTGAACATTAGGATACTCATATTCACCCTCAGAATACGCTGATGGCTCATCCTTGATGACGAGGGTGTCTAAGAAAGGCCGGCCCATGAAGTGGCGAACAAATGGTTCCATAGATTTCAACCTTGGCAAAATATTATTTTTTTGGCATTTTATCCTTAATAATGTAAACTTTTAAAGTAATTTCTATGGCGGCCCTTAGAAGGACTAAAAAGTTAGAAGTTTTATTGGTAGCATTGAATACACACCTGAAGTAGGCAGTTAATCAATGCATTAATCTGTTACCAAACTATAACATTGTTCTGACACCTTGAAACAGGTAACATTGGCAGGAAGAGTGGTTCTGACTGTGTTTTATATTAAATTTGTAGTTCTAAATTCAATTCAAATGCACCTCATTACTGAATAATTTACTAATTCGCTAGTAAAAACCACACAAATATGCACTTATATAATTTCCTTTTAACCTATATTATATAACCCTAATTATTAAAACATCTGGTCTTAAACAACTATATTCCTTGTAGTTAACATTACTGATGCTAGTGATATCTATGATAAGAGGTGAGAACTATGTCAAAGTTTTTCTACACAGAATAATGTTATTAGATTAGCAGTCCACTTCATGTCTAAGTCAATGTCGGGAGCTGCCATAGTCGGGAGGTCAGATGGTTAGTGATAGTCCAGCGAACAATGTCATGTGTTTGTTTAGCATTACCCAGAGAGCACATGGATAGAAGATGGAAAGAGTCAACAGACGTGAAAAATATCATTCTCCAAGGAAGGAATTTACCGTATCGAACAAATTTCAAACTGAAGTGGGTTCATATAGCTTTTGTAACTCAAGGCGGAGACAGGTCTTTGACCAATGTTGGGTTTCTGATGTCGTCTGCCAGACTATGAACTACTTAGTTAGTTAATGGGTGTCAGTGGAGCAGCTCTTAATCTTGAATAACCGAGGAAGTTGGATTTAGCTATACAAGAAAGAGCTTTCATAATATTTTTTTAAGAAAAGCAAAATATGAATGAATAATAAGTTTGTTTTGCTAATTGTCAATTAGCTATAAGATGTACAGTAAAACCCCAGGTAACTAAACCAGATAATAAATAAATTAGACAGAAAGCTCTACCATCTAGAAAAGTTAGATTGGCACAGCTTAAGTCCCTCTCAAGATTTGCAGTGGTCACTGACCTTGAAATGTCCTACCGGTACCCTTTTAGGCGGCTCACCTTTCCCTCAATCCTGAAAATTGTTCTTAAGTTACTAAATAAATGTATAAACAAATATTGTATTCAAATCACGTCACCAACTCCTGCAAATTTGTGGTGGTCTATCCACTTATTTTGACAGTGAAATATGTTCGGCCCTGCTTGAATATTATAAGGCATTGTTATATTCTAGGTTGTGGAACCCAAAATGCAATGTCTACTGAGAGGAAACATATTGTAGTGAAAATCAGTGAGAAGCAAAATACTCAACTTTTGCGGATAACACAAAGTAGCCTAAGGCTTCCCACAACTGTTGTAAAGATATCTTTCAGAAAGAAATTATGATTATTTTAAGAAATAAATACTGTTTCATGCTCATTTGTAGATGTTAACTAATTTAGCATTAAAGCATTGGCAATATTTTTTTGTCAAAGTATCTTTAAATATTAACCATTGAGTATCCAAAAAAACAAACAGGTTACATTTAAAATGGGTTGGCTCCCTTTATTCTGGTTAAATGGGGTTTTACTATATAGTCTTATTAACCCCACTTAGTGCTGATGACCCTCTGAATCATAGCAGTGTTCACTTAACGGTGTGTGACCCTGTGACCCCTTAATGTGTCATATTGTGCACCTGGAATAATATTTGTTGCTGGTATTACTCCGGCTTAGTCACACGATATTTCCATTTTAGGTTATGTAGCCATATTTAGTGGCATTAGGTTACCTGTGGTGACTTTGGTTTCAAGCTCGGCAAAAAACAGGGAAATATGCAGAGATGGGAGCAATGGCTCTCAGACGGCCCTAATTTACTAGCCGCTTATGCTAGCCAAGCCTATTAGCTGCTAGTAGACATGTCAGACGTAGCTGGTTAACTGACTGCTAGTGCTCATAGGTGCTATTGTGAAAGAGATCTTTATTATGCCCTCTATAGGAATGAATGGGTTTTTATGATGAATTATGAGGATGGGAGTGCATGAACTGTGTTTACAAATGACAAAGAGAAAAGCAACTTATTTTAGGTCCCTTTTCATGTAATCTTCACTTGCTACATTCCACAAACAGTCATCAGTTATATAAATATATAAAAACTGTATAATGACATTAGAATTTGACTTTAGCTTATAAAATGCTATCACAATTCCTCCACTCTTCCTGACAACCAATTCTCTACTAGCTCAGTTGTCTTGGGTTCACACGGGCGAATGATACGCTAGTGTACCACCGCTAGTTGACCTAGTGACAACGTGCCCCCGATTTGCGCTAGTAATATTAAACATGTCTAAACCCACTAGCGAGCGAGTATTCACTAGCTGTGCTAGTTACTAGCTGCTAATACACGGTTCACACTGCACTAGTTTACTCATTGCTGTTGGTAATACTAGCACTGTCTGATACAGGTTTTAGCATATGACTCAGTATGCCACGACACATTTTTAGTTAATTAGTGTGTAGCTGAGCATCAATCCGTATGGTTAATACAAAAATTACTTAAACAAAACACAGTTGCGGTTGGTTAAAGTGGTAATCTATGTGAGTTTTGAGACAGAAACTCACCTGTGCAAAAATATGACATTGTAGCCAGCTTCGATGAAATACTCAGCTGATGCGGACCCACGAGTACCAGCGCTGAAATTGTCCACGAATCGTACTGTGTTGTGCTCCAATGGGACAGTTGTTCCACCTGACTACTCCAACAAAACGCAATATCAAACATAAGTATCTTTTATAAATTGTACAATAAAATCAAATGTTGTTGAGTAGGGAAGAATATCAGCATTGATTATAAATACTGAAGTAGACTTCTCATTGCCATTGTAAAAGCTGTCCCTAGTTTTGTGTGTGCCAGGATTCAAAGAGTAGGACGTAGTTACACTAATCACCAACAGAGTACACTTCTGTCAACTATAGGGTTACCATATTCTCTGAGTTGGAAAAGAGGACACCCATATCTGTTAAAAGGTGTTTTGATAAATCATGAAAATATGAACCACCCCTCCAAGTTGAGTACGAAAGTCGGGTAATTAAGTTAGATGTTTTAAATTGTAAATCTTGTGTTTTGATCTTTTTTCAAATCATAACAATTCTCTTTGGGGGCTTTAAGCTGCCAATTTCATAAAAAGTACAATTTTGTATGCATTGCAACTAATTACTGTAACGTAATTTTGCGAACGATCAAAGTATCTCTCGAATGCCGAACTTCCCAGGCATAACCACTTAACTTCACTCAGAACTCAGCTAGACATGCAGACGAAAGACGACAGCTTCGATAAACAAACCATGACGTCAAAACGTAAACACCGAATCCAAACTAATTTTACTGAGTAAGAACTAAGTAAAGCAACATTTTTTTAAGAAAGTATTGAGCTTTGGGCGAAAAAATAACACTTTTACATCTAACTTGAAGTAATATCAACTTAATTATAAGTCAATGAAAACGTAATGCCCATATTCAGTTTGTGCTTGAAAAAACCCGGACAAATAGTGGGTTTCTCAAAAATCCGCCCAGACGTTTTTGAATGATCCAAAAAGAGGACATGTCCGGGGGAAAGAGGTAACCCTAGTCAACTATTACTTATCCACTAAAGGAGGGGATAATACAACAGTTGGTTTGTCAGGAAGCAAACATAAGTTGATAATCACTTGCTTTCTGGGGTGGAGACTTTTTACAAATTAACGTAAATAACTAAAATAAATAGTTGACAGCAGCACAATCTGTCAGTAACCAAATCAAACTTGTCCACTTAAAATTCTGGCTAACACTAAAAGTGGTACAGCTGGGCCATATAGATGGGATGTCTCCTTCAGTATTTAGTCAATGATTTCAGAGAATGAAGGGTAAGTAGGAAATTATTGCATTTGTAACTTAAAAAAAAACATGTACCCAATAGTTTTCCCTGACCAATGCCCACCATACTTTACACACCACCGTGTTTTTTAGCGAATTTCCCCTATAGGGAAGAAGCTATTACCGTAGGTCTCATGGTAAGACTTAAGTCCGAGACCATGACAATTTTTTGTTTTGAGGTCCCCAGATGACAAAAACACTATTCGTTCAAATTTATATATATGTATATATATATATATATATATATATATATATATATATGTGTCCGTGAATGCGATAACTTGAGTAAAAAACGTCCGATTTTGATTAAATTTGGCTCAAATGTGTAAAATGACATTCATGACTTTAAGTTCGAAAACCAGAAAAATCGGACCATGGGAAGGGGGGTTTATGGGGGTTTTAAATTTTCCAAAAATCAGTTTTTTGCATTTTTCACCCTACAATTTTTTTAAAACTTAATTTTGGTTTTGACCATGTTATAGAGCTTAAAAAAACAAATAATATAGTATTTTGAATTATTAACCTAGGTTAAGTGGTTGCGGAGAAAATCCAAAAAAACCTACTCATAAAATCTCCCATGTTAATCTTATGGGAAAAAGGTTTTTGGCATTTCTCAGTTTATTTTAATTTAAACTTCACATTTGCTTTTAGAAATCTGTTCAGTTCCACAAAACAATCATTTTGGTGTTTAAATTGTGATTCTACGCCCAACCGTTGCGTTGCTGAGATATTCAAAGTGCTAAACACAGTACGTTGTCCAATGTTATCCTTATGGAGAATAAATAAAATTTGATATCTCGATTATTTATGAATGTATGTTGATGAAACTTGGTATGTGGCTTCAAATAGTACTGGTATATTGATATTTGCACAAAAAATTGATTTGTTGTTGGTTATTCCTGTAGCAGCATACCTGCGTACTCAGCCCCCATGTTATTCTTATGGAGAAAAACTAAAATGTTATATAGTGCTTATTTATGATTGAATATTGATGAAACTTGGTATGTGGCTTCGCCTAGTTAAATTATATTTATATTAGCATAAAAAACAATTGTTTGTGTTCCTTGTTTCAGCAAACCTACGTACTCATTACCAATGTTATTCTTATGGAGAATAATTAAAATCGCTTATATGTGAATATATTTTTATGAAACTTGGTACGCGGCTTTATGTGGAATTCAGACAAATATTATGCATTGGAAATTCGCTGAGTATGCAGGTTTGCTGCGACGGGGGTATTTTCTTTTACTGCAAAATGTTTACCACTAAACCCCTAAAATATTGTCCTTGCTTGGATGTTAAAGGTACCATCTGAAGAATTCAAAGCAAATGCTGTTTCCAAGGAATTTTAAGTCCTATACAGGATAAATTTTAAGCATACAAGTCATAAACAAAATTCCCCATGCACTGTCAAAAAATACGTTAAAAAATAATAACTAGATTTAGGCTATGCAGTAAATATATTATCAGTAAATGCAATGGTTAAAAGAGCATGCATTCCTTACAGGATTTGAGTCACTGATTGGTACACAGGATAAAGCATTAACCTAGTATGTAGTACCTCATAGGTAGCTAACTGCCAGAACAGCCAACCTAGGCATGAAAAAGCCTGTATTTTTTGCAGTTGAATCTAATAAAAATATATACAGAACATTTGAATATATATACACCCCAGGACAATAGCGGTATCATAACTGAAGGGACAAAGCCGACGTAAACACTTTTGCTGCCCTAAGTGAAAGGTCACATTCACTATTCGCTACCCCTTCCCTTCCACTATACACAACTCAACATACCCTATCCTCGACAGGTTTAACAATTTTTAATGTCATCCCCAAAGCGTGTCTCTTGATACACTTCTATTGTCTTACTACAGCTGAAGTCCCACACATGCTCCATCATAATTAAAGCTTTGTTAAAAATAATTTAACCCTAACCTTTTAAGCACCAATATACTGACTGGAATGGTTGAATCTGTGTTATTTTTTAAATATATGGAACGTCTGAACATTTAAAATTATAAAAACTGTGCTTCCGGTGGACACACAAACAGGTTAGGATAGGTAAAAAGTAGCAAAACACTTGATCAGATGTGCAACTCAAAGAATTCACCCATCCCGTTAGCTTGGACCCGATCTGTCCCCACAATTTTCTTAAGGCCCGCTTTCTCCTTCAACTCTACCACAGACAGATGAACTCTCTAAGAGTTGCATAAAAACCAAACCGACTGAGACGTGATTCAAATCCTTGACCCAAGCACTACCTCCTGGCTGGGGATATACCGCCTTCAACTGCTTAGCCAGCCTAAAAGGATAGCAGTTGTATCGGACCTTGTCGTAATATGCCATGCACGTAGTACGAGTTAGTTCCGTTTGTGTCTACCACTGTAAGTCAGACACAGACTGTAGACAGAGCTCACAACGATACAATTGCATGAACCATAATTAACAGTGTTTTTAGGTGGCAGTTCAACAGCCAATATATTTGTCCCTTGGCGCTCAAAGGGTTAAGGGTGGCAATAATACTAACTTATTTCTAATTTTTATATTACAGAGTTTATGTACCTAGCCTTATTATTTTTCTAGTCTGGGAAGGGGTCAAATAAAGCTCAACAACACATTTCATTCATTAAAATAGGTACCAGTAGTTCAAGTTTATTGGATTTAAATTGTTTTAAAACCAAAGCATGAAAATATTAATTTGTACTTTAATTCGGCAAATTAAGAAGGCTACCAGTAAATAGCATTAAGATTTTAGTATGAAAAGTTGAGTTTGTTCAATTATCCAAACAAGAAATAACTCAAAACGTTATTGTTATTCAGTAGACTCAGAAACCCGGGCTATTGCGGCGGACAGCCGGTCCGGATTTTGAAAAAATCTGGATTCCCGGAGATGGGCAGGAATCATTAATCCCGCCTTTATAGTGAACAATTATGACAACATGCGTTTATATTTACGAGCTAATTCAAGACTGAGCAACCAGAAGAAAGTTATAAACACTCCGTAACACAGTATAATCTCGATAATCCGTCACCAACGGGACCAAGAGGATGGTCGGAACACAAAATAGGTCGGATTTTTAAAGGAACACATTTGTTACATAAAAATGTGGTAAAACTGTAGTTTAAAACAGAAAATATTCAAATTTATTTACATTTGTAAAGATTTAATATATCACTGTAAATCATAAATAAAGTATACTGTAGTAAAAACTGTCACCGGTCTACTGATATACATCGTCAGTGATGCGATGAGTCATCGACAGTAGAAGACCCGAACGGAGGAGCGCACCGGATACATAAACAATATCAAAAACCAATAACGGCACGGTTGGGATGCAAACTACATGACTTTTGTGTAATGCGGGTTAATCGCTTGAAAACTAAAGGCGCTAAACCGTGAAGTTCCATTTTTATTTACAGCAAACTATTTTTTTTAATGCAAGATCATCGGTCCGAATAACCTGGAGTCCGGATAAGTGCGATCTGGGTTCTTGAGAGTCAACTGTACATTGATATGCAAATCAGTTAAAATAACAATAACAGCATAAAATGATTAGCCTTATAATTTATTTGAGTAGTACCCGGTATATGGATTTGTAAATACAGTCAAGCCGATATAACAAACCTCAATATAACGAATTCCTTGATTTAACGATTTTTTTAAATCCCCTTCAACTAGACATAACCACACAATACAAATTAAACCTCTACATTAGAACAATTTTAAAAAGTTTTGACCGAAATTTCAAATGTAAAACTTAAACTAAGCCCTAAACAATTTTTTAGGGGAAAATGGTAAATATAAAAAGTTTTGGTGATCTGATTCCCTACGTAGAAATAGGTATATAGCATTTATGAAAAAATCTATATCTGAATTAACATAGCCTACTTACAATAGGTAGCCTAATATAAAATATGTGTAATTCATAGATTTTTACGCAGTCTGTTTGAAATGGTAATAAAACGCATAAAATAAAAATACCTAAATCAAACAAAACTGTTATTTCCTTGAAGTTTATAAAGTTATGAACAAAATAGGTAAGTAATTATATCGACCTCCAGACACCAGCGATTTAAACATTTTTTATTTTTAAATGTTGAAAATAATATCCTCATTTCGAAAATAGTACTCATTTTTCGCAGAAACGTCGGGAAAAATGGGAAAACGGCACAAAAATATTTCTTTTCAAATATTAGGTTGTGGGTACTCGAAAGGTGCGGAATTCCGTCCTGAACACGATAATGTAATTATTTTTTTGAATCCAATAATGTTAGAACGGGAAAAACGTTGAAAATTTTAAAAAAATATTGTAGTCACATAGGTTGTGGGTACTCAAATTGTGCGGAATTCCATCCTGAACACAAATCCGAAACCTGTTTTGCAATTGAATAAGTGCTAAGCAAGCTGTTGTCAAAGATGTGTTTAATCCAATCAATCTAGGGGGCCCGGTGGGATTCCGGGTAGTTGGGTGGGGAATTTTCTTCAGACTAGATTACATTTATTAAAAGTACAATTTTCCTCAAAACGGGAAAATTTCTCATAAACGGTAAATTCACCCAAAAATGGGACATTTTTCCTGTTTCTAGAAATGTTCCCCTTAACCAGGAATCCCGCTATAAAACGCTCTGCAGAGTTAGGTTAGGTTAGGTTTTACAAATTGTTTACCTGATACAGCAAATTTTTATTTATCCAACCTAACCTAACTCCGCAGAGCGCTGTATGGGAAATTTTACTCAAAACGGGAATTTTCCCCTTAAACAGAAATCCCGCTGTACAGCGCTCTGCGGAGTTAGGTTAGGCTAGGTTAAGATAAATATACACAAACTATTTACCTGATTTGTATCTAAGCAAATTTGTATTTATTTATCATAACCTAACCCAACCTAACTTATGGTGGTATGGTGGTATTCCCGGCTAAGGGTAAATTTCCCGTTTTAGGGAAAATTTCCCATACAACGCTCAGCGGTGTTTGGATAGGTTAGGTTATGATAGATAAATACAAATTTGCTGTATCAGGTAAACCATTTATGTAAGTTTATCATAACCTAACCTAACCTAACTCCCCAGAGCGCTGTATAGCGGATTTCCCGATTTATGTAAAATTTCCCATACAGCGATCAGCAGAGTTTGGATAGGTTAGGTTATGAAAGATAAATACAAATTTGCTGTATCAGGTAAACAATTTATGTATGTTTATCATAACCTAACCTAACTCCGCGGAGTGCTGTATAGCGGAATTCCCGTTTTTTGGGAATATTTTCTGTTTTTGGGGGAAAATTTCCCGTTTTTGGGGAACATTTCCCGTTTTGAGATAATTTTGGGGAAAAAATAATAATTATAAATAAAATTATAAAATTATAAAAATTATTAAATTTTTTAAATTATAAATAAAAATAATAATTGGTTGATAATTTTTGGGATAGTTTTGGAAAAAATTTCCTTTTAATAAATTGAACCTATTCTGAAAAAAATTATCAACCAATTAACTTACCCCGGAATCCCAACTAGATTGTGTGGATTTAACACATTTTTGACAATAGCTTGCTTAAAACTTATTCAGTTACAAAACAGGTTTCATATTCGTGTTCAGGACAGAATTCCGCACAATTTGAGTACCCACAACCTATATAACTTTTTTAACTGTCAATGATTTTCCCGGTTTTCCCGTTCAAATTATCGGATTTAAAAAATAATTACATAATCGTGTTCATGACGGAACTCCGTACCTTTTGAGAACCCACAACCTAATATTTGAAAATAAATCAATTTCGGCAGTTTTCACGTTTTTCACGTTTCCGCGAAAAATGAGTACTATTTTCAAAATGAGGAAATTATTTTGAACATCTTTCAAACAAAAATTTTTAAATCGTTGGTGTCTGGAGATCGATATAATTACCGTACCACAAAGTAACATAGGCCTATGTAAGTTAATTGCAGCAGAAAGACACACAATTATTATCATTCAATTATTACTGTTGATATAGGTCAGTGATTTTTTTTATTTTTGCCTAACAAAAGTTGTTGTAGCCTATTCAAATTAGGTTATATGTTTTCAGAAACACATCTTACTATGAAATAAAGTTTTGAAAATTCCATATACCTAGACGATCATTTCAAGCTCAATACAGTGTTACCACCTGATTCTGTGGATACAACCAAAATTTAGCCCAGTTGATTTTTTGACCCACAATGCTCGTCGCCATTTCGTAACCCAACAAAGGTGGTTTCAGCTTTGCAGGCTATTTTCATTTAAAAGTTATTATCAATTAAATTTATCTAGGCCTACAGTTGCTAGAAGGTTCAATCATGAGAAAATTAAAGTTTAGAATGGAATGTGATCTCTCGATTGATATCAGTATTACACAACTTCACGATCGTTTTCGATAATTTAGGTTACATCTGTTTGGTACAAATATTAACACGATAGGACTATATCTGCCAAATCAGCAAATACCCCCGTCGCAGCAAATCTGCGTACTCAGCGAATTTCCAATGAATATATATGTCTTAATATTATATTAAGCCTCTTACCAGAATTCATAAGAAATATATTCATAAATAAGCGATATTTAAAATATTCATTATTCTCCATATGAATAACATTAGGGATGAGTTCGCAGGTTTGCTGCAACAAGGAACACAAAATAATGGATTTTTATACAAATATCAATAGAACTCATCTAAGTGAAGTCACATACCAAGTTTCATCCATATACATTCATAAATAAGTGATATATAACATTTTTATTATTCTCCATAAGAATAACATGGGGACCAAGTACCTAGGTTTGCTGTTTCGGGGTGAAAAATTGGTGTTTTGTTCAAACAACAACAAACCACAACCAGATGAAGCGATATACCAAGTTTCGTCAGTTTATGTTCATAAATAACCGAGATATAAAATTTGACTTTTTCTCCATAACATTGGACAACGTACTGTGTTTAGCACTTGTAATATCTCAGTAACCAATTGACGTAGAGCAATGATCAAAATACCAAATTGTTTGTTTTTTTAAGCTGAATTCAATGGCATAAATTAAAATTTGATTTAAATAACAATTACATGTGAAAACCCCAAAAAACCCATTTTGGGGTACAAAACCCCCCAAAAACCCCCTTCGGATGGTTCGATTTGTCTGGTTTTCGAACTCGTTCAAATAAATGGTACTTTACATATTTGTACCAAATTTTTTTTGCATCTGGGGACCTCAAAACAAAAAGTTATCATGGTCTCGGGCTTAAGTCTTACCATGAGACCTACGGTAATAGCTTCTTCCCTATAGGGGAAATTCGCTAAAAGAAACAAGAAGGCCTGATATTTAACAGTCAACTAAATATAATAATGAACATTAGAAATAGTTTAAATTCCAGCAAAACTTAGCAAATGGACTTAATATAGCCTACCTACTAATGTGGTAATTATTTTACTATTTCCCCTTCACCTCCAATCCTTTTACTATTTTAATATGTTGTTCTTATGACATTAAATGTCATAAAAATGCAAAAAACATTTTTCGCAAATTTAATATACTCATGAAACAACTGTCTGAAGAGTACTAACCCAGTCAATCAGGAAGACACTTTTGGAATACAAGATAAATCTATCGGATGAAAATATCAAACTTACTAATATCGAGAAGCAATTATTGTTTTGATATTGCGATATAATATTCGCACCCCCGCCACCCCCCTGCTCCTGTGGTGGTAGTGTGGGTCCACTTTGAGTGCACATTACCTAGCACGTCAACACGTGATATATTTATGTATATTTATCATAACCTAACCTAACTCCTCAAAGCGCTGTTTGGGAATTTTTCCCTTTTCGGGAAAATTACCCATATAGCGCTCTACAGAGTTAGGATAGGTTCGGTAATGATAAATATACATAACCTAACCTAACTCCGCAGTGCGCAGTATGGAAATTTATCCCTTTTCCAAGAATTTTTCCTTTTTTGGCAAATTTTCCCAAATAGCGAAAATTACGCTTACAGCACTCTGCGGAGTTAGGTTAGGTTATGATAATTATACACTATTTATATGTATCTGGTAAATGTCATAATCTAACCTAACCTAACCCCGCAGAGAGCTGTATTGGAAATATTCACTTTTTCCGGGAATTTTTCCCTTTTTGGAAAATTGTTCTTTTTTGGTAAATTTCCCCGAAAAGGGAAACATTCCCATACAGCACTCTGCGGAGTTAGGTTAGGTTAGGTTATGATAAATATATATCACATGTTGACGTGCTAGCTACGGCAGTGTGCACTCAAAGTGGACCCACACTACCCCCACAGGTGGGGGGTGTGCAAATATTATATCGCAATATCAAAACAATAATTGCTTCTCAATATTAGTAAGTTCGATATTTTCACCCAATAGATTTATCTCGGATTCCCAAAGTTTCTACTAGATTGACTGGGTTAGTACTCTTCAGGCAGTTGTTTCGTGAGTATATTACATTTTCGAACAACATTTTTTGTGTTTTTATGACGTTTAATGTCATAAGAATAACATATTAACGTAATTATATCGACCTCCAGACACCAACGATTTTTACAATTTTTTTCTTAAATGTTCAAAATAATATCCTCATTTCGAAAATGGTACTCATTTTTCGCGGAAACGTCGGGAAAACGCCCGAAATATATTTCTTTTCAAATATTAGGTTGTGGCTACTCAAAAGCTGCGGAATTCTGTCCTGAACACAGTTAAGTAAATATTTTTTGAATCCGATAATGTTTGAGCGGGAAAACAGGGAAAATCATTGAAAATTTGTTTAAAAAATATACAGGTTGTGGGTACTCAAATTGTGCGGAATTCCATCCTGAACACTAATATGAAACCTGTTTCGCGATTGAATAAGTGTTAAGCAAGCTATCGTCAACAACGTGTTAAATCCAAACAATCTAGGGAGCCCGGTGGGATTCCGGGGTAGTTGGGTAGGGAATTTTCTTCAGACTATGTTAAATTTATTAAAAGGACAATTTTACCCAAAATGGGAAAAGGTTCCCCTTAACGGGAAAACTTCCCAAAAATGGGAAATGTTTTCTTGTTTCGGGAAATTTTCCCTTAAATGTGAATCCCGCTACACAGCGCTCTGCGCAGTTAGGTTAGGTTAGGTTATGATAAATATCCACAAAATTTTGAAAACTGATACAGCAAATTTGTATTTATTTATCAGAAACTAACCTAACCTAACTCCGCAGAGCGCTGTACGGAAAATTTTAACTTTTTCGGGAAATTTTACCCAAAAGGGGATTTTCTCCAAACCGGGATTTTTCCCCAAAACGAGATTTTTTCCTAAAACAGGATATTTTCCTCTAAAACGGGAATCCCGCTATACAGCGCTCTGCGGAGTTAGGTAAAAGGTTAGGTTAAGATAAATATACACAAACTATTTACCTGATTTGTATCCATGCAAATTTGTATTTATTAATCATAATATAACCTAACTTAACTCCGGAGAGCTCTGTACAGCGGGATTCCCGGTTAAGGGGAAATTTATCGTTTTAGGGGAAATTTCCCATAAAGCTCTCTGCGGAGTTTGGATAAGTTAGGTTATGATAGATAAATACAAATTTGCTGTATCAGGTAAATAATTTAACTTAACCTAACCTAACCCCGCAGAGCGCTGTATTGCGGGATTCCCGGTTTTTGGAAAATTTCCCATTTTTTGGGAAAATTTCCCTTCAATAAATTTAACCTAGTCTGAAGAAAATTTCCCAACCAATTAACTTACCCCAAAATCCCAACGCGCCCCCTAGATTGTGTGGATTTAACACGTTGTTGGCAATAGCTTGCTTGGTGAAAATTTAGAGTAAGAACTGGTGAAAATTGGGTCACTAACGAGATTATAAATAAAAGAGTTGAAGTTTTAAACCTAAGTAAGACTTTTAGGAGAGAAAAAGATAAATCCATTAAGAGCATTTTGAACTATAAAAAGAAAGAGTTAAAAAGGGAAATTGTAGAAACCAAATGTAACTATTATGACAAATTATTGGAGAAATCACAAAATGTTAGTAAAACCGCTTGGAACATCATAAAAAGAGAGGTTGGAAAGAATGATAAAATTAATGATAGCAGAGTTGATAGTATGCCATATATTAATGCAAATGATTGTTTAGATGTAAGGAGTGTATGCCAACTTTTTAATGATTACTACACGACTATGGTTGATAATGACATAGTGCCAAAGTTAAAATTCTCTCCTAATTCAAAACCTGTTTTATCAACATCCCAAAAAGTTTTTCCAAAATTTAATCTTTCTTCTCTTACTTATGAACAATTAGATCAAATTTTAACTTCATTTGACAATAAATTTTCAACAGGTTGGGATGAAATACCAATGCCAATAATTAAGCAGGCACGTATATATTTATTATTACCATTACTGCATGTCATTAATTCCTCTTTCATATCTGGTATATTTCCTGGAAAACTGAAGATATCTAAAATTAAACCTTGTTTCAAGAAAGGTGACCCAAGAGAAAAATGTAATTATAGACCAATATCTTTATTATCTTCTTTTTCCAAAATTTTTGAGAGGGCAATGCATATACAACTGTGTAACTTCTTAAACGAAAATAATTTATTAGATAAACAACAATTTGGTTTTAGAGCGGGTAAATCTGTAACGGATGCAGGGGTGGATTTCTGTGAGTCTGTCATTAGATCAATCGATGCAAAAGAAAAAGTAGTTGGAATTTTCCTAGATTTAACTAAAGCATTTGATAGTGTCTCTTATGATTTAATGCTTAAAAAACTACATTGTATTGGTGTCCAAGGGAGAGCTTGGCGCTGGTTTGAATCATACCATGTTGGAAGGCAGCAGTATGTTGCAACTGAGCACATAAATAGTTTTAACCAAGTGATTACCTTTAATTCTTCAACGAATATTATAAATTACGGTGTCCCTCAAGGATCTATTTTGGGACCTCTATTGTTTTTAATATATTTGAATGGTTTCCCATCAATAATAGAACAGCCTAACACTGTTTGTCTCTTTGCTGATGATATAAACATAAAAATATCTGGTAAATCAAATGCTGATATGGAAATTTCATCTTTTGTTCATCTTTCTAGTGTCATTCAACATTTACATGATATGAATTTGTTACCAAATCCGGAAAAAACAAAAACTATTAATTTCTCACTTTCAAGGCAAAGCTCAGCTAACACAAATATTTTCATGAATGAAATTTTATTAAGTGAAGTTAAAACAGTAAAGTTTCTTGGACTGAATATTGATGATAGATTTAATTGGGATTGCCATGTTAATTCTGTTTGTAAAAAGGTATCTTCAGGCCTGTATGTGTTGAGGCAAATGTATAAATTTAGCAGTTTCAAAACTTTAAAAGTAATTTACCATGCACTGATTGAATCGCATATTTCTTTTGGGTTATGCCTATATGGGAGTGCATCAGTTAATAATTTGAATAGTATATTGATATTACAGAAAAAAGCACTTCGTATCATGTTAAAATTAAAACCAAAAGAATCTGTTAAAGAACACTTTAAAGAAACAGGAATTATGACTGTGCACAGTTTATATATTTTTCAATTAATTCTTCATGTTAAATCAAAATTAGGAACAATGCCAACATTGAATTCTTTTCATAACTATTCAACCAGGATAGGTAATCAGCTGGCTTACAATAGGCATAATTTGTCAATGTACAAGAAAATACCCTCTTATAATGGAGTTCAATTTTTTAACAAATTACCCTCAGGTATTAAAAATATTGCTGGCTTTAATTTATTTAAAAAACATCTGAAAACATTTCTTATCAATAGACCACTGTATAAGACAGAAGAATTTTTTACTTATCTTTAGAACATTGATCAAATGGAATGAGTTTGTAAGTTAGTTTTGAGGTAAAAATTATGTTTTGGTTAGTTGGGTAGTTGTTTATAGGTACTGTATTACTGTATATTGTTGACGCCATTCTGTACTATTATGTGCATTTTTGGAATAAAGTTATTTTGATTGATTGATTGATTGATTGACCCTAGGACTACCCTGGATTGATTTTGGCTGGATTGCTCGGTGTCCCGGACCTGAAATCCGGCCCTCGCATGTGGGCACCGGCTGTTCGAGGGGCGGAATCCGGCCCTCGGGGTCATTTTTTTTCAACTGCTTATAACACATTGAAAATTAACCAGACACGTAATAATATTGATACCATATTAAAGAAGACATTCTAAACTTTCATTTTCATGTATAGACAAACCTCGAAGCAGTAACAGATCAATATAACTGCTATTATAATTTGAACGAAATTTAGCGCATTTTTGACTTGCGAGCGGCGAAATCTCGTAAAACACGTGTTCTTCAAAAAAATCGCAGTGTCTGTATTTTGGCCCAAACAGGAAACGGTTGGTAGCATTGGAAACAGCATGAGTGGTTGTTTCTTTTAGTAACACGAACTTTGTCATTAGACTTCAGGAAGTCTGAGAAATAATTTTTGAAATCAGCTGTTATGTGAGTTGTTCATTTGCCCCGAGGGCCAGAAATCCGGCCCAGTCTAATTCCAAAATAAATAGCTCGATAAATGATTTAGCATGACGTAAGTCATACCAATTTGAAGCCAATAAAAGGTTCGTCCGCTTTGTACCACTGACGTATTGTAGGGAACGTCAGGTGACTCGTGTAAATAATAACAATTCAAAGATTATTTCTGCTAGCCAAGCCAGTCATGTGATTCTTTAGTGCGAGTAGGTCCTTATTTTACGTCGCATGTTAGTGTTTTAGTGATGAACTAGTGTATTGTCGTGTAGTGTGTGAGTTGTTAGTAATATTTATCCATATTACTATAGGAAAATATTATTATTTATGTTCAAATGTGCGTTATTGAAAATGTGAATATTTTCTAGGCAAGGCCTACAAAATTTGGAAAAGTTCACTTTTCTTGACTTTATCTAAAAATCTACCTAACCGGGTTTTTATTTATTTTGATTTATTCTAATTCTCTATTCTTTTGTGAACAAAAAGAGTGTATGCATATGACAGGGTTATCTTTTATGGTTTGGGCACAGACGCAGTTTGAAGTAACCTCTGCGATTTTGCCCAAATATAGCTATGCTATAAATTTAGGTTCAAAAATCAATACGTGCTTATGGAACCTTTATTTGTTAATATTTCTCTATACATATATATATATATTCTTTTTTCAGAAATATATTTACTATAAATATATGTACCATTTATTATATTATAATAAATTACAAAAATTATATCCAGCTTCAAATAACTAATTATGACTTTCGGCGAAACTCAAATTTTGTTTTTCAACTCATATAAAGTCATAAAAACAGTTATTACCTCGTACAAAAGTGCATTATTTACAGTAACTATTGTTACCTTTAGTAATATAAAAGTTTTAGTACATTATTGTTATACTTTTGATTTTATTTTTGTTTTTCAAATGTACAGCGTAAGTTTATCGATTTTCCCGGTTTCCATGTTTATTTTCGTAGTTAGGGTAAAAAAACTTTTCAAATAAATCAAACTCATTTCCACGAGGGGAAATAAATTGCCTACATTGTGTATATCTTTGACTGTCCGTAAAAAATCGTGTAAAAATACTAGGACTCTACTTTTGAAAATTATATCAAAAATTAGGATAAAATTTAGGTTTTTCACATTTTGCAAAAGAACAACCAACAGGGATTCGTTTTATTTTATTTTATTCATAATCTTTTATGAACAAAAACGAGTGTGCATATGACTACGTTATCAACAGTAGTTTAGGCTCTGTGAATTGTTACAAAAACCTCTGCAAAATGGCCAAAAATGTCAGTGCACTAAGCGCGAACAGTTTTGCAAATGGCTACCCGGGGCAGCCAGCGCACACATGCGAGGGCCGGATATCCGGCCCAGGGCAGTCCTAGGGTTAACATTTATTCAATTGCAAAACAGATTTCTCGATTTTCGCGTTCAAACATTATCGGATTCAAAAAATATTAACATAATCGTGTTCAGGACGGAATTCCACATCTTTTGAGAACCCACAACCTAATATTTAAAAATAAATTTATTTCGCCCGTTTTCCCGGTTTTTCTGACCTTTCCGCGAAAAATGAGTACCATTTTCGAAATGAGGATATTATTTTGAACAATAAACAAAATTTTTAATCTTGGTGTCTGGAGGTCGATATAGTTTACCCATATTAATATAGTGAGAGAATCGGAGGGGAAGGGTAAATAATAAATAATTACCACTAAGGTTATTAATAATTGAAAAGGGCTATGCTAGGCCTAGCTTACCGTAACTAACACGATAATTTCATCTTTATGTGTCCAACAGAAATTTTCCAATTTCGATTTGCTTTCTTCGAAATGGCTCGGGGGATCATTTGACACATAAAATTCCTCCCAAACTGACATTTTAAAAACGATAGTTTCTTAGAACTCAACTCGAAAATTAATTAATTCACGGTGATCAAACAATTCCACCACAATCAAAACAAAAAGTAAACAGTGAAACAGTGAAACTGACTAGTGACAACTGACAACTGACACCAGGAACTATATAAAATAAAAATATGTAGACATAGAGAAAGGTTAATTGAAAGCTATAAGGTCTCATAGCGTATAATCTCATAACAGTTAAAAGTTAAAACTGTCTTATAAGTTATAAACTGAAATCATCTCATAACGTATTATATTTATACCTTATGTGTCGATGACTTGTCGATTATATTGTGCAACGATCCAGAGTCTCACCAAGGATCGTAGAGCTTTCAGAACAGGTATGATCATTTCCATAACAGTAATGTTCGCAGCAAAGATGTCTTGCGATGTTTTGCCCAGCTGATCCATAAATCAAAAACATAGTATAAGTTTTGCCAACCTTACAGGGAATAATAATGGCACATCTATTTTTAAATTGTGACTGGACATGCAGAAAGTAAGTTTAAACCCTTAATCCACTGATCTAATAATACAAATAAATCAAAACAATCATTAGTTTCATAAAATAACAGCTGATGAAATTATGTAATTAGTTAAACAATGTTTATTTTAATTACAATTATGAGGAAAATATGGTACGGGTACGATACATACCGTGTTTCCAGCAACACTGCCGATTGGATTGGTGATCACGTGACCTTACAGCTGTTTTTACGATGTCTATTCCGGTTTGCCAGAAAACCTTAATTATATCGACTGCACAAACCTTACAAAGTATCTATGGTCCTTAGAGTCTCACAGCATTTAAAGGTAGGTTTGTCTCATAGCGTATAAAATTATGATGTCTCATAGGGTATAAAGCTAAAGCATGGAGTCGCATAACGTATAGTACATATTGAAATGTGTCTCACAACGTAGAAAAACGTAGCTATCGCATCACGTATAAAACCAAGGTCCGTATATACTTCGTAAAGGTATGTGCAGTCAATTTAAAAATAATTATAATTAAGATTTTTTTAGCTAACCGGAAGAGACCTTGTAAAAACAGCTGTGAAGTCACGTGATCACCAATCCAATCTGCAATGTTGCTAGGAACACGATATTTATCATACGCGTACCACATTTTCCTCATAATTGTAATTAAAAATATACACTGTTTAACTGCTTACATACTTTGATTAGTTTATTAACTTAGTACCTCTCGGTTTACAAAAACTAAATCTTATTCTATATTAACGATCGTATACATTGCAATACTTATGCATTTAAAGTGGCGATCAAAGGGGACACCAGTTTGACAGTGTAATCGTGACAAAGCTCCATCTTTACAATAGCAGGATCTCCATCTTAAAATATCAGTATCGGTATGTTCGATGAATAACCTAAGATTAAATTTGGTAAGTTGGATCTCAGCTCTAAGCCTTGCCAAATTAGATTAATGCTCGTTTTCCCACTTTTCATTAAGCACAAGTGTTAGGTCATTTTAATATCCACCGTCCCCATGAACTCTAAAAATTAAGATTTAGGCTGTTCCGGTGTACCCATGGTCTACCTGTGCCGCTCGGCGACATGAAAGAGTTTGGAGGATTATTCATTTATTTAATTTCATTTATTCAAATACGGCATACATCATTTTACAATTACAAACATTACATACATAAGCACTAGAAGAAGTGAACGTTACAAAACACTGAAAAACTGACATTAAAGAATTCTAGATGACATTTTACTTAACATTAGGATTACGCATCACATCACATCTCATATCTGCTACATAACCCCTTCCACGCAGTGCTTGGAAAGGGTTTGCAGGATCCCCCTTTACAGCAGTTTAATAAACCCTTCAATTAAACTTAAAGTTTAATATTAAAGATGAAAATATTATATACAAATTTACCTTTTTACTTTTTTAATTGAGTTGCATTTACAGATTTACAAGGCCTTGTAAATGTTCAAAAATAAATGTTTCAACCTACAACACCTTAAGACAGAAACATTATTTTCAAATTATAAATACAAGCATGAGTGGAATTAACTTTATTTTTTCAAATCCCGTTTATAGTATGTTGATAACGTAATAATGGGAGGATACGGATTGCTCCCCCTGCCAACCAGGTGTGTTTTTAACGATCGACAGCATACGTATTTCTCTCTCCTGGCCGTGCTGGAATGCTTGTTCATATTTCTGGAACTGAATGTACCTATCTAAACCAAAGTCCGAATCTCCATTAAAATAACGACTATTTCAGACTAGACAGACAGACAGACAGACAGACACCACCTCTTCTTTATTATATTATAGATAGATAGATTTAAAGTGTCGTGGCTTTAAGTACAGTCAGGGCAAAAATTGGGTTTGGTTATTTCACCACGACCAGCGGGGAGCAATACATATGTTTTCGCTCGGTTAAATAAAACCGGTTTGGCGCATCAATGTCGCTGGTTCTACTGGCCAGGGGGAGCAATCCGAATGCAGCCCATAATAATCATAGCCGCAAACAGGGTCCTCCGCAACGCTTCTTTTCCCTATATGTAAACTTTGGTGGTTTTCAATTTTTAATTAAGTATATTTCCAAGCCCTTTTAATTTGAAAAAAATATAGTTTATTAAACCTACTGTAACCGGAGACTTGTCCCTATATCTATTTAGTTAGTCAGTAGATACTAAATCTGGCCTTCAGCCAAAACAAGATTATGGAGAACAGACACCAGCTGGAAGACTATACATGTGATAAGCATATTTTGTGGAACAAATTGATTTATGTCCATACTATCGGTGAGAAAAAGATAACATTTTAAAAATAACGATTTTCAATCCCGGATAAAATAATACCCTGATAATTATTACCCGGGTGCACCAATAATTAAATTATGTCTGTTTCGATTTAAACCAAAGTTTAAATAATTGAAATGCAAACCCAATGTAATAAGGGTCAATTTTTCATAACACTATATCAGGAAATATAAAAATTAATAAAGATGACTAAAATGTTAATTTTTATAACCGGTAGTTACCTTTATTGCTACTTAGTTAACTAATTACATTTGATAATGAAATTCCTTCCGTGCTGTTCAATATTTAAATATCTTAAAGAATAAAAGTAACCTCTGAGCCTCTGAGCCATGTCTACACGATATGTGTGGGACACGAGCCTCAGTTTATTATTTAGTTTGTCAGAGCTCAAGAATCTGGCGAGTGGCGTCGAGATTACGGAAGCGACAACGTTCGAAGCGACCGTTACAATATCCGGGCTGGTAGAATGGTAATGCAGTATGTGTATTGTGTAGTGCTCAAGGCCGCCGCGTGATGGCAGCATCCTCTTAGGCCTAGTTCTCGATTCTCCACCAGAGCTCAGACCTGAAAATGTAGCATGAAATTTGGAAGGTCCCATTTGGCTGTCTTTCTCTGTATTATTTATTCTATGGTTCCAGAGAGGGAAAGTTTACACCAGCTGCAAAGTGTAAGCATAGATTAAGCATACTCCTTAGGAGATCACCCATCGTAATGGGACAAGCGTACACGGTCTGCTTGTACGTCCAAAGCGACGGCGGAGCTAGTTCGGAACGTCTACGCTGCCGCGCTGCTGTCGCTGCCCTTCCCCTCTCCCCCTTCGGCCGCGCGCCCATCCTAACAGCCCCTCCGCTAACCCCTCTTAAATCTCCCATCTCCCAACCCCCAACACACACACTCCGCTGAGGGCACCGACCGAAGCCCGTTACCACGTCCCGCCACCGCCAACGGCCAAGGCGCCTCGCCGAGGTGGTGTACTGCCTGAAACTGCCGCAAGCGTCTTTCGATTTTCATAGGAATGTCATGACCCATTCACATTACAATGTTATATTATTATACGCTAGTTATTAACAGGTGAAGACTGAGAAAGAATATGTTCGACCTTGCCTTATAAATCTGATTAATGATTATATTAATTGTTTTTTAGTTTTCCCAATAAATTTAATTTATTTTTATATTTTTTATATTTTGCGAACCATAAATTTAAACTTTGGTAGTTGCAACATATTTTAATAATGGATGCTGTATTTTTTTTTAAAGCAAGTACCGAGTCCAAAGTGGTTGTGAAATCACTGTGATTTATGAAAGTCCAATTTATGAAATCTTAATAATCTCAGAAGATGATAAATTCACTGTTCCTTAATTATGTCCGCATTGTTGTTCACTGTTTCCTGCTTCATTCCTCATAAGCAATAAGCATAAATTAGTTGTGGTCCAGAAATGTCAAGAAGTCTTTACCATTTATCAGGGGCGGATCCAGGGAGTCACGTTGGGGGGGGGAAATGCCGGGGATTTTGGGGGGTATGGAATACTCTTCAGGCTCAGAGGTGGGGGGTCCGGGATTCCATCCCCGGAAATTTGTTAAAAATTCCATATCAATAATTGTATTGGCCGTAAAAAATAGCCGAACGCGTTTTATTGACCAAATTGTGCGTTATCGGCCTAAAAAGACGACTGTATATAGAATTCATGGACCAAAATCAGAAATTTTACCTGTTATTTCGGATAAAAATGACAATTTTACCGCATTTCATGGTCGCCGTAACTTTTAGACCAAAAACGACCAATGAACGTAGTTTATCGACAAAAAATACCGCAATAGTTTATACTCAAACCGCAATTCAAAGGCCAACCGCCAGCGGAAGTATCAAAGTATGTTATCGTCGAAAACAAAGATTTTACCGAGACTAACAACGAAACAAATTTTATCAGCCGAGATACGGCGATTTTAAAAGACACCCGAGATACATATATTATTGGCCTAAAATAGCAATATATTCTAATTTAGCCGTCTAAAACGTCAATCGGACCACATTTTTTAGCCTGAAAACGGTCAAACTGTGTTATTAGAAAAATTTACCGATCGGGTGTGTGTTATCAACCAAAATCGATAATGTTATCGGCAATTTTACAGCAAAATTGCTAGCCAAAATACGACCGCAAAGTTTGTTATCGGCTGAAAATTGAGTACCAACCTTATTTAATGCCGGAAATGTACTTAATCGCTCAAAAACGGCAATCGGACCGCATTTTCTCGGTAAAAAACAAAGCCGGGTCGTGTTTTATATACAAAAGCGAAGTCCGAAACGCATTTTACCGGGCAAAATCAGATATTTGGCCGTGTTTTATCGGTAAAAACATAAATTTTGCCACAACTTGGTGGTCAAAAACATCAAAATGAGTGAATTTTTTAAGTATAATGGAATGGACCACGTTTTATTGGCCTCAAGTGGCAAGCGAGCCTCATATTATCCACGGAAATAGCAATATAGCCTTGTTTTAGCGCCCGAAAAAAGCAATTGACCGACAAACCCCTTTTGCGATTTGTAGGGCAAAAACATTGACCTCAAAAAATTTAAGGGCCGCATTTTATCGGCCGAAAAAGTCTGCGTTTTACAGAAAAAAAATTGTTTAAACAAAATAGGCAATTCCACTTCATTCTATTTGCCGAAAACAACCGTTTTCCTAGCATTTTAAAGTCCGAAATCGACGGTCGCAACTTGTTTATTGACCGAAAATGACGACCGAGTTTCAATATATGCCAAAAATCACAATCTAACCGTGATTTATCATAAAAATTGGCAATCGGACCACATTTCCCCAACGAAAAATAAAGCCGGATTCCGTTTTATAGGCCCGAACGACAACCGGAACGTATTTTAGCGAATTTCCCCTATAGGGAAGAAGCTATTACCGTAGGTCTCATGGTAAGATTTAAGCCCGAGACCATGACAAATTTTTTTTAGGTCCCCAGATGACTAAAACACTATTCGTTCAAATTTATATATATATCTATATAGATATATCTATCTATCTATATCTATATATATATATATATATATATATATATATATATATATGTGTGTCCGTGAATGCGATAACTTGAGTAAAAAACGTCCGATTTCGATGAAATTTGGCACAAATGTGTAAAGTGACATTTATGACTTTAAGTTCGAAAACCAGAAACATCGGGCCATGGGAAGGGGGGTTTATGGGGGTTTTAAATTTTCCAAAAATCAGTTTTATGCATTTTTTACCCTAAAATGTTTAAAACCCTTAATTCTGGTTTAGACCATGTTATAGAGCTTAAAAAACAAATAATATGGCATTTTGAATTATTAAGCTAAGTTAAGTGGTTGCGGAGAAAATCAAAAAAAAACCTGCTCATAAAATCTCCTATGTTAATCTTATGGGAAAAAGGTTTTTGGCTTTTCCTAAGTTAATTTTAATGTAATCTTCACATTTGCTTTTACCAATCAACTCAGCTCCACAAAACAATCATTTTGGTGTTTAAATTGTGATTCTACGTCCAACCGTTGCAGAGATATTCAAAGTGCTAAACACAGTACGTTGTCCAATGTTATCCTTATGGAGAATAAATAAAATTCGATATCTCCATTATTAATGAATGAAACTTGGCACGTATTGATGAAACTTGGCACGTGGGGTCACGTAGTACTAGTATATTGATATTGGCTCAAAAAATTTATTTTTAGCGAATTTCCCCTATAGGGAAGAAGCTATTACCGTAGGTCTCATGGTAAGACTTAAGCCCGAGACCGTGACAAATTTTTTTTTAAGGTCCCAAGATGACTAAAACACTATTCGTTCAAATTTATATATATGTGTATATATATATATATATATATATATGTGTGTGTCCGTGAATGCGATAACTTGAGTAAAAAACGTCAGATTTTGATGAAATTTGGCTCAAATGTGTAAAGTGACATTTATGACTTTAAGTTCGAAAACCAGAAAAATCGGACTATGGGAAGGGGGGTTTTAAATTTTCCAAAAATCAGTTTTTTGCATTTTTCACCCTAAAATTTTTGAAACACTTAATTTTGGTTTTGACCATGTTATAGAGCTTAAAAAAACAAATAATATGGTATTTTTAATTATTAACCTAAATTTGATTCCATACCATCGCATTTATAGCTTTGGTAGAAAAGTTTATTCAAAATTAAGTATCTTTCGTATTCGAGTTCCTTGACATGTTCCTCAACTTTTAACGCCAATAAGATTTTTATAGGATTGGTTATTACAAGTATTGGCTGATGTAGAGGCTTAGTTCTGAGTTTCGACGTAAAACCATAAGTTCATTCATAATTTTGATTAAATATTTAGCTACACATATTTACTTACGACTTTGTATTTCATTTCCCCGATCTATTCCTTATTTATTCACACAAAATCAAATTATAAGTCTACAAAATCAAATTCCTTTCATGAAACGTGACAAAAGTGTTTTTAAATAACCCTTAGGCCTATATACGCCATAACAATGTTAAGCAGATACGTTTACTTGATATTTTGTAATAATCGTTTAAATTTGAGATTTACTCACACATTGTAAAAAAACACCGATATTTTGCACTGTTTTTCCTTATATAAATTTAAAAAAGCAATGTAAAGATTTGAAACTCCTTAATATAAAATTTGACAATATTTCCGTTCATTTGATAGGTCTCTCGTTAAAATCGGACTGGCCGTTTCGTAGGTGTTATAACGTAAACGTATCTTAAAATCAGCCACAAAATCAATGTGATACGCTATATCGTAAATAAATATTAGATAACAACCTTGCTTTGAATTGATGAATAAATCACGTTTCATAATAATTACTGATATTCTTTAATTTCAAACCTGTATAATTTCTTAATGTTTCTCAATTTTTTTTTCAAAAAGAACATAAATTTTATTTGAACTTAATAAAGGTTTTCAATGTTAATTACTCAAATCACAGAAATTACTTTATTTATTTTAATAATTTTAAATTTTTCGCGGAGTTTTTTTAGCCGGTAAAAGTCCGGCACTACTCTCGAATACGGATTTTTGAGTGTCCATGAGGATTTACTCTCCGCCCCGACGAAATTAAAAGGAAAAAATAATAAATTGTGAAAAAGAATTAAGTGGGATTTTAATAAGGAAATATTGTATGTTATGAATTCACTGAATCATTGGTAATGAAATATCGGTTATACATACTATACACCTATTACACTAATTTGTAATTATAACTGTAAGAGTATTTTCACAAGCGAACGTAGAACATTTATCAAGGAAGAAGCCGCTTTACGATTTGACGAAAGGAAGGCACGAAGGCACTGGGGCTGGTGGCTGGCGGACGCCCTGCGAGTGCGAGCGAGCCACGGCACTACGGCAGTGTCACGTCGGCGGCGCCTATCTTTCTCACTCCCTCTCTCTCTATCGCACAAGTACTCCCGCTCTCTCTCGCACACGGATGTCGTATCCCCTCCTAGCCCGCGGATCGTTGGTTCCTCACGTGGCCACGAGCTGCGCCACTGCGCTGATGCCGTTGGCACTAATTCTATGCTAGTACTAGAAAATCCCGCAGGAGCACGCCACTGTTCACCCGTCTTCGTCTGACAACTTGCTAATGCAATATCTCCTAAGGAGTATGCTTAATCTATGGTGTAAGTTAGTCATAAGAATAGAAATTGATTGTTCTGAATCTAATTGGTAAGTGAAACATTTATTTATTAATTTCTAAACATAATTTACCGTATCATCAGTAAAATGTGAGTTGGACGTCAAATCCAATCTTCAATGTCTATCAAGCCTTTATAGTTTCTGTAGTGCCTCCAAAACAGGGATTTGGGTGGATGTTTTTGAAAACAACTTGTTTACAAGATTTTCTGTACATTCGACCGTGCTTTGTATTATATGTTTAGTAAATAAAAAGTAATTTAACCATTAAAGTTGGGCTAAAAAGGAGAAAGTGTGTGTTAGTTTCCTGATACCGTTTATTTTCATACTTAACATATTTTCTCTATGAAATAAGTAAAAACAAAATAATAATAGTCTAAATACGCCAAGAAGATTCAACTGAGACATCAAAAGTTTGAGTTCTCACCATGTATTTTAGTGCTGGTTCGGTCTCCACACTTTGAAATTTTGATTCTTAGTTGTATGATTTATTTACCTTGTAGAAAACCAACACAATTTTCAATTGAATTAAACTAGGCCTAAATACATTGTTAGCACAAATATCTAAAATTAATAAAATCAAATTCATTTTCTACTTGCACTTTTTTTTACTTTATAATATAATGTAAATAGGCCTGAACAATTTTAATTAATAATTATTAAAAACATATGATTAAGCCTATTAAAAATCGAATAAAGATTAATGATTTGGTAAAGGTATATTGATTGTTAAAACTTCAATATTTTCATTCGACAGTATCGTAGGACGGATACGGAACTGCACCCCAAATAGCCTAGTACTTCAACTGCAGACCTCTTAGAAACCTTAGTAGTAGGTGATGTGAACAAAAAATTTGTGATTGCTGTAGCTACTGACCTGACAAAAGCCTTTGATCTGGTCGATTATAAAATAATGATGAGTAAGTTAAGTAAAATTGGTATTAGTGGTAGGCCTTAGACTGTTTCAGTTTTTTTAGAGTTATTTTAGTGATAGGAGGTAGCATGTTAGCATTGGCAATGTTGTCAGTAATGGATTTACACAAAACTGTGGATTAGTTTAAGGAAGTAGTCTCTCACCTATCTAATTATGTGTCTAGTTTAAAGTTAAAGCAAATTGTTAGGCCTAGAGTATGCCAGTGCCCAGACAGCACACAATATCCATTAGATATCTAAAGGACGTCCAAACATATCCCACGGGATATCCAAACATATCCAATGGATATCCATGGATGGATATCCATGGATATTTAATGGATATCCATTGGATAGATAGATGTCCTAAACATATCCAAAATCTGGATATCCAAGTGAGGACATGTTTAGATATCTAAAGGGTGTCCATGTATATCCTGTGGTTATTTAATAGATATCCATCAGATGTCGAAGAATGTCCAAGAGATATCCCAACGATATCCTCAAGATATTTAAAAGGATATTAAACAGATATCCATATGCAGTCCATAAAAGTCCAAGGGATATCCAAAAGATATCCTCAAGATATTTAATATTATATATTGTAATATCCAATGAGATCCATGGATATCCACAGATATTCTATAGATATCCATGGGATGGACAGATGTAACAAAAATATCCAAATGCTGGATTTGTAGAGATTTTAGAACATCTAAGGGATATCCACAGATATCCCTTAGGGTTACTACACAGTTATATAGTTTTATTTTTCATCCAAGAAAGACCTGCAACTTATATTTTTATCTGTTATTGTCAACATAACTGACTACATTCCCAGTTAGCTGTTTTTTCATGTTTTTCATAGACAAATATACTATATGATAAGTTTAAAAAATAGGCATGAAAAAGTATATATTTTATAAAAAAATTATTAAACATGTTTTTTGTTGTTGTTGAGCTGTTGCACACCAGAGTATTAACACTGGGTATATTCTCAGAAATTGGCATTGGAACAAATAATGGGTTTTCAACTAGAGAGAAATAGAGTTCTGAAACATATTAGTATTGTAACTGAAAATTTGTATTGCTTAAGTTTGTTATTATCAGAGCATAATAATAATGGATCCCCACTCCCCACTATAGTAATTGATAAAAATGTTTTACTAAACAACCAGAACCCACAAGAAAATATAACAATAATAATGTTTTTTATGGTATGTTTAACACATTTCAGCTAGGAATGTACAATATAATATATATTTCTGGCCTGGCTTGGTAAACAACAAATTCAAATTTATTTAGAAGAACAATATTGCTGATAGCTAATTATATTACCGAAGAACAAAATTATATTTCAGATCCTAAATTTCAAGTATTTATATTTACTAATCATAGATGGACAATGTCCGCAATTAAAAAAAATAACTAATGTTAAATGATAATGGGAGGTATTATTTGTATAGTCTAATTAAAACTAACACATAAAAATGAAATATTCCTTTATTTGGATTGTATTCGTAATAACAGTAAAATATAAAGTTGTTACAAGTATAATAAATGGCACAAGCCGCGCAAGGGAAATAGTGCTTTAAAGTTAAATACCGTTAAAGCGTATTTCACTTAAGCGTAAGTCAACTCAAATACGTTAACTTATTCTATATAATAAATAATCTAAAAATACATTGATAACATATATAAAACATAATTATTATGAACTATTTTATATTTTTGTACTGGTAATCGATTCCATACAAACTTCTTATTGCTAACTCATCTTCAGTGGTTTCTTCCGTCTCATTATTTTTTCCACTTTTCTTCCCCGTTGTTATCCTACAATGAAAATATATTGTAATCACAAGTAACAATAAATTATTCTCAACTTTTACAAAACATAAAACCTGTTTGGCTAGGCATCATAGTTCTTAAAGTCTTCTTAAATAGAAATACAGCCTGTGATAAGATATATTTTATTCAGCGCACTCATTTTCACCTTTTAAATCAGATTGTAATAATATCTCCATGATATTATATACATATTAAGAAACGATAAATCAATTTTGAAAAGAATTTCATTACGTAGGAGTTTTAATAAAAAAAAGTGAAAAAATAGAATAAAAAAGCAGCATTTGTAAGTATAGCCATGTAAACTTTTATAATTGTGATTTCCCCATGAAAACTCCCTAATAAACTAAATAGAAAGACAGCAATGTTATTATGTTATTATAGCCATTTTCTAAATAGGCTCCGAGTGTCTTATAAATATTTGGAGACAGTTTCTTATCCTTTTTTGGTCACATAGAGTTGCAATTAACCAGTGACAAAAAGGGTGTCAAACAAAAAAACTGTAAACAATGTTACATATTTTAATTTGTATAATTCACTTACGTCTTTGTCTTCGCTGGCTGTGGAGCGTGGCAAAACCAGTTCTTAACCTCCTGAATTACATCTATGTCTGTGACATTTTTGGTTATTTCATTTTAGCGTACAGAATCTGAGAAAATAAAAACCATTATGACATAAATAATAGAATCTATTGGGCAAACACAAAATGTTAAAACTGTAAAAAGCAAATTGGTGGACTCAGGTTGATCATTCACTGTAAGGATGAAAAATATTATCAATTGAAGTGAAGCTAGTCCTCATACACAGATTGCTCATGTTATAGACACTTTCTTGGGGCACAAAGTAGATAGCCTACTAAACAAACAATCATTTAGAATAAGAAATTAAATTTTATGATGTGAAATTAATAAAATTAATAATGTATCTTATTAAGGAATTCATTTTGATCAAATTCTTTATATACCGTTTACTAGTTAGGACCTAGGAGTTTTTGTAAAAACCAACAGTGTAGCTTCAAATCTACATACTCTGGACCATGTTAGTCTTATGGGGTAAACTAAATAATCAAATTCAATTGGAAATTTCAAATTTGTCAAGGACACAGGCTTCGCTTGCTGCAACGGTGGTATTTAACAGTTTGGTGGATCAGCATGAAACTTTAAGAGTAGTCAACACATGGTTTTATGGTGATAATAACCGGTCCGGCAACAAATGCTAAGCTCATATTGAAATAATATATTGGAGCCTACAACGTGACTCCGGTCACAGTCGACCGACTTCTGTGCTGGTTAGTAGGGACTCCAACTAGAGTCATCAACAGTAAACGTGTTAAATGGGGCATCAGCATCTTATATTTTTAGTGATATCCAATTGAAAACTTTTTTATACAATGCATAGGTTCAAGAGAAAAACCTGCGGCTTAAACCATCATTTTAATTCCAGTCACATTTTAAAGTAAAGCAGTATGTTATTATAGATAAATACTATAGGCTACTGTTTATTTAAGGCAATACAGATTTGATAAGTCCACATCACTGAACGTTTTTGTACTTAGGTGAAAATCATACATGACAAAACTCACCAAAAATTACTTCGGCCAATGGAGAGTTTGCTAGGACTTTCTTACCCTTTCCTCCCATCAGGCTAAATTCCAAGGCCAAGTGATCCGTCATCAACTTTCACAGAATATTTTTTACAATTTCTTTGCAAGTCCTTCCCCTACTGGGAACTGGTTTTATTATTTTTGTCTCATAGTTTGTCATAGTTTTAATTAATTCAATCGACGACTAATGAGCTGTATAAATAATGTATGAACAATAACTATGGGTACGACTCCTGTCAGTAACTGTTCAGGTGCAAGTGAGTCATTAGGTATAACAAACCTAACACCTTAGGTGTTAGGTGTTTAGGTGTTAAGGTGTGGTTAACACTAACATTTTCTAATTCAGTTGTTTCCTTGAAAGAATAAATGCTTTCACAATCACTACTATTACTGTCAGTTTCACTAGAAAGGAATTCACAAACATCTTTAACCCCACTGTGTGAGGGTATAGAACTAACTCCATGGCAAGGGAGTAATTCACTTTCATGACATGATGGTGCATTAGTTGGTTGATTTTTACTTGGGATTAAGTTACTCTCTGCATCCATTTTTATTATTCTATTTAAATGTCGTTGAGAAATTTCTATCAGTAGTTTTGTTTTTATAACTTGAAATTTTGGCATTTATTAAATACAAAAATTTACAAATACCAGTCTTTGTACATACCAGGTCTTAACCAAAAAAATGTCAGCATATTAAAATTTATTATTTGTACCAAATTAAGTTTCTACTGTACAATTTTAAGGTAGGGCCTAAATAGCCTCCACAACCTGAGTTTCAAAGTACGTAGCCCACAAAAATTCCTTGATCAGAACATGTGGAGTAATATAGCCGATAAGGATACTAGCCTATATAACATGATTTATTTAAGCAGATCCTTCTTAATAACTGAATTAGGGCCTAGCCAACCATTAAACAAATTTAACGCACCTAATTGATGTTGATGTGATAGGAATAAAACAACATATTACTTGTTATGGCCTATTTAAATTTTGAGAAAGAAATCGTTTTTAAAATGTTTATACACACTACGCGTAAAAGAAGACTCAGCTTAAAGGGAATTCATCGCTATAGGCCCTTTAAACAATAACTAAAATAAAAAGTACGTGCCTGGGCACTGTGAAGACCTATACTTAGGCAGGCCCTAAAAAACATATCCTTTGACTGCCAATACCCAAATTACAGTTTTGTATGTAGTGTATGACAATCGCTGTGGGTCCATGTCACACAGTACACCTACACCTAGGGTACGTTAAGTTACATCTTGTTGAGTTGGTGGATTATGAAAGTGTATCATTCTAACTAAAGGTTGGGATGGTTGTCTACAACCTCGGTAAAGAGGAACTGTCCCGCCAAAAATGGAACATCTGGTCACCAAAACCTTACCTAGAAGGCTAAAGTCTAGGCCTACAATCGCTAACATCCACAATTTGGTCTACCTGCCAATAGGTTATTAACTATGCTACTACAAATAAGTTAGACACTTGGTCTTCAAATTCTAATCAGCCTAACTAGGTAGGCCTAAATAGGCTCATTAACACGTTCGCTTTGGCTGGTCATTGACCGTGACGCAGGTGTTGAAAATATTTGTCATGTATACCCAGGTAATGAAAATATTGTCGGTATAAGTCACTCAATTTTCTATAAAAACAAAGTAATATAACTCTAAAACTTATTTAGAAATTTCAAACATAAAAAAGTTGAGCTGCCAGTTATTTATCCTATGGGATGCGGCAGCGTCCTGCAAAGACGCAAATGCTAAACTTGCTTTGGCGCAACAAAATTAAAATCACTGCCACACCTAAATAATAAGCGGTACAGCGAGAGAGACAGGAGAGTCCCTTACACGCAAAACATGAATAGGTCTAACTGAAATTTTCAGGTTTTCACACAGCGGTTACGCTGAAACAAAGATTGCCGAACTAGGCTGTGGCGTGAACGTATTCGAAGGGTCACGGCAACAAAAATTGCAGGTAACCTTAACTAAGCGCAATGAAGGAACACAAGAGTCATGCGTCTCACCTAAACGCTGCAACACACAATCAATTTCATTGACCAACTTTAAATGGATAGATTAACGAATCATGTCCCCTGCATATGCGAAAGGCTACAGGTGCATCCTAGTAGCGCAGTACAATATAAACGTAAACCAATCAAATATAAAATTAAAATATCAAACTAGACCTACTATGATAACTTACATCTATATTACAGATGAGAATATTGAAAAAAAAAATGAAAAGAAAGACAATAATCAGCGACAATTGTTATTGTCGCTGGTTGCCGTCTTTAGCGCTGCCTCACAGAGCGCTGTTGCGCCCTGCGGAGTTACGCAGACAATAACTAGGCGACAATTGTTATTGTTGCTGTGTCACAGAACGCTGTTGCGCTCTGCGGAGTTAGGTTAGGTTAATTTATCATACTTTAACCTACGTTAATTTAAGCTAACCTACCACCAGAAAGCACTGTAAAGTTAAAAAATGCATAATCGTGTATTAAAAGCAATGACAATCGAGTGAGAATACGGTAATATCAATGTATGTCACTATCCAATATTTTATATTCCATTGTTTTTGTAGACGCTTATGATACTGTACCCGCGCTCGGGTCCCTATCCGACAGGATACGACTGCAGAGAAAGTGTTAAAGGGCTGGTTATAATATAGGACACAGTTTCATAAGCTGTTTATTCCAACTTTCCTTCAATATTTATTACAAAATCGAATCAGTATTTGATTAGGCTATGGGATATAATCTATCACGAACCATAACAACATTATGCGGACTAAAGGTGGTTCAAATTACCATATGACAAAACAAAAACCAAAAATAATTACAAAAAAATTGTAAGATCAATAATGTTATAATTTAGGTTAACTGATTTCATCTGATAAATTTTATCATCGATAGGCTACATTGAAATCAATAGGCCTAGTAGGAATGAAAATTTGAATGAACAACTTATGAAACCGTGTACTCCTAATATACAAAATATTAAGCCCAAGTTTTTACTCAATCTTAGGCTTACAAATTTTAAAAAATTAACTTAAGAAAGCTCATGGGTTATCACTGAGGTAACGGAGTTGGTGTGTGTTTTGCATTTTTTAATGTTTGATAATGAACGTTCCAAGTAAGTTACTGGTTTTGATAGGTCTACTATACAGTCTAATTTCTACCTGGTCTTAGAAAGGATTTTATGACAAATGGCAACTTGGTCCAGTTTCAAATCTATTAAAATTTGCCAGATTTGTGCTTAGGATCGATCTGGGTATCTTCAGCACTTAACTACTGTGCTATCCAGTGTCAAGTTGTAACGACTAACAGGTAAACCTAGCCTGTGAAATAAATATTACATACAGTACTCATCATTCATTCATATTCGCCTTAAAATACGCCCAGGTTACGTCGCCACCTTAAAGAGATATTAAAATACCATTCAAACTATATGCATGCAGACTCACAGTTACGATGCACGTGTCGTGTAAGAGAGTAAACTTAGTTGTGTTTGTGTCTAGTAACTTCTATCTTAATAGATCGTGTGTACATCATATAAAGAAAATTAGGTACTAATGTATATTGTTATTGTACTTACATTATCAAAGTTTTTTTTAAACTGAAATACACTGAACTCAATACAACTGAATATGTTGCCTTGCCGGCTACGTAAATCTTGCGCTCACGCCACGCTCACGGCGTCTCACAACGGGATAGCCTTCAGTTCACAACAGATTGGCAGGTCATTCGGTTAGTCACTCTCTATCGAATGAAATACATCGACTGTTGAAATACATGGACTGTTAACTGCAGCTGATTATTTAGGCTGGACAGTCTGGACTGTCTGGACAGAGGACAGAGACAGAGACAGAGTCTGCACTGACTGCAGTCTCATCTCATCACTTCAACATATATACGGTTACAATTGTGATATTTTACTATTATGATAGTATTTTATCTAAAAGTTTATTACGAGTAATTTTGAGGGAAGCATCTCTAAAAGAAATATTTGTAAACTTTGTCTACCATTTAAAGTAAGAGTTACTGAAAATAAAGATAAGGACAAGAAACAAGTTACTTAACCTCAAATCAAATCAAATCAAAATATTCTTTATTGCCTTAGAAACAAAATTACATGCATTGGCTTGCGTCACACAAAGGTACGAATACAATAACAATAACAATGTAAGAACCATACAAGTAAGATCAGGAAGTAGCATATCTACCACTAATGTAGTCATCTACGGAATAAAAACACTTCTCCAACAAAAAGGACTTAAGCCGCGTTTACACCGGAGTTCGGAACACGTGTTTATAACAAATGTTCCTAACAAACCAAGAAACACCACTTTTTTAAAAGAAACATTTTGATGTTCGGAACAGTTTTTTAGTGTTTACAACAGAAATTTTGTTTCCCGCCAGAAGTCGGTAAAGATCAAAGGGTGTTCCAAACATTTGTTTGGAACACATGTTTCAGTACTTCTTCGCTGTTTACAACACTTCCCCGCTACCCCCCGCGCCTAACCACCATCACGTGACCACGCACCGCTCCCGCGCTGTCATTAACCATTAAGAAGATCTATTACAGCTTCACACACCTCAGGTACAAATAAAGAGATCGTCGATTTTGAGATCTTGAACAAATAGCTCAAGCTCGTGTATGGATCGCCACAAGCCAAAAAGCGCAAGGTAACTGCAAGTTTTTATTTTACAGAAATAACCTTCCTGTAATTGGTGTCCATTTTGCTAATCTTTTGGCCAACCATAGGGGTCAAATATTCAAAGTCAGCACTGGACATTCTCAAAAAAGTTTTTGAAACTCCCGTCCGTCCGCAGTTCTCCCCATAGCAGGTCGATATCATCCCTATTTAAATGATCTAACCGGTCATTGCCACTGCATTTTGATCTGGATTGCAGTGACGGTCTGTACCGTCTCGGTCTCCGTTGTTTAGATAAGATCACACACGCCGCCGCGGCCAGTAAAACATCCTCTTCTGTAGTCATCTCGAGAAGGACTGACCTCGTGTCCTCGGGAACGCGGAAACGGTGAATGAATTGTTTCGAACAAAATCAAAGAAAAGTGCACTATCTGTTGTAAACTTTTGTTACAAACGAATGTTAGAAACAAGTGTTAGCAACAAAAAGTTCCAAACATTTTGTTCCAAACTCCGGTGTAAACGCGGCTTTAAGCTTTCTTTTAAACTGAATGTCATCCGATTCAGTTTTAAGGACATCAGGTAGAGCATTAAATAATATTGTTGCATTATAGTATGTATGGATTTTAAAGAAGGAAGTACTGTGATAAGGAATATTTAGTTTATTTCTTTTTCTGAGGCCATAGTTAAATTGAGGGACAAGGGAATTGAAAATACTGTGGTTCTGCTTTAAAAAAATCAAAGTTTGATAAATATAAATACTAGGGAACGTGAGAAGTTTTAGTTCCCTGAAAACGGTCTTGCATGATTCCCTCCTTCGAAGACCAGCAACAATTCGCACTGCCCTCTTTTGGAGGACAAAAATGGGTTTGGTTATAGATCGTTCTGAACCCCAGATTGCGACAGCATATGAAATATATGGAAAAATCAACGCGTAATACGAAGTAAGAAGAACCTCAGTATTTGTAAAGAAAGCTAGTCTACGAAGTACAAAAATCCCAGAACATAACTTTCGAGCGACATCGCTAACATGAGCTGAAAATCTAAGATGTCTATCAACATTTAACCCCAAAAACCTAACATTGTCATTGGAGCAGACTTCTGCTTCATCGACCAAGATAGTCAGATTATCATTACGCTTGGCCAAAATTCAGAAATCAATTACAGAAGTTTTGTTAGCATTGATAGCCAAACCATTTTCCCGAAACCACTGGACAATCATATTTGACTCAACAAAGCTATTGACCTCCATGATCTCACGATATACCTTGAGTTAGGAACACACCCTAGCCCATCCTGTCCCTACCCTGGCTCATAACCTAAATTGACCTGTCATTTCTCTTCCTTTGGCATCGCTCTCCCCCCTTATTTTTCTTTCTGACACTGAGACTTCTTGATCCGAAATTAAATCTGACAGTGTGATGCATTTTAGATTTAAGAGTTAGTTAGATTTTATAACTTAAGTTATTTTTCTACAAAGCATAATCCTAATTCCTAATAATTATTAATATGACATTACACATCTTTAATAAGAAGTTAAAATGAAATAATAATTAGCTGAAAAGTATCCTGCAGCAATCGAAAAAGTCTAGCAATGACAAGTGATAAGGTACTAAGTTAGGCCTAAGCCTAAAATGTCAAGGAGAGGTAAGTAAGGAGTGATGTGAAATAAAAGGTGACAAGATCATATTAACTGTCGTAGGCCTAGTCACACCAAACAAACTCGGCCTACTGCGAAGGTTATTGAGCCATTTAGTAACCAAATTCACGATTACTATTACAATTACTAATTTACCTATTGGTAAATAAGTAGGCATAACATTCTTGTAGGCCTATACAAAAGGGCAAACACAATATGGTCTACTTACATTGCAAATGCATTTAATTATGTGCAAGAACAGACAATCAACCGAGGCTAATTTCATAAAGGAATATTTGCTCAATGACTGCAAACAAATAAGTTAACTATCGTTTCTATTGAGCATTATGCACAAGTATTGGCGTTGTAATAGGTTGCATGCTTGCTTGCTATTACCAGTATACAGTAGGATTTTAAAAACATAAGATGTTGTTATTGGACTTTTAGACAGGTCTAATACAAATACATCCGATAGTACCATGGGTTAGGCTATATTGTTTATAAATTACCTACGATAAAATTATAAATTTCGAAAAGGTGCTGAAATTAATTAGACACATTGATATTTCTGAGCAAAAACGCCCACTTTGGGGTGCTACGAACAAAGGTTACTTTATTTAACAAAATGGTTTAAATAAACCTAGCTAGAGTTAACTTGTAAAATCTAACAAGGATGGAATTTTTTAGTCCATGATTTGGAAGTTATTTATTTAAGTTACTAACGGTAATTCCGAATTACATATGGACAATTATACTGAAGAAAGATCTAATGGCCTATCCCTAAACTGGCAGGTAAAGTTGCCGGTGAGGAATGTTTTTATTAACACATTAATTAATTGGTATCACTTGATGAGTTTTATCACAGACAAGAAATAACCTACAATTATTAATACAGCAGAGCAGTGCCACTGTGTCCTCTTTCTTTCCCGTCTTATAGACTAAGACCATAGACTAACTACTGTAGTTAGTCTATGCTAAGACTAGACTGTGTTTGTGTGAGTACCAAAGGTGTACATATCCATGTAGACGGCGCTAATCGACTTGTCGACTACAACCGTCACATCGATAGTTCATAATACGATAGTCGATAGTTACCGAATGACCTGCCAATCTGTTGTGAACTGAAGGCTATCCCTCACAACGAGCCTGCTCCCGCCAAGTTCTTCTTCTTCCACTCAGCTGTGTGTTTTTTCGTTCCATACTGATTGCCTTATATTTCTAAACCCAGGTCCAGGAAATATATAATACATACATAATTATTACAACAATACTTCTATCCCAATGACATTGTTATACAAATCAAATAAATAAGTACTATTTTCACGCAGCACACCTAGAGTACTCAGATTATTTTCCATTGTAATTTATTCCCCGTCATATTTGTTAATAAGCATATATGTAGGTTTTTTATCGGTTTTGACTGTACATATAAAACTTTGTTTACTTTTTGTTGCAACTAGGATAAGTTCATTACTCAGAGTAGTTGGAATTAGTAATTAGTAATTTTTAAAGCAAATTTATAATGATGTTAAACATAAACCGTGAAAAAAAAATATTATGACTTGTCATGCACATATACATATATAATATATTTTTTTATAACGCATGTTTGTTCAACTTTATTTTCAATAATTTCATCCTAAATACCAAACGCTTTGTACTTTTACAAATATATATGTCGTTTACATCACAGAGCTGGGTTAAAAAAGGTTGTGAAACACACAGATTAAAAAACTTGTATACCATAACAAAATTTGTGCGATGTCTTTCAAAATTATCTATGGATAAAATCATTCATTCGGAACGTTTTTATTTCAGGGGACCATATAAGTGGGACCCCTATCCGCAACCAGCCGTTACCTATACGAGGCAGGGGGTACTGAACCACCATATACTTGAATGAATAAAGGTTTATGTGGTAATAAACCCTATAGGAAAGGAATAATAAACTTTTTATTAAAAGAGATGAAATCTGATAAATTCAGTCAGCTGATTTTAATGGGCGAAGCCGCGGGCACTGAAGCTATAGTATTTTTTTGATGACCCAAAACACACACACACACACATATATATATATATATATATATATATATATATATACAGGTGATCATTTTGTATCATCAGACAAGATTTTCATGTTAAATTACTTATGTACATGTACATATATACGATCCACTTTGTAGTGGATCATATATCAAATGGACGCATATTATATTATGTTCTTTACCTTTTTGAAAATGACAAAAATTACATATTTGGAGATTATGGATATCCCCTGGATAGCCATAAACATCCGAACGTGGATATCCACGTTGGATATCACCTGGACAACCATGGATATCTTGTGCGTGGATATCCACGTTGGATATTTAATGGATATCCATATATATCCTGTTCCTGGATATCCACATACAGAATATCCTGTGGATATCCAAAGGATATCCATTATCTCTGTGGATATGTTTTGGCGATTTGGGATATCCATGGGATGTAATTTGGACATTGTGTGCTGTCTGGGTGACAACCACATATATATATAGTATAGTTCATACAGATTTGAAAGTAGGCACTTAGGACAGATAAAAGTTACTAACTGATCTTGATTTAAATGGCAATAACATATTTAGTTAATGTATAACTGTATCATGTTAAATTCAGAAAAAGCAAAGCCCGCTATAAATTTAAGAATCTTAGAGTTAATATTAGTAGAGATTTGTATTTGACCCTATTTTATCTTGTAAAATAGTGTCTATGTGAAATTAAGCCTACAGGATATTTATGTAACTTTCAACCAATACAATTGTGTGATAACTTGATGACATCAAATACGAAATTTACACACATAACATCAGTGTCAAATACTTTGCGGATTAGGCTTATTTTGTATAGGCCTAAATGTTATAGGCTAACAAAAAAATTAGTTTTTTCCAGAGTTAGTATATTATAGTCCCCAGATGCCAGAAACACCATTTGTTCAAATTGTTATATATATTTTTATATATTCAACAAAATTTGTCATATAAAAAAAGGATAAAAGAAATAATTCCATATTATATACCTGAAGACAATAACAAAATATCGTATTCAAGAAAATCCCCTATATTCTAAGTTTAATTTTAACATATAATTCTTAATTTGTTTACCGTTTAATAATTTGAACTATGTGAGGTTACAACAATAATGTAAGACATGACTATGACCTAAAGGTTTGAAACTAGTCGTCTAATAAAACATATTATGTTAAAACCAAAAAGGTACCCTGTTTATAAAATTATGCTTAAAACTAATATATTTATATATAGTATATTTGTGTGCGTGTGGGTTCGTAAGCACGATAACTCTCGTAAAAATGGTCCGATCCTAATGAAATTCGGTACAAATGTGTAAAGAACCATTTATTTGAACAAGTTCGAATATCAGACGAATCACACCATCCGAAAGGGAGGTTTTGTACCCCAATAATGGGATTTTTGGGGTTTCCACATGTAATTTGTAGTTAAATCAAATTTGAAATTTCACCATTGAATTCAGCATAAAAAATCAAACAATTTGGTATTTTGATCATTGTTCTACGTCAATTGGTTACTGAGTTATTGAAAGTGCTAAACACAGTACGTTGTCTAATGTTATTATTGTGGAGAAAAAGAAAAATGTTACATCTCGCTTATTTATGAACATAAACTAGTGAAATTTGGTATATGGCTTCATCTGGTTGTGGTTTATTGTTGTTTGCACAAAAAAATTGTTCGCCTATATGGTTCCCGTAGCAGCAAACCTAGGTACTCGGTCCCTAAGTTATTTTTATGGAAAATAATTAAAAAGTTATATATTGCTTATTTATGAATGTATATGGATGAAACTTGGTATGTGACTTCACTTAGATGAGCTCTATTTATATTTGCATAAAAACCCATTATTTTGTGTTCCTTGTTGCAGCAAACCTGCGTAGGCCTACTCATCCCCAATGTTATTCTTATGGAGAATAATTAATATTTTAAATATCGCTTGTTTGTGAATATATTTCTCATGAATCCTGTTAAGTGGGTTAATGTGTTATGTTATATATTAATTGGAAATTCGCTGAGTATGCAGGTTTGCTGCAACGGGTGTATTTTCAATTGCCTTGATATTTAGCTAACAGGGTTTTGTTAGAGTGTTGCCATGTTGGGGGAAATAATTCCCTAATTTAAAACTAGAATACCCTTTTCTTTTCCTATTCCGCCCATTTCACAACTTTCACGGAGACCATAGTTTGAAAGCATCAATCTAAAATAGAAATCCAACATATTCAAATTGAGAAACTATATTACAACCTAAACGCTTGATAAAATAAAAGCCTACGTCAGGAGGGGTTTAAGACAAAACGTTGACATACTTAAAGGTTTCCATCTCACAAAAAGTTAGCATTTGTAAAAAATTGGAACATTTTAACAATAAGTTAATAGTGTCTATACATTTCTATTACTTTGAATAATTGGTGTGAAATATTTTCCCTTTCTTTTTAAGATTTTGCGGGGGGAATATATATCCCCCCGGTTACGCCCCTGATTCCAGGAACTATTTTACACCTTGTTACGAGTCGAAAACAATTATTTGAAAATCAGAACATTCGACTCGCAACAACACGCAGTATGACAGACAAGCAGACATGAGTACAGGAGTGACGGTTGAAACCGACACGGCCACGTGATTGGTCAGCCTTGTTTTCCAGAGTTGATAAATACAACCCGAATCCTCCGACTCGCCCCATTTCTTCATTATCTTAGCTCGTGCGTGTTTCTCTAAAACTTTTAAATTTTAATACCGGCGGCCGCACCAGTCTAGACGGGATTAACAGTCTGAAGTGTTACTTGGAAGTTAATTAATTTGCTTCAACAAGTATTCATTTTCTTCCTTCTGATATATTCCGTCTGATGAGGTTGTAGTTACGGCAAACAATTTTAAAAGAAAGCATTTCTTAGTTGAACAAATTAAATTATTTTTTTCGTGAGAACATGTGCAACGCACGCGGGTCAGGGAAGGTTGCAACCTGTCTAAATTGAAATAATTTTAAATCTATCTTCATTTAAATTCATTACTCTACTCACTTTAATCATTACTTACTTACTTTTTTCATTACTTTAAATTCATTTAATAAGTATCTCTACTTGACAAGTGTGTATTGTTATAGTTTAAATAGTTTATCATTGCTATTTATTATTTTTTCAAAGTTGTGAATTGTTCTCTGACATGTGCCAGAGGGAGAAACTGTTGTAAGTAATTTTAATATTTGTTATTTACTGTTAATATTAGCGTTTCCTGTGGAAGTTCATATTTAGTTGAAACAGCAGATTACTATATCCAGTTAAAACTGCAAATTTTCATATTGAGCAGACATTGCTAATCATATAGTATCAAATTTAGAATGCATTGCAAAAAATCATCTTCTGTAATTGATTAATGTTACTAATTGTTGGGAATAACTGAAAATATAAAGTTATAGGCTTTGCTTAAATTGAACATGTCTGATCTTTCTTATATTTAAGGTTTTTGTCAACAATACACTGTGTGGAGGATTTATATTTTGCAATCTGTGCTAATTTAAATTAAAAGAATTGTCATGAAAGCATCCTCAGGGACGATTAACTTCAAATAATAATATCATGCAGGTAGTGGCAGTAGTGTCATCACGAGGTTTTTGCGAGGATTTGTTTTTTTTAAATGTTAGGAGGATAATATTGCTAATATGTTGCCCCTTTACAACCACCCTCATTGAAGCGTTTCACCCCTTGAATTTGTACGTCCTGCTCTAAACTAAGGACAGTATTATCTTATTTCTATTGGAACTCCACTACCTTCAGTCTACGACACAATAAATTTAAATTACAACCTTGTAAACAATTAAGTAAGAAGTGATAAGATAATAATTAAGTTTCTTAACAATTATTGCCCATTTAACACAGAATATGTTTTTCCCAATAATTATTCGAGCAATGCAATTGTAATGAAATATTTTCAATACACCACCAATTGTTTATAACTTATGATTTATCTCAATTATTATCTACCCCACCAAGTGTTTCATTCCAATTATTTGAACATTCACGGGTGCCTCACAGGGCCCAGCCACCCATTCCACTGCAAAAACAACTTCTGCTAGAAACCACTATCACACTACTTGTGAATTAAATATAAGTTATTGGAGTAAGGTAAACCTCAACTACAATTTGCTACAATTTTCTATTTGCATTTCAAGTGTTGTCAGTTTTGTTGAGTACAATTGAAGTTGTAGCCTATTTATCTTGATTATTTGAAATAAATAGATAAATAAATAAATAAATAAATAGATAAATAAATAAATAAATAAATAGATAAATAAATAGACTTGAAGTAAATGCATATAATCAGAAGACGAGCGTCACATATCTCAAGTAGCATTTGTAACGGCCAAATCAATTTTAAAATAATTTTAACATGATTTTTTTATGGTTTCAAAATTATTATAAAATGATTTTTGTACAAACAAATTTCCTATCTAATCTATTTTATCATATTTTCAAATCATTTTAAAGTTATTTTACCATAATTTTGAAATAACTTATAAATCAGTTTTAAATTAATTTTAAATGATTTCAAAATATTTTTAAAAATTACAAAATTTATATTTACTGGAAAAATACTGTTTATATTTGTTTTCACAATCTGACTAATGTAATACGCATGAAATTCATTGAACAAAATTATGAAAATATATTTTACGTTTCAAAAATATTATGACCAAACCGGGTATTGAACCCACGACCTGTTGATCACTGGACTCACGCCTTAACTCTCTTGGCCCTTGATAATTAAAGGTCGGGCTGGCAACGTAAAATAACCAATTGACTACATCCTACGGGGACTTGGTGAAACTATAGAATTCCTTGTTTGCTTTTGCTGTTGCTGGTAAATACTATAATTTGTATACATCTTGTAAGGTTGTAGAAACAAAACTTATAATATTCTTTACATAATATGTACTTTACATATATATTATATACATATCAAAATTGTTGAGCAATATGGTACCCAAAACTGATTTTACACAAATCCTTTGCATGCAACAAATATAAAAAGGCCCATGAAAGTATTTATTTAGTTTACATAGACTGTCACGGGAAGGGAAATGAAATGTACATTCATATAAGATTTTAAGGCTGAAAACGAACTACTACATCAACTCATTTTAGGTAAAGATAAACAATTTTGAAACTAATACAGAACTTCTTTGCTAAGCAATCCATGTTTCTCATAGCTTTAAATCACTGAAAAAACAATATTAATAATTTTAAACATTTCATATTCTTAAAAGTTATATATTTAAAAAAAATTTTGAATCATTTTTAAAGGTTAGTTAGGATTTTCAATTGAGTTACTAAAAAGTTATTTAATATAATTTTAAAGCAATATATAAACAATTTAAATCAATATCTTAAAGAAATTTTAAATCTAATTTAAAGATATGTTTAAATTGTTTCAAAATTATTTAAAATTATTTTGAAACTAATGTTCAAATTATTTTCATTATGATTTCTTCATAACTTTGATGACGAAACAATGATTTTAAATGATTTAATATAATGTTAAAAAAGTATCAAATTTAATAATTGAAATTAATTTAAAATTATAATAATACAATTTTAAAATTATTTTAAAATATTGTTTCTACTATTTTGAAGGAGTTTTTTAACATTTATTTAAAATAATATTAAAACTGATATAGAAATGACTTTAATATATGTTTTCAAAATTATTTTTAATAAATTGTAAACCCATATCATAATTATATTAAAATAATTTTAACTCGTTTTAAACAAAAACTCCTTTCAAAACCATTTGAAATTATTTTGAAAATATTACAAATTATTTCTATGCTACTTGGGTAGTGGTAGCAGAGAAATAATAATTGATGAACCCTGATATAAATATGTATGATATAAATATGTAGATATAAATATGTTGCATTTATTTTATAAGATTGTTTTAGATTTATTATTTTGTAATTTGGTGTGTGTATATCAGTTAAGCCTCTTATTTCTTACAATGCTGTATTGATAAGACTTAATTTTATTTAATTGTTATTTAACTATTGTACAATGTGGAAAAATCAATATGCAAAACATTATCTGACAACTGCGCGAGATCGTTTGCGTATATATAATGCAAGGAATGTTAGGACGAATTTGCCTGAGGTCCATATCAATATGGAAGATGCAGAAACAGTTCCGCCGACTGATGACCGTTTCACGGCACCTTTGTTAAGTTCGCGGCACCTTTGTTAAGTTCGTGGCACCTTTTTTAAGTTCGCGGCACCTTTGTTAAGTAGGCCTTCCATTATTAGTCATCCAATGTTTCAAGGTCAAGTTAATGTAGGGCCGCTTGATGTTCATGGGGCCCCAGATGTTTCGCATGTTGAGGGGCAGCATTTTCAGGGGAGTATAGGAGATAGTACTAATTCAAATAGACAATCCACACCATGCAACTACAATGATTTAACCACCTTGGATCGAACAGGGTACACGGAACAACTTGCACCATTGGATAGACTAGTTGTGGTTGAGTTAATAAAACAACTGGAATGAGATACAACTGGAATGGCACAGGGGAAAATGAGATACAGTTTATTTCATTTTTGAAACAAGTTACTTCAATTTTTAAAGTAACACAAACAGGTCATAGGGAGATAGTAAAGCTCATTCTGCCGAAAACTAAGTCCAACCTTTTTAGCATTTGGCTTCAGGGAATAAACTTGATTTTAGATTGGGGCACACTGCATACCACAATATTAAGCACTTTTTTTCCTGGTTTTGAGCACGAGCGAGTTGTAAATAAATGTGTGAAACATATGCAACTTCCTGATGAAAATATAACCTTTTTCATAAATGACATAATTTCATCTGCTGAAGCATTGCAATGTCACTTTTCAGATAAGCAATTAGTCAATATAACCTTTGCACACATGTCACCTAGAATGAAATTGCATTTTCAGTTTAAAGAGAAACCTACAACCTTGTTTCAACTTAAGAGTTTTGCTACTTCAATAATTAACGCTTCCATTCAAGCGGATTTGCATTATTTTCACACATTTCCGCCACACATGTATTCAAATCGCCACAATGTAGGGAATTCTCCTCACTCTCTGGGTGGAAAATGTTGCTTTAAATGTGGAAACTCGGGTCATTTAGCATTTGCGTGTCATCCAGGGAAACATGTAGGAGAGATCGTTTACACACAGGGAGGTGCAATCTCTCAGCCACAAGAAAATACCTCCTTGAACACACAAGTAAATTGAGTGGTTTTGCAACCTCTTCCCATTTTAGAGTTTGCTTTAGATAGCACGCACACACATAAGGAACTTATAGATTCAGGATCAACAAGTTTGCGTGCTATCTAAAGCAAACTCTAATATGGGAAGAGGTTGCAAAATCACTCAATTTACTTGTGTGTTCAAGGAGGTATTTTCTTGTGGCTGAGAGATTGCACCTCCCTGTGTGTAAACGATCTCTCCTACATGTTTCCCTGGATGACACGCAAATGCTAAATGACCCGAGTTTCCACATTTAAAGCAACATTTTCCACCCAGAGAGTGAGGAGAATTCCCTACATTGTGGCGATTTGAATACATGTGTGGCGGAAATGTGTGAAAATAATGCAAATCCGCTTGAATGGAAGCGTTAATTATTGAAGTAGCAAAACTCTTAAGTTGAAACAAGGTTGTAGGTTTCTCTTTAAACTGAAAATGCAATTTCATTCTAGGTGACATGTGTGCAAAGGTTATATTGACTAATTGCTTATCTGAAAAGTGACATTGCAATGCTTCAGCAGATGAAATTATGTCATTTATGAAAAAGGTTATATTTTCATCAGGAAGTTGCATATGTTTCACACATTTATTTACAACTCGCTCGTGCTCAAAACCAGGAAAAAAAGTGCTTAATATTGTGGTATGCAGTGTGTCCCAATCTAAAATCAAGTTTATTCCCTGAAGCCAAATGCTAAAAAGGTTGGACTTAGTTTTCGGCAGAATGAGCTTTACTATCTCCCTATGACCTGTTTGTGTTACTTTAAAAATTGAAGTAACTTGTTTCAAAAATGAAATAAACTGTATCTCATTTTCCCCTGTGCCATTCCAGTTGTATCTCATTCCAGTTGTTTTATTAACTCAACCACAACTAGTCTATCCAATGGTGCAAGTTGTTCCGTGTACCCTGTTCGATCCAAGGTGGTTAAATCATTGTAGTTGCATGGTGTGGATTGTCTATTTGAATTAGTACTATCTCCTATACTCCCCTGAAAATGCTGCCCCTCAACATGCGAAACATCTGGGGCCCCATGAACATCAAGCGGCCCTACATTAACTTGACCTTGAAACATTGGATGACTAATAATGGAAGGCCTACTTAACAAAGGTGCCGCGAACTTAAAAAAGGTGCCACGAACTTAACAAAGGTGCCGCGAACTTAACAAAGGTGCCGTGAAACGGTCATCAGTCGGCGGAACTGTTTCTGCATCTTCCATATTGATATGGACCTCAGGCAAATTCGTCCTAACATTCCTTGCATTATATATACGCAAATGATCTCGCGCAGTTGTCAGATAATGTTTTGCATATTGATTTTTCCACATTGTACAATAGTTAAATAACAATTAAATAAAATTAAGTCTTATCAATACAGCATTGTAAGAAATAAGAGGCTTAACTGATATACACACACCAAATTACAAAATAATAAATCTAAAACAATCTTATAAAATAAATGCAACATATTTATATCTACATATTTATATCATACATATTTATATCAGGGTTCATCAATTATTATTTCTCTGCTACCACTACCCAAGTAGCATAGAAATAATTTGTAATATTTTCAAAATAATTTCAAATGGTTTTGAAAGGAGTTTTTGTTTAAAACGAGTTAAAATTATTTTAATATAATTATGATATGGGTTTACAATTTATTAAAAATAATTTTGAAAACATATATTAAAGTCATTTCTATATCAGTTTTAATATTATTTTAAATAAATGTTAAAAACTCCTTCAAAATAGTAGAAACAATATTTTAAAATAATTTTAAAATTGTATTATTATAATTTTAAATTAATTTCAATTATTAAATTTGATACTTTTTTAACATTATATTAAATCATTTAAAATCATTATTTCGTCATCAAAGTTATAAAAAAATCATAATGAAAATGATTTCTTCATAACTTGATGACGATGATAGATGGGGATTTTTTCAACAACATTAAGCATCTTTCATGCATAAAGAAAGTAAATCAAATCAAAGCAACATTCAAATCAGTTAATTCACAGGAGTGCACAATTCGTAAACAGGTTATTTTACATTTCAAGGTAGGGCAATTTGCAGTACTTTGGTATTATACGGATGCCACCCTTATACAGCGCGCTGCGGCAGTTATGTTAGGATGGGTTATCATAAAAATGATTTTAGGACTTTCCTTGTTTTGTTACAAATCGAATGATACCTGATGAGTCATACTTCCGGCCGCCAAACCCCCTCCAAATAGGCCAAGGTCAGGTCGTTGACCGGAGCGCGCGCATCACCTGTCACCGCCTGTATCTGGGTCAGTGTCATGACTGATTTATTGCCGTCACTACGTTACATTTGTTTTCATAATGAGTGACGTTCTTTTGGTGTGGGATTTACCTCGAAATGAAGAGTAAAACGTACGTATTTTTATGATAACCCATCCTAACATAACTGCCGCAGCGTGCTGTATATTTGGCGGAGTACATGTGGCGATCGGGTGTGGCTGCTAGCGGCGGCGACGCATTCAACACGATCCTAGCGGACATCGCTGTCTTTTGGGAGGCACAACACAAAGACCGCTCATCAGAATGATGTAAAATTTGTACAGTAAGTCAATAAAAGTACGTTTTTTCGAATTATGTAGTTATCCATTGTAACCGGTAAAAATTTAACCTCCAAAAATAGTGGCATCCGTATAATACCAAAGTACCCAATTTGCTTGGGACTTTCCATTTTTTTAGTTAATAAATTGGCATATTCATTTTTATTAGGAATTGATTTTATAAGCAAGTCGAATATGATTCTGGATTTTGCAGATAAGACAATTAAATTTAAGTTTAATGTTTTTTTTTCAAATGAATGAGATTTTTACAGTAAATAATAATGAAAGTGATCATTTTTACTGAAATTTGAAGAGGCGCTAGAGAGTCAAAACAGGCGGACGATTATTTAAGGGAATTGAAAGACAGGTATGCGGATGTGAAAACAAAAGAGATAGGGTGGGCAAGAGTTCAGCCATACCACATAGACTGCAGGATAGATAATCATATTTATCAGGCGCCGTACCCTTACCACCCAATAAAATGAAGTGTATGAGACAAATAAATTGACAAACTATTACAGAAAGGACTTACTACTAAATCTTATAGTAATATAATGAGTCTGGCATTCCTCGTAGAGAAGCGTGAAAAGGGCACATATACATTAGTGTGTAACTACAAGAACGTTAATAAATATATAACTTATGATGCACACCCGTTTCATACTTTAGGTTCTGCGTTTGAATTCCTCCATAAGGTGAAGTATTTTACTGCGGTGGGCCTTAACAATGCCTTTTTTCAACTGCCTATTTTTAAGGAATCTTGAAAACTGACAGCCTTCAGCACGCCATTTGGGCTTTACGAGTTTACTACTATACCAAAGGATTGAAGATAGGCTCACAAGCGCTTACCCGAGTTCTGGACGAAGTTTTAGGGGAATACAAGTTTGACTTTGTTTTAAACTTTCTGGATGATTACCTCGTTTACAGTAATACCTGGGAGGAGCATAAGAACCATATAGCCTTAGCATTTGATAAACTGCGGCAGTAAGGAATAACAGTGAACCCTGAAAAAATTGCATTGGAGAAAGGCTCAATTAAATATTTAGGCCATATAATGTCCAATGAGAAACTTACAATAGATATAAAGATCGCATACAGCCCATAATAGATTACCATAGGCCTAGAAACCTTTACATTACAAGTCATTACAGTGAAGTCATGAAGTCATTACAAAGATTTTTAGGAATGGTTAATTTTTATTCGAGATTTATTTACAACTTCTCACAATTAGCAGCACCTTTGAACCACATGCGAAAGAAAGACGTTAAATTTAAATGGTCTAGCGAGCAACAGGACGCATTTGAAAGATTGAAAGACTCTATAATAACTGCACCAGTTTTAGCACTGCCTAATTTTGATGACACCTTTTACGTAACTTGCGACGCCTGTGATGAAGCGATAAGCATAGTGTTGCAGATAGAGGAAAATAGTAGTTTAAAACCGGTAAATTTCGCATCCAGATCCTTAAATGAAACTGAAAGAAAATACCCGATGCAAAAAAAAAGAATTTTTAGCCTGTCTTTTTGGAATGGAAAAGTTTAGACCATATCTAAATAAGAAGTTTATATTACAAACAGATAACTCAGCTATTATATACATATTGAACCAGAAAAAGCAGACACGGCAATAGCCAGATGGGAATTGAGACTGAGCGAATTTCCCTATGAGATTCAACAGATAATAGGTACACTAAACGTGGTAGCGGACGCCCTTTGCAGGATTTTTAAGGAAACAAAAGACACGGATAACAACACGGAGATGATTGAAACTTATACACTACATTTCTACCAAGAATTATTTCAGTCTATTAAGCAAAAACAGGCCGACGATCCAGTTTTAGGACAAATAATAAACAACTTGAGGCAGAAAATATCAGTTAAAAATTATTACTTAAAGAATAACACCTCGTACTTTTGTTAATCTGATAAGCAGAAATACAGAATTGTAATTCCACAATAAATGTATGCAATTATCTCCAGTGCGTATCGCACTGTGTCTGGACTGGCTGTAATGGTTGTGGCTGGAGTGTTTCCCCTTGATCTGCTCGCCGCTGAGAGGCAGAACATCTTTCGCCGTGCTCCTGATCTCGGAAGAGACCAAGCTGCTGTGGAAGCCAGACTCGAAACTCTGCGAGTTTGGCAAGAGCGTTGGAACGGTGGACTGGAAGGGCGATGGACGTTTCGTCTCATCAGAGACATAAGCCCTTGGTTGAGCCGTGCATTTGGGGAAATTGACTTTTTCTTGTGTCAATTCCTGACGGGCCACGGGTACTTCAGGGAATACCTTTTCCGCATGGGGAAGGTGAGGTCACCTCAGTGTAGTTACTGCCCGGAGGAGGTGGATGATGCTCATCATACTTTCTTCCGGTGCAGTCGTTTCGCTGAAGACAGGAGGAGGCTCGTCTCTGCTGACGGCGATCTGTCCCCGGACGTCGTGGTGGGGACGATGCTTCGAAATGAAGACTCCTGGAGAGCGGTTGCGCTCTTCGTGCAATCCGTTCTTCGGGGAAAGCGAGACGAGGGATGCTTAGGTGACCTCTAAGTTTCCCGAAACGGTGACGTGACCCGTCTGGGCGCAAGACACGCGGGCCAGTGCCGAAGTTGTCCGATAAGGGTTCCGGCCTGGTTTTTCCCCCGCGGCTCCGTAGGAGGTTTAGTGGGTATACCTCGTAAGAGGGAGTCCCACACTGTTCCTTTGGGTTCGCGCATAAAGCGTTCCTCCTACGTAAAAAAAAAAAAAAAAAAAAAAAAATTATCTCCAAATATTTTCATGAGAATTCTCAGAATGCGGGGATAGCAAAAAACTTTGAATGGAATTAAAAACATTTTTATTGGGATGGTAAGAAAGAGCATATTAGGAATTTTGTTAAAACATGCGATCAGGGTCAGCGTGCGAAACCTGCGCAAAACCAGAAAGTCGGTTTGTTAAGTTCAAAGATTCCGCAATCATACACGGATGCTTGCTTTTGTGATTTTGTAGGCCCACTGCTAAAAACACAAAGAGGAAACACCTCCATTTTTGTAGTTGTTGACAACTTTTCGAAATTTTGTTTCCTTTACCCAGTGAGAAATCAAACTTCTAGCACAGCCATTCAGGTTCTCAAAAACCAAATTTTTGCACAACATGATCTTCCACGCACATTGTCTACAGACAATACCACATCCTTTACGTCACAACAGTTTTATTCATTTTTGTTTGATCTTGGAATAAAACACACCACAACTTCCCTTCTCTATGTAATGTAATGTAACGTAATTATTACTTCTCTAGGTAATGTTGCAGAACGTGCTAATCGCAATTTTGTTACAGCTGTGAGAATATATCACAATAAGACTCACAAACAATGGGATATTTATCTTCCTTATCTCATGATGGCATTTAATTCAGCACTACATGAGGCAACAAAAAACACACCGGCCAGGTAATTTTTGGGTAGAGAATTGTTACATCCGGTACAGCTGTTGTGGGATATCACTTCCGACATCACAGAACAGCCGGCTCTCACAAAAGGGTTTTGAAAATTTAACAAGAGCACATGAAAGTTTAAATACAATAAAGGGCGCGTAGAATCTCAGTTCAAAGTTGGAGACAAAATTCTTTTGTTCAAACATTCCTTGAGTTATGAAGAGAAAGGAGTCACAGCAAAGTTAAATAATAAATGGAAAGGTCCATTTATTATTGATAAAATTCTTTCAGGTGTAAATCAAGTTTCTCTTGAAAATGATCCATCACAAACACAGATAGTTCATGTGGACAAGATCAAAAGATATTTTTCAAGTCAATAGATAAACTCGCACAATCAGATAATGTTATTAGATATAATAAATATATGTTTTAAAATGTATAAACTTATGCATTTCACTTTATTTGTATAAAAATTGTATTAGAATACAAGAACTGTGCCGAGGTGTTTATGCCTTAGATGGTCCAGCGTTGGAGACTCAAGTGAGCAGGCTACTCTGCACGGCTCGACTGCACGACCATCCTCACCATGCATTACTTCCTGGCACAACCACACAACACCCTCTTCACCTACTGCGCAGACGAGTTGGTCATTTGCACCTCAACTGCCTGGTTATGGTCGGCACCAATGACGTGAGAAGCAGTTTAGTTAACGACAAAATCATGAAAATTTTAAAGTCAATAGTTAAAATTTTAACTAAACACACCAAAACTATATTTTTATGCACCATACCCTTCAATCTTTCTCATCCATATTTAAATAAGAACATTAAGAAGCTAAATTGTTACATTAAATCTTTACATACAAAGCGAAACTTATACATTCTGGACATGGAATCCATCTTCAGGGGAAACATGTTTAGTGATCTTATAGAACATTTTTATTTTAATGGTAAAGTTGATGGAATTCAATTAAATACAACAAATTATTATGGACTCATAATAAACTATTTTGAAGATATTATAAGTGAATCAGGGAAGAGGAAAAACCTTAAGCAGTAAGTGGAACTTGTGCATAAACTAACCTATCTTATCTCTCTACGGCTGATAGGACTGGGAGAAGTCAGCTCTTGGGCAAGCCGGGCCAGAGTGTGATTCAACTGGAGGATGACCTTCACTGATAAGACCGGGCACGGGCCAATTCTATGGACCTTCTCAGTTGTGGAGAACATTTAATTTATTTTTATTGCGTTTATTTGTGTGTATTTATCGTTATTAATGATTGTTAGAATTTTAAATTTTTGTGATAAGAAACTGAGAGTATTTTTTTGCATCTTTAGGCATGACAAAAATTTAAAAAAAGAAAGGGGGAAAATGTTACGAGTCAAAAACAATTATTTAAAAATCAGAACATTCGACTCGCAACAACACACAGTATGACAGACAAGCAGACATGAGTACAGGAGTGACGGTTGAAACCGACACGGCCACGTGATTGGTCAGCCTTGTTTTGCAGAGTTGATAAATACAACCTGAATCCTCCGATTCACCCCATTTCTTCATTATCTTAGCTCGTGCGTGTTTCTCTAAAACTTTTAAATTTTAATACCGGCAGCCGCACCAGTCTAGACGGGATATTCTTAATCTATAGTCCAACTCACGGATTTCCAAGTTTACCCATACATTCGCATGACATTACAATTATTTGTTACACAATATCAATAATGACCAAGGCACATGGATGAGAAATGTTGCAACAATCGAATTTGACATGACAATAATAACATTTAGGCTACAATGATATTGTCGTGTCATTTTCAAACTCAAGGTAACAAAGAAAGTTATTTCAGCCATCTTATACTTACTCTCAAAGGCTACTACACATAATCGTTCATTCTGGAGGATTTTTTTTAAACAAAACATCTGACCAAAGACAAATAAAGACTAACATAATTTGTGAAGAGAGGATCTGGTTGTTGCCATGGGAGCATAGTTGACAGAGGCAGTGTTGCCGTTGTTGGCGCAATTACGCCAAATTGGCGAATTATTTTGGTCTTGGCGTATTTTTTGGCGGATTTTACGAATAACATGGGGGATTTCCATCTTTTTGGGGTATTTCATAAATTTGATATTTATACTGTGTTTTCAAGTATATCTGCCTAATCTGGAACTCTATGGCGTTATCTCCACCAATGCACTAAACTAATAAGGAGATTTATACAACACATAGAGTTCACTGCAGATGTTACACACATATTCTGTATATGTAATGTTATTTAACTTTGCTCATTAATAATTTCCTTGGTATCCATAGTTATACTCTTGCTTATTTATTTCTGATCAGTTATGATATTATTTGATGTATATTTATTATGTGTAGTTTTTGTAATAGTTAATGTTTATTTTGTATTAATGAACATTCAGTATTGAGGTATTGAGTATTATCCTTAGGGAAATTCACTTGCCTTAGGTTTAAATTATTACTCTACTTGTCCCTCATTTAAGTAACAAATTTTCCTCAAGACTAGTTTTCATTGTGAGGTGATTAGTGGTTGTTTATTCACGGGAGGGATGTAATTAGATAATAATATACCATAATTGTTTGTTCTTTGATTATAGTTTATATATAGTGTATTTAAACACGTTTTGTCTTTTTCATATATTATTGTTATTTGTTTGTTATTTTATCATTTACAATTGAGTATACACCTGACATTATTGAGTATGCTCTACCAGCATTTTATAGATTAGGTTAATACTATTTTTAATAACTACTTTGACAGATTTTGTGGAAACCAAAGTAAATTGTTACTAACATATTCTTAGTCAATGTTATTTTCTTGTTTATACATATTTAGGCCTATTACTTGTTATGATATTTGTATTTACTGTTTCTTTACTATTTGCCATTTTTATATTATTTTGTTTAGATTAATCAACTTTTCAATTTAGTTGTACCCTTTAAATAATTATTTCTCCTTTGATTTAAATGAAAATAAAAATTCAACTGAGTACCATGTTTAAAATCTTTTATATGATGATATATTTAAAAATATAGTTAACAACTGTTGGTTTGATTTAAATATTTAGTAGGTCAAGATATTCAACTTGATGACCAATTATTATGTAAACTATTTAATGTGTATTTCAATAAATGTACCCTTTAATAACTTTTATTATTCTTTGTATTTTCCATAATGTTTGTTTTTTATTTCCCACCTTCCTTTAAAGTCATTGACATTCCTAAAAATATTATAGTGTGGTATCAAATCCTATTTTTACAAGTTATACGAGTTAGAAATATAACTAGTGACGAGAGGATTAGATTGGTTCATGGGAGCAGAGGGGCAAAAAGACGGTATACCATGTAGGCTTCACTTTTTAATAGTGAAATTGTTTTATTTTGTCATCTATAATACTATATTTTAACCGATCAGCTCTTTGGGGGGGGGGGGGTTGGTATTGTGGTATATGCCAATTTTACATTAATTGTCTTTGGAGGATTATTGGCGGATTTCCTCTAACGGATTGGTGTACATGGGGGATTTCCAGTACGGCAATGGAGTAATTTACTATGACCACAGTGGCAACACTGGACAGAGGGTCAAAATGGTGGTCAGCCTGTAGGCTGCAGTTTTTCACTCCAGACGAGACCTCTCCCCGCCAAAATCAAAAAATCCTCCCAAAATAAAATGTTGATAGCGCGATATGCGCTATCATCCCCCCTGTGGGCACCCCTGCAACAATAAAACCTAAACTACTAGTTTTTTATATAAAAACAATCTTAAAGTAATTGAAAGAATCGATAAAGTTGCAATGGCTTTTAATAAAAAAACGCATAATGATAACTAAACAACAAACAATTTACACAATAAAGTTAAGCTTTTAAGGCAACTTAAAGTAAAAAACAATGTTAATTACTAACAAAATATACTTAGATAATCGTTTACAGTAATTAATACTTAATTGATGATTATACTTTTAGTCACATAAAATAAGTCCAAGTTTTAACATCTTGTCCCACGTCTTGCGATATCTGAGCAGTAAGACAACACAGTTCTTAAAAGTAAACTTAAATTTGTTAAATTAAACCGCGGAAGGTTACAGTGAGTCCAAAATTGGATAGTAGGAAAGTCAATCACTCGTTCGGAGAACAATTTTCCTAGTATTTCACAAATTGGGACATAAGAGTTGGGATTCTGGTATTGAGTACACATTGCTGATTACGTGTTGAAAACAAACATTTTTTTAGTTAGAATGAATCTCATCTGAGTGGAAAGGAAACAGTCCATCTTGATACATCTGTCATAAGGCATCATCAATGTATTCATTATTTCATCTAACCTGTCCAAGTTAGATAAAACATGTTCTCAAATACTTGAATAGGTTTAGGGTAGTAAGAAATGTTATGTTTGCCTTCAGGGAGAAATGTGATGGCAAAACCCACTTTTTCAAGCCACCTTTTCCACATGAAATTGGACAAATTGATGTAGCTATTGATAAAATGAACTTGGAAAACTTTTCTATTGTCTCCAAGGTATGCTGATATTGGTGTGGCTTTTCTGGGAACAGGCTTACAGATTTATTGGTTGTCTTCAACACTTGATAATAAAGTGGTTCTAATTTGTGGTATGCGGGGTCCACAGAGAATTATTTCTGCTACCACACTTGGCATTCAAGTGGTTGTAGCATTTGGGGAAATAGATCCTATGTCATTTTTAAGAATGGATTGGTTGTAGCTTTTGGGAAAACAAGTCCACAGACATTCTTAACTTCTCCAACACATGAGAATAGAGTAATGGTATTTGTAGATTTTGCAAAAACAGTTCCTCAGAGATTTTGGTCATCTCCAACACTTGATAATGGAGATGTTGTAGTTTCTAGGGAAAGAGGTCCACAGTAGTACGACACAATAGTTCTAACCAATATTCTTAGATGTGTTAAACTGAACAGCACTAGGGTAGGGTGTGTCCAAAATTGGATAGGAGGAAAGTCAATCACTTGCTCAGAGAACAGTCTTTCTATTATTTCCCAAATATGGTTATTGAATTGGGCTTCTGGTACTGAGTATAAATTGCTGATTGTCTTTTTGACTTGTAGAAAGTTAAAACTTTTTGAATTAGGATGAATCTCTTTTGGGTTAAAAGTAAGCAGCCCATCTTGATACATCTCCAATAAAGCATCATCAATATATTCATTAAATCTGTCTAGGTTAGATGACAACATTTCCTTAAATACTTGAAGAGATTTGACATAGTAAGAACTGTTATCTTTTCCTTCAGGTGGAAATGAGGTTGATGAAGGTGATGGCAATCTCCACTCTTTCATGTCATCTTTTACATTCACGGTTGGACTAAATAGAGCTTTTGGGAAAATGGGCTGATAATTATTTTGGCCATCTCCAACACTTGTAAAAATGGGTATGGTTTTTCTGGGAACAGACTTAAATAGGTTTTGGTTGTCTCCAATTCTTGATAAAAAAGAGGTTGTAGCTTTTGAGGAAACAAGTTCACTGACATTTTGGTCATCTTCCACACCCGAAAATTGAGATATTGTAGCTTCTGGGGAAACAGGTCCACAATAGTATGAAATGATAGTTCTAACAAGTATTCTTACGTGTTTTAAACTAAACAATGGAAGGGTAGGTTGTGTCCAAGATTGGACAGGAGGAAAGTCAATCACTTGTTCAAAAAAAAGCCTTTCAAGTATATCACAAATATGAACATTAAGTTGGGCTTCTGGTACTAAGTACACTTTTCTGATTACATTTTTGACTTGTCGAAAGTTAAACCTTTTTAAATTAGGATGGATCTCTTCTGGGTTAAAAGGAAGCAGTCCATCTTGATACATCTCCAATAACGCATCATCAATAAAATAATTAAACCTGTCTAGGTTAGATGACAACATTTCATTAAGTCTTTGAATATATTTAACAAAGTAAAAACTGTTATCTGTTATTTCAGGTGGTATTGGGGTTAAGGGGGGTGATGGTGATCTCCACTCTTTCAAGCCATCTTTTACATTCGATGTTGGACTTGATAGGGCTTTTGGGAAAATGGGCTCATAAGTAGTTTGGTCATCTTCAAAATTTGTAAAAATGGGTATGGATTTTCTGAGAACAGACTTAGATAGGTTTCGGTTGTCAACAACACTTGATAATAAAGTGGTTGTAGTTTTTGGGGAAACAGGTTCACTGACATTGCAGTCGTCTCCAATACTTGACAGTGAGGTTGTTGCAGATTTTGGGGAAAGAGGTCCACAGTAGTACGACACGATAGATCTAACAAGTATTCTTAGATGTTTTAAGCTGAACATCTGTAGAGTGGGGTGTGTCCAAGATTGGATAGGAGAAAAGTCAATCACTTGTTCAGAGAACAGTCTTTCCATTATTTCCCAAATATGGTTATTGAGTTGGGCTTCTGGTACTGAGTATATATTGCTGATTACTTTTTTGACTTGTAGAAAGTTAAAACTTTTTGAATTAGGATGAATCTCTTCTGGGTTAAAAGTAAGCAGCCCATCTTGATACATCTCCAACAAGGCATCATCAATACATTCATTAAACCTGTCCATGTTACATGACAAAATTTCCTTAAACACTTGAACAGATTTAACGTAGTAAGAACTGTTATCTTTTACCTCAAGTGGTATTGGGGTTGAGGAGGGTGATGGTGATCTCCGATCTTTCAAGCCATCTTTTCTATTCACTGTTGGGCTGGATAGAGCTTTTGGAAAAATGGGCTCATTAGTACTTTTTTTATCTCCAACACTTGTTAAAAACGGTATGGCTTTTCTGGATACAGACATATATAGGTTTTGATTGTCACCAACACTTGATAATAAACTGGCTGTAGGGATAACTTTTGGGGTTACAAGTTCACTGACATTTTGGTCGTCTACCTCACCCAAAAATGGATATGTTGTAGCTTCAGGGGAAAGAGGTCCATAGTAGTACGACACAATAGTTGTAACAAGTATTCTTAGATGTTTTAAACTGAACAGCGGTAGGGCAGAGTGTGTCCAAGCTTGGAAAGGAGGACAGTCAATCACTTGTTCAGAGAACAGTCTTTCCATTATTTCCCAGATATGGTTATTGAGTTGGGCTTCTGGTACTGAGTACACATTGCTGATTACCTTTTTGACTTGTTGAAAGTTAAAACATTTTGAATTAGGATGAACCTCTTCTGGGTTAAAAGGAAGCAGCCCATGTTGATACATCTCCATCAAGGAATCATCAATACATTCATCAAATCTGTCCATGTTAGATGACAACATTTCTTTAAATACTTGAATAGGTTTAATGAAGAAAGAACTGTAATGTTTTTCTTCAAGTGGGATTGGGGTTACGGTTAGTGATGGCGATTTCCACTTTTTCAAGACATCTTTTCCATTCATCGGTGTTGGTCTGGATAGAGCTTTAGGGAGAATGGGCTCATAAGTATGTTGGTCGTTCCCAACACTTGTTAGTGGAGATGTTGTAGCTTCTGGGTAAAGAGCTCCACAGTAGTACGACACAATACTTTTAACAAGTATTCTTAGATGTTTTAAACTGAACAGCAGTCGGGTAGGGTGTGTCCAAGGTTTGATAGGAGGAAATTCAAAAACTTGTCTAGAATAAAGTCTTTCTAATACATCAAAAATATGGACGTTGAGGTGGGATTCTTGTACTGAGTATAAATTGCTGATTATCTTTTTGACTTGTTGAAAGTTAAACATTTTTGAATTAGGATAAATCGCTAATGGGTTAAATGGAAGCAGTCCATCTTGATACATCTTTAATAACTCATTATCAAGACATTCATTAAACCTATCTAGGTTAGATGAAATTTCCTGAAATTCATGAATAGGTCTAAAAGCCCCCATTAAAGGGTGCTTTAACTGTTTTTGCTTGTCACCCACACTTGAAAATGGATTGGATATAGTTCTTGGGAAAACAGGTCCGCAGAGGTTTTGGGAGTCTCCTTCACTTGCTGAAATTGGGATAGCTTTACTGGGTACAAAATTACGTAGCATAATATTGTCATCAACACTTGACCATGGAATGGTTTTTGGTTTAGGGGAATTAAGTTCACAGTATTTTGACACGATAGTCCTAAAAAGTATTCTTACATGTTTTAAACTGAACAGCAGTAGAGTAGGGTGTGTAAAAGATACTATAGGAGGGATGTCAATCACTTGTTCAAAGAAAAGTCTTTCCAACATATCACAAATGAGGACATTGAGTTGGGCTTCCGGCACTGCGTACAAGTTGCTGATTAGCTTTTTGACTTGTTGAAAGTTAAACTTTTTTGCATTAGGATGAATCTCTTCTGGGTTAAAAGAAAATACTCCATCTTGATACATCTCCAAAAAGACACCATCAATACATTCATCAAACCCGTCCAGGTCAGATGAGAGCATTTCCTTAAATATCTGAATAGGCTGAAAATAGTGATGACTTTTATTTTTGATTTCAGTTGGAATTGACGTTGAGAGAGGTGATGGTGATCCCCACTTTTTCAAGCCACCTTCTTCACTTGATGTTGGACTGGATTTAGTTTTATGGAAGATGAGCTCATAGGCCATTAGGTTGTTTCCACCACTTGATGATATGGGTATGGCTTTTCTGGGAACTGGCTTACAGATTTTTTGTTTGTCTCCAACACCTGATAATAAATTGGTTATAGCTTTTGGAAAATGTAGTCCACATAGATTTTGGTCGTCTGTAACACTTGAAAGTGGATTGGTTGTTGCTTTTGGAAAAACTGGTCCACTGATATTTAGGTCATCTCCCACACTTGAGGATGGAGCACTTGTGGCTTTTGCAAAAAAAGGTTGACAAAGATTTTGGTTGCCCTTAACACTTGACAAAGCAGTTGTTGTAGATTTTGGAGATTCAGATCCACAGAGACTTTGATTGTCTCCCACACCTGAAGATGGAGTATTTGTAGCTTTTGGGGAAAAAGTTCCACAGTAGTATGACACGATAGTTCTAACAAGTATTCTTAGATGTTTTAAACTGAACAGCGGTAGGGTAGGGTGTGTCCAAGATTGGATAGGAGAAATGTCAATCACTTGTTCAAAGAAAAGTCTTTCTAATATATCACAAATATGTATATTGAGATGGGATTCCGGTACTGAGTATACATCACTGATTACATTTTTGACCTGTTGAAAGTTAAACTTTATTGAGTTAGGATGAATCTCTTCTGGGTTAAATGGAAGCAGTCCATCTTGATACATCTTCAATAAAGCTTCATCAATATATTCATTAAACCTGTCTAGGTTTGATGACAACATTTCCTTAATTACTTGAATAGGTTTAAAAGAATGGGGTTTGATGAGTGGGGGCTCGCAGAGTTTTTGGTCGTCTTTAACAGTTGACAATTGAGTGGTTACAGTTTTTTGGGAAACAGCTGCAGAGAGATTTTTTTCCTCTTCCATACTTTACAATGGAGTGGTTGTAGCCTTTGTGTAAATAGGACCACCGAGGTTATGTTCCTCCTTAACACTTAACACTGGAGCGGTTTTTGCCTTTAGGAAAATAGGTATACAGAGATTTTCTTCTCCAATACTTGACAATGGAGTGTTTATAGCTTTTGGGCAAACAGATCCACAGAGATTACAATGGAGCTGTAGTAGTTTTTGGAGAAATGGATCCACAGAGATTTTAGTTTTCTTCTTCACTTCCGTTAGTGTTAATGGAACAAGATTTTCCTTTTTTTCTTTAGAACTCTCCATCTGTAATACAATGGGGTTTGATGAGTTGGTTGTTTCCTCATTTAACAATAAAAGTTTCAATCAAATAAATCTATTAGAAACTTAAACTACTATAGCTCAACCATAAAAAATTATACAGAATTATGAGTAAGCTCTATAAAATATCAGACATTAACATGGATTGGAATAAAGAAAAATACATTCGACACAGCAAACCTACTTACTTAACTGGTAATTTTAAAGAAAGGAGGGAAATCTATTTATGGAACACATTTTTCCATTTTATCATTGTTAAATGGTTAAAGACTTTCCAACAGAGTGTAGTTATGACACAACAAAATCGTGTTTATTAAACCAAGGATATTTTATTCAATGCATTTATATTTACCATGTGTTTGAAAAAGAACTCCCTATTTTCGAGAACAATTTTCATGGTGAAACATTAAAAATCTTACATTTGTGAATACATAGTGTAAAAGAGAACATCTTCAAGTTTTCGTTTTGTCCTAGTAAACTTTGACGAGCGCACCATAAGTTGCTCTTCACAGATCAATACGATTTCCCACTTCTCACTAGGTACTTGCCAACATTGCAGGTGTGACTGACGCAACTGTTCCGATGATCCTTTGTCCTGGCCATTCTCGAAGTCCAGATTTAACCCTGCTGGATTTCTTCTTTTGGGGACAAGTATGAGTGTGGTATATGCTGAAGATGTCTGTGACATTGACCATTTACGACAAAGGATCATCGGAGCAGTATCGTGAGTTACACCTGCAATGATGGCGAATAACTGGCAAGAAGTAGAAAATCGTCTTGATCTGTGTAGAGCAACTAATGGTGCGCACATCGAAGTTTACTAGCACAAAACCAAAACTTGAAGATATTCTCTTCCACACTATGAGTAGGGGTCTTTAGCCGATTCTGTCCGTGGAGGGTGTGGGGGGTGCGGTGGCGGGTGAGCCCCCCCGAGGTTTCGTCTCCGATATCTTGCCCTCCCCCCGCCCCGACCACACATTGACCATGAGAGTGATTGATGATAGTGATATACCGACAATGGAGCTACCCCAAAATTCCCCGACATGGCGTTGTTTCGACACACACAATGACCATGACAGTGATTGATGATAAGGGTATACCGACAGAGGAGCCACTCCAACATTCCCAGTCATTGGGTTGTTTTATTTTTATATTAATTAGACAAGGGTAGTTGTTGTAAGCCGACACCTGCGCTGCAGCTGTGCATCCGCATTCTCAGGCAGAGGGTGAGTTTTTTTTTGCCTGGAGACGATCATTAACAATAGTTACTTCTCCGAATTAATTAGACAAGGCGCTGCAGTTGCGCCAGCCCATGGGGAACGCTCCGCCTAGAGCTTCACAATACACAAACCTCATTATGTGTTAAACATTCTCAGACTGAGGGCGGTTTTTTAACGCAACACCTGCACCGCAACTGCGTCCGCCATTGGGAAACCAACACACCAGTACACTCTGCATCGACTCCCAGCTCATTCATAGTCTGGACTTCGTAGTGTATCTCAGTTTTGCTCCGCTTCTGTTTGCACTATTCTGTGAATTGTGCTATCCTCCTTGGATTATTGGTCGTAAGTAACATTCATTATTATTATTATCATTAGTTGTGATATACAAAGAATATTAAATTGTATAAATAATTTATAAGAAAGTAATCATTGACTCATGATGTCATATTCTTTACATACTGTTTTATGATAATGACAGAGAACAACTCAATAAGCACTAATGATGATTATGTATCAATAATGATCCAAAGAGTAAATATCTAAATGAGTTTTAATTAATATTGTTGTAGATTTCATTATACAAACTCAAATAATTTTATATTATCTTAATATATCATTATCATGCTAGAGACACTATCATTGGTTAGTCTCCAATGCTATTCACTGCTAGTTTTGTATCATAATGGTTTAGGATTTGAGTTATATAGCTTTGAGCATAATAAGGAAGGGGGGGTGTCGACGCACCCCCCTTTAACTTCCAATATCAGTCTACAATCATCAATGAATCTGGATTGTACTCTCTTATTTTGCGCTCCAAACATCATCCTCTATAATTCCATATCCTATTTTGTGTGTAATTTGCATAATCCTCCAGCTTCCTTTCCTTATTTTTTTCTTTACAAATCTTCATAATTCGGTATGTTCTGTTTCAGATCATGAACGTAGACCGTCCTTTTTATGCGCCGTATGCGGATTGGCCTATCGCCTAAGGCAACATCTCATTCGTCACGCGCGTACGGCGCACGGTGGCGATCAGTTAATCTGCCCTGAGCCAGAATGTGGATTACGGTTCGGCAGAGTCGAAAAATCTTCGACGACACATCGAGACCATCCACCGCCCCTTGCTTCCACAACCTCAGAATCCTGCTTTCCAACCTGGTTAGTAATATAATTAATCATTTTCGAAGATAAGTATTTTGAAGGAGAGCATAAATACTCAAACTATATGATTCTTCAAATCAAAATACACATTAAAAGGTTTGTATAATAGTTGTACTAATAATCCACGTTGGTGATTTAGATGTTGATGCAGTGCTGAGAGTCGACCCCGTTTACAAATTTTCAAATATGATTTTACAAATAAATATATGTAGTGTAAGGGGTTATATTAGTTTTAATAACAATCAAAGTTGGTTTTTCAGATATTTCTGCACCGCCGAGAGCCGACCCCACCAACGCTCCTGACCCAATTCCCGTCCAGGCACCCGACGAGGCCCCAAGAAGTAAGAATCATTTATTAGAAGTAGTAGTAGTAGTAGTAGTAGTAGTGGTAGTAGTGGTAATAGTAGTGGTAGTCCAGACGAAGACTGCGGCGAAGTATCTGGGAGTGGTGCTTGACCGCCGCCTCACATGGTGGGAGCACATCCAGGCGGTTTGCAACAAGGCGACGAAGGTTGTTCTGTCGCTCAGCAGATTGATGGGGAATGTTGGAGGCCCGAGGTCCAGCAAGAGGCGACTTCTCATGTCCACCGTCAACGCCACTCTCCTATACGGCGCAGAAGTGTGGGCGGGTGCCATGAGAGTCAAAAAACACAGCAAGAGAATTCTCTCCGTTCAGCGCAGGGCGGCTCTTAGGGTTGCCTGTGCGTATCGCACTGTGTCTGGACTGGCTGTAATGGTTGTGGCTGGAGTGTTTCCCCTTGATCTGCTCGCCGCTGAGAGGCAGAACATCTTTCGCCGTGCTCCTGATCTCGGAAGAGACCAAGCTGCTGTGGAAGCCAGACTCGAAACTCTGCGAGTTTGGCAAGAGCGTTGGAACGGTGGACTGGAAGGGCGATGGACGTTTCGTCTCATCAGAGACATAAGCCCTTGGTTGAGCCGTGCATTTGGGGAAATTGACTTTTTCTTGTGTCAATTCCTGACGGGCCACGGGTACTTCAGGGAATACCTTTTCCGCATGGGGAAGGTGAGGTCACCTCAGTGTAGTTACTGCCCGGGGGAGGTGGATGATGCTCATCATACTTTCTTCCGGTGCAGTCGTTTCGCTGAAGACAGGAGGAGGCTCGTCTCTGCTGTCGGCGATCTGTCCCCGGACGTCGTGGTGGGGGCGATGCTTCGAAATGAAGACTCCTGGAGAGCGGTTGCGCTCTTCGTGCAATCTGTTCTTCGGGGAAAGCGAGACGAAGGATGCTTAGGTGACCTCTAAGTTTCCCGAAACGGTGACGTGACCCGTCTGGGCGCAAGACACGCGGGCCAGTGCCGAAGTTGTCCGATAAGGGTTCCGGCCTGGTTTTTCCCCCGCGGCTCCGTAGGAGGTTTAGTGGGTATACCTCGTAAGAGGGAGTCCCATACTGTTCCTTTGGGTTCGCGCATTAAGCGTTCCTCCTACGTAAAAAAAAAAAAAAAAAAATAGTAGTGGTAGTGGTGGTGGTGGTAGTGGTGGTGGTAGTGGTGGTGGTAATGGTGGTGGTGGTGGTGGTGGTGGTGGTGGTGGTGGTGGTGGTGGTGGTGGTGGTGGTGGTGGTGGTGGTGGTGGTGGTGGTGGTAGTAGTAGTAGTGGTAGTGGTAGTGGTAGTGGTAGTGGCAGTGGCAGTGGCAGTGGCAGTAGCAGTAGCAGTAGCAGTAGGAGTAGGAGTAGCAGCAGCAGCAGCAGCAGCAGCAGCAACAGCAGCAGTAGCAGCAGCAGCAGCAGCAGCAGTAGTAGTGGTAGTAGAAGTAGTAGTACAAGTAGTATTAGTATTTGTAAAAAAAGATTTATTTATAACATGTCTCACATTAAAGCAAATTATCTTTCAGTACTATAAAGACCCAATCTTGAAACCTCTCAGCAATGGGCATTTTATATTTCAAAAGTAATAAATATAATCCAGGCTCGTTGATGTAAACTGTATGAGATTGATAATTCAAATGGAGCCCCGAATCAAGACTTCCTTGGTGCGGGGTGGTGAAGGGGAGTTCGCCTAGTACTTCCGGTATATTTGTGCGATATTTTGATCTAACATGGCCTCTGATTGCTTCTTTAGGGTTAGCGTAGCCCAAGATTTAAGCCACCTCCTTAGCTTTACTCCTTAGCCACCAGGGGTTGTTACTACATGAAATAGCTAAAATGAATCTCATTAAATGAATCTTTAGATTTTTTACTTAACAACATGGAGAATAGTGGTTTTTGTCTCTCTTTACAGGGTTCCCATGTGTTCGATGCTGCAAAGCCTTTCGAGGAAGGACGAACTGGCTAAGCACATGCGGTATATTTGTCGAGGGCGTGAGGAGCGGGCGGTCCCAGTGGATCCAGCAGTCGCTGGTCCCAGCGGACTGCAGCCATCATCATCAGCTGACAGCGGCGATGAAGCTGGACACCAATGATCCCTGGAGACTTGGCTCCCGCCGGCTTTGAGGAGTTCCAGACGTGATTCCGCGGGCGATTGATATCCTACCGTCTGATTGAGCCCGTGGATCAAACTCTCTCTTTGATGCAATTCCTCAGTACAGTTCGGGCGCAGGTAATCACACTCATGCGATGCGTATTACAGCAGGTAAATGCCATCAAGGTACAGTGTGGGTAGTCTGCCAATTCGCGTACATGGTACATGGTGAATCTTGTGAACGGAACTTTAAAACAAAGTGCGTCTCCCTTTTCCAAACATCGAACATTGAGGAAATATGCCAGCAATTCCTACAGACAATTATGTTGGAAAAGGAGACGTGGAAAATGAAGGGCTCGGGATGGAGCTTTGTTAGGGTGTTAGAAACAGAAGTGAGAGTTGATGTCTATAACCCTCTCAGAGATAGCTCCTTCATCCCGTTGCCGCAAGATATAACCATGAAAAAAGCCGTGGTTAATGTGTAGAACGATGCGGATGAACGTTATTTTGAGTATGCGATTCTCTGTAAATTTATTGATGATCCTTTAAAACACCAGCTCAGAGTAAATAACTTCACTGCAGAGCTCCAAACACAAACCAATTTCATTTTTGACAATCTCACTTTTCCAGTCACTTTATCGCAAATCCGCACGTTTGAGCACAACAACCGCGGCGTAAGCGTAAATGTGTACGGTCTGGATAAAAATAAGAAGAGGAACGACGCCAACTAAGAAGATGAACACATTTTCTATCCACTTCGCGTCGTGGATCAAGAGCTACACAACCACTTCGACCTTCTGTTCCTGACCAATGAGAGGACATCCCACTATGCCCTGATAAAGAAATTGGAGAGGTTGATATCTAGTCAGTTGACTCGCCGAGGACATCAATTATTCATATGCAAGAGATACTTCAAATATTTCGACAACCAACCGACTAGGTTAGGCCTCAGGGGAGGTGAGCGTCTGGAAGAACATCATCGCTAATGTTCAGATAATGCTCCTTTGGGAACGGACGTAGCAGAAGAGAAGGAGATCCGTTTTCAACACTTTGAGCGCACTCAAAGAACGCGATTTACCATTTATGCAGATTTTGAGTGCGCCCTTGTCTCATATGAGGCCAACCAACCACTCAACCAGACTCCTACAATCCAACCACCATCCTGAGGCCTAGCGACCACCAGGTTAGGGCGACAGCATAGTGCGGGTGAGCCGAACAACGTCAGGAATATCCACATATCATACGCATACGCTTACCACGTTCACTATTTTCACAGAAACGCCGTCGATGGAGACTGAGACGACGATGATGTAAAAACCAACACCTTCTCCAAACTTTGCTTGTACAGAGGCGAGGATGCTGCACAGCATTTTGTCAATTCAGTACGAGATGACGTGCAGAAGATTGGAGAAATGTTATATGGTCGACTATACGAAGTGATCCCCCACAGTTGACAGAACAAGAGGAGTTGTTATTCCAACAAGCCACAGCATGTCATATGTGCAAAAAGGACTTCATCCCAGATGTTGATTACAACGATATCAAGGTGAGAGATCGCCAAAACTCGCCTCCGTATAAGTACAGAGCAGCTGCATATTGATCCTGCAATCTCCGATTCAAGGAACAAGAAACTGTCAACATGTACATCCACAATTTGTCTAATTACGATGCTCACTTCATCGTGAGAGAGCTCGCAGTTGACAAAGGAGACATTGATGTGCTCAATAATATTGAGGAGAAGTACATTACCTCGTCCAAACGCTTTCAGTATCCCGGCGCAGGTCGGCGGAATAGTATTAAATTACAATCTGTCGACTCATATAGGCTGATGGGTAAGTCATCGGCAACATTAGCATCTATTCTACCAGCCGATAAAATGATCATCACACGGGCTCGTTACGCTGACCAGGAAGAGTTTGACCTTTTGCGCCGGTAAGGAATTTTTCCTTACGAGCACATCACATCGATGGAGGTACTTGATGAAGATTCTTTACCACCAAAGGTAGTTTTCGGAGATGCTGTCGAAGATGAGGATTATGCTCACGCCCAACGCGTCTGGACCAAGTTCGGTTGTACAACCCTCGGACAATATGCCGACATGTACCTTCAGACAGACGTCCTACTATTGGCAGATGTCTTCTAGGGTTTTAGGGAGATGTGTCTGACACATTACAACTTCGATCCAGCACATTACCTTACGCTTCCATCATACGCTTCGGACGTGATGCTGTTCAAGACCGGCGTGGTCCTCGATACCCTGCAGGACATTGACCAATATTTGTTTTTCGAGAAGGGTATTCGAGGCAGACTAACCCAGTGCGTTACTCAACACGTCGTCACCAATAATAAATTTACAAGAGAAGATGGCGGCGACCAAGACAGTCAGAATGCATCAACGAGTAGCGTCAAGAATGACGATGATACGTATTTAATGTACTACGACGCTAATAACCAATACGGTTAGGCAATGTCCGAGCCAAACCCATATGCTAACTTTGAGTGGTTATCACTTCGGAATGCGACGACTTGGACATCGCAAACCTTCCGGCAGACGGTGAGTATGGTTACGTTTTGGTGGTGGACCTGGAATATCCCAGAGATCAGGCCCTCCATCACAAACACCACGACTTACCCTTTTGTCCGGAAGTTCGGAGAGCACCGGCATACCAACTGCCGTGCTTATAACTGGACATCATCGACAGCGGAGCAGGAAGATCGAAGAAACTAATGGCCACCCTAATGGATTAAGAGGAATATGTGATCCACTATCGCTATCTTCAGCAAGCGATGGAGATTCGATTACATGTTCAACGCATCCACCGGGTACTGCGTTTTAAACAGTCGCCATGGCTGAAGCCGTACGTGAATATGAATACCGAACTTAGACAGTAGGCCAGAAACAAGTTCGAAGTGGAGATGTTTAAAGCAATGGTCAATGCTGTCTATGTTATGAGTCTCCAGAACGTCAGAAACTCGCAGCCTCGCAGAAAATCTAAACAAAGTACTTGGCCAAGGCGAATTTTAATAGCCACGTTTAAAATTAAAAAATCCCCTCCCTTCGCCTACCAACATGACAGTGATCGATGATAATGTCTTTGGGACAAAGAACCCCTAGACGGAGGGTCAAATTTATTGCCCGATAGCAATCATCATTAAAAGACCCTTCTCCGAATTCCTTTATACTAGGGAAGTTATTACTCAGCAGGTGGTCCTTAACGATGGACCCTTCTCCGACAGTGACTTATGATAATGATATACCAACAAAGGAGCCACCCCGACATTCCCAGACGTGGGGTTGTTTTTATAACCATGTCATTTCGTTAATAAAATACCCTCGTCAGAATGCCATTATGGCAGGTGGTCTTTAACGATGGTCCCTTCTCAAAATTAATTAGACAAGGGTGGTTTTTGTGCTAACACATGCGCTGCACCCCACCCACATCATGGGAAACGCATGATGCATGATGCATGCATGCATGCATGGGAAACGCTCAGCATGGACCTTCACAACCTTCATTATGAGTTAACATTCTCAGACTGAGGGTTATTATTTGTCTTAACACATGCAACACAACTGCATCGGCCATTGGGAACCAACACACCAGGCAATCCCAACAAAACCGATCAACACCGACTCCTAGCTCATTCTTGGTCTGAACACCATAGCGTATAGTTGTACCACAGTTTTGCTGCGCTTCTGTGTGTGTGTGTGTGTGTGTGTGTGTGTGTGTGTGTGTGTGTGTGTGTGTGTGTGTGTGTGTGTGTGTGTGTGTCCTATTCTGTGAATTGTGCCATTCTCCTTGGACTATTAAACGTATGTAACATTCATTATTCTTATTATTAGTTGTAATGTACAAGAATATTAAATTGTATAAATCATTTTTATAAGAATGTTATTATTATTCATGATGTAATATTCTTTATATAATATTTTATAACAATGCCAGAGATCATCATAATAAGTACTAATGAGGATTATACTGTAAAATATCTAAAAAATGCACAAAAATATTAAATTTTATAATTAATTTTATCAGCAATTTATCGTATGATTCATGATGTAATATTCTTTATATCCTATTTTATAACAATGCCAGAGATCATCACCATAAGCGCTAATGAGGATTATATTATAAAATATCTAAAAATTCACAAGAATATTAAAGTTTATAAATCATTTTATGAGAAAGTTACCATATGATTCATGATGTAATATTCTTTATATACTATTTAATAACAAAGGAAGAGATCAGTTCAATAAACAATAATGATTTTTATGTTGTATATTATTTTAAAAAATTCAAAAGAATATTAAATTTTATAAATCATTTTTATAAGAAAGTTATCTTATGACTCATGATGTAATATTCTTTACATAATTTTTATATCAATGGTAGAGATATGCTAAACCCAAACAATATCATCCATAGTACCATTTCCTATCCCCCCTCGCTTTTTTTTAAATCTACATAATTTGTTATGCTCTGTTTCAGATCATGAACGTCGAGCGTCCTTTTTCATGCGTCACATGCGGTATGACATACAAGTGGAAAGACCATCTTGTACGCCACGCGCGTACGGTGCATGGTGGCGACCAAGTAATCTATCCTGAGTGTGGATCACGATTCGCCAGGGCAGAAGATCTTCGTCGCAACATCATGACAGTTCACCGCCTCATACCCCCCCCCCCAGCCTAAGAATCCCGCTGTCCGCCCCGGTTAGTAATATCATTAATCACTTTCGTAGATTAGAACTTTGAAGGGAGAGTATAAATACTCATTCTACATGATTCTTCAAATTAATATACATTGACAGGTTTGTATAACAGTTGAACTAATAATCCATGTTGGTGATTTAGATGTTTATGCAGTGCCGAGAGTCGACTCCGATTATAAATGTTCAAATAAATATATGTATTTAAAGGAATTATATTATTTGTACTAGCAATTCACATTGGTTTTTCAGATATTGCCGCACCACCGAGAGCCGACCTCGCCAACAATCCTGACCTGATTCCCGCCCAGGCACCAGACGAAGCCCCCGAGAGGTAAGAATCATTTAGTGGTAGTATTTGTAAAAAATGTATTTATTTTAAACATGTCTCACATTAAAACAAATTATCGTGCAGTACTACAAGTACATTTTGAATCTTTTAAAGATTAAATCAATTTGTATTACAATAAATATTCAGTATTATTACTCAATTTCACGTTTAAATTTAGTTTTATATCACTTTAAAATGAAATATCAAAATTAAACCTAATAATATTTCAGTTTATCATTGAATTTACTTATAGAATAACTGTATGACAGAAAACAAAATGTATCACAATAATCATTCAGTATTAATTTTCACCTTTATTGAAAAAAACTTTATTTATTTATAACAAGTATCACATTAAAGCAATCTATCTTTCAGTACTAGAAGTGCGTTTTAAATCGTTCAAAGATGAAATAACTTTTAATCACAATTACATTTAGTTTGTTTTATATCACTTTAACATAAAATATCCAAATGAATCTCATTAATGTAAATAATCTTTCAGTTTATTACTAAACAACATAGCTAATAACAGGTTGGTCTCTCTCTTTCCAGAGTTCCAATGTGTCCGATGCTGCAAACCCTTTTCGAGGAAGGACGCATTGGCTCGACACATGCGATATGCTTGTCAAGGGCGGCAGGAGCGAGAGGACTCAATGGATCTCGCGGTTGCAGGACCGAGCAGTAGTGTGGGTTTGCCGGTTTTGGACCGGAAGTGACGTCATCCGGTCACGTGACCGGATGCGCTGAGTCATGAAAGACGTCATCTGAGGCTGAGCCAGTGACGTAGGCGGTTTTGTGACGTAATGAGTGAAAGGTTAAAGTTCAAGGTCACGGGGAGGTAATTTTAAAAAAGTACTACCTCGCACGCGTAAAATCTGATTGTGATTCGATAGTTTAATCGATAAGAAATATCGAATGAAACAATCGAATGAAGCAATCGGACGATACGAGTGCGAGGTAGTACTATTACAAATATTACTTTATTTTATTTACAATAATTCATGTTTACAATAGTTCCCCGTTGTTCGTTGTCATCGATGTTGTTGATCCGGACGAGTTGCGGCCATCACTACGCTTTCTGATGAAAGACGGTAGATACTTCGATTCCTGCGCAGAGTCCATGTTGTTTTTTGATGCGTAAAGTTCCAAAGATAAATCGTAACCGGACGCAATGAGAAGTCTTAACTCTTCATTAAAAACCTCGAGGTCTTGGAAAGTCGCCAGATGAATAGAGTCATAATGAATACACCTAATTTTGATGGACATTTCAACAGAGAGCTCGATGTACACTGGTCAAGAGCCGGAGGTGTACTGACTATTCGCTAGCTAGCGTTTTGGTATCAAACAAAATGGTGGGGGTAAAAGTGTGGTGGGGCGGAGCAGATGGCGGACGGCAGATGGCAGGCGGCAGGTGGCAGCTGGTGCGAGGCAGATGGTTGCTACTACATCCACCATCATTAGTCAAACCCTATTAGGGATGCCATTATTGCTTCTGCATCAGAAGATATTGTGCTAGAAACTTCATGTACTTGTATTTCATCATTTGTATTGTCAGCTTGCTCAATATTAAAAGAAGAACATGTGGAAGAAACAGTAGTGCCTTGTATTTGCGAATCCATGTGAACTATGCAAGAGCCGAAGATATACTGAAGTGATACAAGCATGTAGGATAGACACTCGCCTTTACCCCCCACCACACCAGTTTCCCCCACCAAGTTTTCACATCGCACAATAACTACGGGACATGCATTAGTTAGGGTCTAGCTCTGACTCTGTGAGGATCGGAGCTCCGTAACTGAAAACATTAACAATTCTTGCTCGACACTGTTTTTACGCAATCATAACAGTCACTGTGATCTAATTTATTGCATGTACTCATATGATGCATCTTGCGTAGCAGACAACTTGCTAAGAATGTTTCAGCCTGGAGTATTCTACGGCGAAATCGCTCACAATCCACTAACAGCGTAGACCTTCTATCTTCACAGTCGGAGAAGTAGAAGGTGGTGGCAGGCGGACTGTTGAAGGACACCTTCGTCATATTTCTGTAAAACTGTGACATCTTTAGAATAACATAAACTCTATAGGTAGATGTTAATCCTGCAAGAGCTTGAAGTATAATGATATAGCGCTAGCGTGTATGATACCCACCTGACCTACCCGCACCACAACGTTACTTCGGTATACTTTAAACTATAAATAACTTGTCGTAGTTTAATCCATAAACAAAGTATTTATTTATGTCAGGCCTTGAAAGTGTTGTTTTCGCGCTATTTCTTCCCTACTCTCAGTCCGATCTGAATTCTATTCGCACCATCTTGTTCGTCTGATTAACCCGCGTAATTTGAGTACCCACTCGCTATACTTTAACCCAATAATAAAGAAGCTATTAGTATGTAACCTTGAAAACATTGGTTTTTTCGCTATTTCTGCTATACCGTTGGTCGGATCTGAATTCTGTTTGCACCATCTTGTTCGTCTGATCAATTCGCGTAATTTGAGTACCCACATGACATACTTTGGACAAACTTTGTAGTTTTTTCGCTTCTGCTACTATACCCTTGGCCGAATCAAAATTCTGTTTGCACCTCCTTGTTCGTCTGATCAATTCGCGTAATTTGAGTACCCACATGACATACTTTGGGAAAACTTTGTACCCCCCCCCCCAACATGGGTCATGTTCAAGGTCAAGGTCAAGTTCAAGGACTTTGGGACTTAGAAATTTTCACAAAGTGGGCTGCACACAAACATAAGACTAACAGTCTCCTGCCTATGTACAGGCCAAGTCCCTAACTTGAAATGCTTAGGGTGGTCCTGAAAAGGACCGTTTGCGTGCTGAGGGATGGTTTGGTTAGGAATGGTTGGTCTAGGGATCGCTGCTCGGTTTAAACTTTATTTTTTAAAACCCACTTTACCCTCCCATCTTGTCTCATGAAGTACAACTCCTGGGTGTCGGGTATCAGAGGGGGTGGTGGTGGACAAGTCTGCGGCAGATGCACCTCGACGTAGTAGTCGGTGTGTTGGAAGAGGAACACGTGGTCCCCGTTCCTAGCCACAAACTTGTACTCCGTCAACCGCTTCAGATTCCGGAACTCGGCCTTGGAGGTGTCGATCGGCGTCACCAAATCATCGATTCCCATCACTCTTGTCTGCTCCATCACCTCATCTACAGTTAGTGGTGGAGTTGAAGGTCGAGCTGTGGACGTAGAAGGCTGAGGCTGAGTTGAAGGTCGCTGGTGAAAATATAATGGGTGACACCGAAAATCACGTCTAAGAGCAGACTTAAAAGCCGAAGGTTTCTTAAATCCGCTTCTTCTTTCCGTCGACTTCTTCAAGGACTCCTTCAAACGTTGAAGTTTTTCGGGAGTCAGAGGAGAAGACATGGTGTTGTTGGATGGAAGGGAAAATGGATAAGATAGAGTTGGATAGAGCACGTGTGTACTGGTTGCAAACCAAAGCCGGAATGAGGCGGCAGGCAGAGTGAAGCAGGTCGTAAAGTGAAACCTTGCCCTATCCATATATGGGTAGAAAGCCGAGGACTGGTTTAGAACCGGTTACGTCAACCCCCCCCCCCCGATTTGGGTCATGTTCAAGGTCACCCCCCCCCAATTTGGGTCATGTTCAAGGTCACCCCCCCCCCGATTTGGGTCATGTTCAAGGTCACCCCCCCCCCCGATTTGGGTCATGTTCAAGGTCAAGGTCAAGGTCGAGGGAAAAATGTTCTTGGGAGTGCGGGATAAAATCCCGCAACGAAGCAGGGTTATCCCTTATCCCGCTTTCCCCTTAATATCCCGATTTCCCATTCTCCGTCTATATAACCCGAGATTTCGAGCGTCTCTTCGCAGTAGCCTGCCGCCCGTTGCGATGAACGTCCCACTGGGTTGCAGTGCCTGCTGCAGCGTAGGTCTGTTAAGTGTGCGTTGGGCCCGACGCGCAATTAAGAGATCCACGCCCTTGCATGTTTAGTTAGTTTGTTTAAGCATGTTAGATAACGCTTGTAGTTTGCTGCTAGGTAATGTAGTTAGTCTAATATATATGTTAATGTGTGGTATCGGTTTGAAGTGTTTTATTTACTAATAACATATGTACTCCCGGCCCTACAGGTCCCTCAACAACCTTGGTCAAAACTTGGGTTCGCAGCAGCCTGACGCCGGGTGTTTGGGTCTACGTCCCACCGGGTTTCAGTGATACTGTTGACCTTTGCAAAACCGACCTCGGCTGTTCTTGTAAAAGTAACGTTAACTGATTAATTTTATTTAAATAGTTGTTGGTAAAGTCTTTATTTTAAAAGTAATGTAACTTGTTTCTCATCCTTTTCCTATCCCCTTACAAAAAGGTATGGCGCGCAAACCGACCTTATGTCATTACGGCGCGCAAACCGGTTGACATTACCCATCTTAGCCTGAGAAACGTTTGTGAAATATAAAATCAGCCTCTTGTTTAAAATCAGCCTCTTGTTTAAAATCAGTCTCTTGTTTGTTGTCTTTTGTCCCCTTCCCCAATACAGAGCGGGGAATAGAGCAGTATGTTATGCTCTATTCCCCGCTTTGGCATTATGTCAGATGACCTTGACCTACTGACGGGACTTAGAAAAACCGTCGTTTGATCAAATATTGGAAGAAATGTGGACTTAGAGATATTTCATGCGGACAAGGTTGACACAAAAATGTTGTATTAAAAATAAAAACTGGAGGCGGAAATGTTTTATATACTGCAACAGCGTGGTAAAAATCATCATATCGCTATGGAAGCTGTAGGTGTAAACACTTGGCTTGTTCCTTCCGAGCTTGCTATTTCAGAAGCCTTTCTGTCTATCCTTACTTATGAGTTCCGAGGCATTAAATTAAAAGTAAAGGTAGAGCTGAGACCGTTGCATAGAAATGATATGCATTGTATTTTGGTGGAATGGGAATCGCCCTCCGGCATTAATCTTTTCCATTTTATCAAAAGATCGTGCAAGGAGTTTTATGTAAAACGGATAACAGTCTCCCTTGTTTAAACGTAGTATAGCTTGCTTCCAAAGTAAAATGGCAAAGGTAACACCTTTGCTATTTTACAAAATATTTTAACGTGTCCTTGACCCAGTTACCGGACTTGGAGCAATTCAGAGTATGCGATACAGTGTTGGAACAAACTACTGTCGAAGTCCTTGTCCCCCCCCCCACCAGATATATTCCTATAAAAGCGGGAGCAGCCCGCAGAGGGTTCGCAGTCGCAGGCCGACAGCCTAGCTAGCTGTTTGCCCGCGCTGTCCGCAATAGTATCTCTAGTATAGAGTTGGTACCACTGTATATTAGAGATGCTACCTTAGCTTAAGGCATGTCTGTTTATATTAAGCATGTTAGAATAACGCTTGTAGTTTGCTGCTAGTAAATGTAGTTAGTTTAACTGTAGTTAGTTTGGTGTTGGTTTTAAAGTGTCTTTGAAGTGTTTTTATTTACTAATGAAATATGTACTTTTCTTTCACGCTCCCATTCAAAAAGGTATGGCACGAAAACCGACCTTATGTCTTTAAATATCTCAGGGGGGATTATGTTTCTCAAATAGACACCTTTCCTAACCCCTTACAAAAAGGTATGGCACGAAAACCGACCTTAAGTCATTACGGCGCGCAAACCGGATGACTTTACCTATCTTAGCCCTTACTCACGAGAAACAGATTCAGACAGTTTGCTTATTTTTGGTTAAATTTAAGGGGACCTTGGTCAGGTAATTATTGTACTTCGGTTCGTAAAACTCTGACGCCTACACAGTGATGAACGTCCTTGCGGTTTCAGAGTGCGCGACTGTTGTAAACTGACCATATTGCTTTTCTTAGGGGGATACATCTTCGGGGAAATAAACTTAAGGGGACCTTGGTCAGGTATTATTGTACTTCGGTTCGTAGTACTCTGACGCCTACACAGTGATGAACGTCCTTGCGGTTTCAGAGTGCGCGACTGTTGTTAACTGACCATATCGTTTGTTTGTTGGGTGAATAATTTTTCGGGGGAGAGGTTAGTGTTCCGTTATCAGGTTTATTGCCTATAATTGCGAGCTTTAAACTAGTCCTCTTCTCCTAATACAGAGCGGGGAATAGAGCAGTTTGTGGTCCAAGTGAGAATCACTTACTGCTCTATTCCCCGTTTTGGCAACATGTTCAGATGACCTTGACCCACTTCAGGACTTAGAGAAAATTATTGTTTGGTAAAAACATTTACTCTTACAATAATACCCCTTCCCTATCACTAACACCCCCCCCCCCGCGTAAAATGGGTATATAGGAGAGCTTCCACCAGTGGTAAAATCATTCTGCTGCTTACACTTCCCGAGCGCAGTTCAGTTTCCGACATGTCCAGCCGTAGGAAACAATCTTCACCGAGGAAGGTTGAACATTCTCCACCTGCTCCGCCAGCTCCTTCCATCCTTCGGCAGGCGTTGATGCTGGCATGCGTTGTTCCTGCGGAGCCAGCACCACGTTCGATGCCAGCTCTTGACGTATCGCCACCACTTCAAGCAAACCCTGTTGCTCCCCCATCTGCTTCTTCATCTTCTTCATCTTCTTCATCGTCTTCATCGTCTTCATCGTCATCTTCTTCATCCTCTCCGGCTACTTCTCGCCCACCTTCTCCGGCTAGTTCAAGTTCTTCCAAATTATCTACATCGCCGAGGAAGGTTGGACAATTACCACTTACTTCATCTCTGGCTTCACCAGCTCCTTCCATTCTTCAGCAGGCGCTGGCAGACATTCTTCCACTGGAGCCGAAGCCAATCAGAGATGAGAACCCACCTTCTACATCAGGCTCTTCTACACGTCCGTCTGTAATTTTTAATAACCCGCAATCTCCTTCTGAGAATTTAAAACAATTAAAATGTCAATGTATATATATCTTCAAAAAAGGTCCGAAGAAAGGTGAACGCTGTCACAGGTCTTGTGTTTCAAATGAGGAAATATGCGGGTATCATTTAAAACTGAAACATAAGACTAGCGTTTCTCGATCTTCACCAATATCAACAGTGAACCCCAAAAAACTTCGAATTAATAGGCTTCGTAAAAACGAACGTTACTTTTTTGTTAAAAAGAAAGGTTTTCTAAAGGTGATTCTAAAATGCGCAGACCAACTGTTCTATTTAGCATTACCTAAGGGTATGTTCCACCCTGAAAACCCTACCAGACGAGACTATTTAATTCGAAACGAAAAGGGAGTCACTGTGTGGAAATCATTGCCGTAAAATCAAAGTTCAAAAACCTATCTTCCAAATTTAAGTAAATATTTGTTTCTTTTCTAAATTAAAAAAAAGTGTGGACAACCTATTTAAATTCTGTAGCATGCTGCAGAAGGTAAATAGGTTGTCCACACTTTTTTTATAATCTTAAAACGACCTTGACCTAGATAGGCGCGGGTTTCGGGACTTAGAACATTTTTGTTTGGTAAGATATTGGAAGATATATTTATTTCCTACAATAAAACTAGGGTCACATAGGCTAGAGGTCATCACCAATCCTTTTGAAGAGAGAAATTTACCGATTATTGCAATAGGGGTTTGTCTTGTGTCTTTATTACACTACACGTTAAGTTAGCGACTTTTCCCGAACAAGACATCGAACCAGCTATATTCATTGTAAAAGGGTGGGGGTAAAAGGGTGGGGGTAAAAGGGTGGGGGTAAACAGATATAAGGCAGTCGGCTTCAGGGTATAGTTATTATTCAACTATGGATAGCCCAGGAGGATCGTCTAACTTAGATGCTAAAGGCAAGGAGGAGAATGATAGAGAGAAAAGAAGGTGTGCTAGAGAGAGAAGAAGGATTGCAATATTGAATGAAGCCTATAATTTATTACGAACAAAAGTACCTTTTCTTGAACCAAAAGCTTCAAGACTTTCTATTATAACACACGCCATAAAATACATTGAAATGTTGGAAATGTTGTCACAAAATACTTCATTTCAACTGCCTGAAGAATTGCTAGCAATAGAAATTGAAAAACTTTCTTCAACTAACTAAGAGTCTTTGGAAATACTGAACAGCGGAAGACAGAACGGGGAATAGATCAGTTTGTGGTCAAAGTGAGAATCACTTACTGCTCTATTCCCCGTTCTGGTAATAGTTTAAGGTGGCCTTGACCCACTTACAAAACTTTATACTCTGTTAGTATTAAATTGTTCATATATTATTACAATAATACCCCATCCCTATCACTAATTACCCCCACCACTTAAATCGGGGGGTATAAAAGAGGTTTTTCATCAGTGCTTATCTCATTCTGCTACTTGTGTTAGCACTAGGATATATAGCAGCTATGTCACCAAAGGATAATATATTTCCTTCTGCAAAATCAATTGTGGGAAATATAAAACATATTATGATTGAAAGTGAGGATGAAAATGAAGACGAATTGGGAGATGTTGAATTATTAAGTAATATGGATGCAATGGAAGATCTTGAATTATTAAGTGATATGGATAGTGATGATCTTGAAGCAGGATATATGGAACAAATTGAACCGTTAAGTGACGTGGAATCTGAAACCTATAGAATCTATCTGCATCTTCTCTGTTCTGAAGAAATACATGATGAAACTCCAACCACTAGTAGTAGTAGTTTGGATGGGTTATTTTTAGATAGCGCACGAGGGGTATATCATATTCGTCGACGACTATTTCTTTCCGATGCTTCTGATACAACTGATTCCGATTCATCAAATGAGTCTGATTAAGTGTTGTTTTTTTCTATTCAACTGTCAAACTTTAAATACAGAGCGGGGAATAGATCAGTTTGTAGTCAAAGTGAGAACTACTTACTGCTCTATTCCCCGTTTTGGTAATATCGTTGTATAACCTTGACCCAGTTACAAGACAGAAAATATTTACCAGTTTAGAATATATTAAATTTTCCTGTTGCTAGAAAATTGTCCTTGTTAAATACAAAGCGGGGAATAGATCAGTTTATGGTTTAAAATGAAATCATTTACTGCTCTATTCCCCGTTTTGGCAAATATGCTCAATGTCCTTGACCCAAATACAGAATTTTGTAGCCTCCAGCTACAAACTTAAACTTAACCTAAAACGTACCCCCACCACTTTTTCTAGGGTATAAATAGAGGTGCATTTGCAGTGTTTTTTCATTATTGCGTTGACCCTTGTGAAGAGCACGCCTACATTATGAATCGCTGCGATATTTGTAAAGCTTCTTTCAGAGATGAATGGCTTTTAACCATTCATAAAGAATTGAAACATAACACCAATACAAATACAGAAGAACCAAATGAAGAAGAATTAGATTCAATCGACCAACAATTAGCAAAACATCAAGAAGAACAAAATGAAGAAGAACACAACGAAGAAAAAGAAGAAAATGAAGAAAAAGAAGAAAATGAAGTTTCAAGACCAAGTGTCATTCATTATGCGCCTGGACCATCAGTAAATGTGGAACTACACGCCCGAGCACTTTCGGGTAATGTTGTAACCCACTTTAAAATTGACAATACAAAATTGAAACTTGAAGAATTTTTAAATAACGCGAAAGGATTGGTTAGTAAAACTCTGAAAAATGAATTAAAAAGATTAAATTTTATTAAATTTGGACTATTACTGGATACTTTATTTACAAACATTCAAAATGAAACCTCACCGAGAGGTTTCTTAACAAAAAACCGAACTATTATGTTCTCGTCAGATATTGATTCAACTGTATCTGAATGTTTTGATGAGCTAATGGTGAAAATACAAGAACATGAAGGAAGAGGCTCTGGATGGAGTTTGTTAAGCATCACAGGGCTAGACTTAAGAGTACACAAACACGGCTATGGAATTCGAGGAAGTAGCTACATCCCTCTACCAACAAAGATTAGAAATACCTTATCCTGCGTCAACGTACAAAATCAAGATACTGAGTGTTTTAAGTATGCTATGTTGGCCAAATATGTAACAGACCATCCGGTAAGACCAAGTCACCATTATGAAGAAGTACAACATAGATATAATTTTCAAGGGATAACTTACCCTGTTGCTATAACAGACGTTTCAAAATTTGAAAAACAAAATCCTTCAGCTTCTGTCAACCTATTCGGATTGGATTCGTCAAACAATGTGTACCCCTTACGTATAACACCAAATGAGCGCAGAGATCATACCGATTTGTTATTGATTACTAAAGGCGATATTTCACACTTTGTGTATATCAAAAAATTTGAAAGTCTTGTTTCTAAACAATTATCCAATCATGAAAAAAAATGACAATATGCAAAAGATGTTTTTGTCACGTGAACAAAGAACTAAGAAGGGGAGGGTCAGATTGGCTAGTAGAACACCAGCGATTATGTAATGGAAACTATGAAGTAAGAATTAAATTGCCGCATCCTAGCAGAGCGCAGATAAAATTTGACAAAGTAATACAACAATACCGTGTACCTGTTGCTGTTTACGCTGATTTCGAGTCTTCTTTACATCCACTTGAACAACAAGAAGAGGACGTTACAAGAAGAAGCAAATACCAACTTCATTCACCAAACAGTTATTGCATACTAATTAAATCCACGTTGACTGAAGACCATCTTCAAAAATATGGACTATCATCTTCTCCAAAGATTTATCGCGGTGAAGAAGCAGCCAAATACTTTGTCGATGATCTGTATGACATAGCTGCAAAGGTAGAAGAACTGTATGGAACAAAGGTACCCATGTCACCTATGGAAGAAGAAGAGCTTCAACATTATGATTCAACAACAACGTGTTATCTGTGTAATAACACCTTTACACTGGATAACGTTAAAGTTCGTGACCACGATCATCTTACGGGAGCGTACAGAGGTGCAGCCTGTAACGCTTGCAACTTGAACTACAAACTGCCATATTTCATCCCCGTAGTTCTGCACAATCTGAGTGGTTATGATTCGCACTTTATAATCCCCGAACTAGGAAGAGATAATGGAGCAATAGACGTTTTGGCTACGACAATGGAAAAATTTATAAGCTTTTCAAAAAAGGTGGGTAAAATTAAATTAAGGTTTGTTGATTCATTTAGATTTATGCCTTCAAGCCTCATGAAATTATCTGAAAATCTAAGAAGAACAGATTTGATAGAAACAAGCAAAATCGTACCCAATAGTAAAATGGATTTGGTTCTTCGAAAAGGAGTCTTCCCCTATGATTACATCGATGGACTGCATAGATTTGATGAAACATCGCTACCTCCACCAGAACACTTCAAAAACAAACTTAATGATTCGGAAATATCACTTGAGGACTATCAACACGCACGTCGAGTATGGAACGAGTTAGATATGAAGACCTTAGGAGATTACTCGGACTTTTATGTCAAACTAGATGTAACTCTTCTTTGTGATGTAATGGAAGAATTCCGAAACACCTGTTTTGCTGCATACGGTTTGGACCCTCTACATTCGTATACTTCACCAGGATTAGCTTGGCAAGCCATGTTAAAAGAAACAAAATGCAAACTCCAACTTTTAACAGACATTGACATGGTTTTAATGGTTGAAGCTGGAGTAAGAGGCGGATTGACCCAAAGTGTTACCAGACATGTTAAAGCCAACAACAAATACCTTCCCGATTACGATGAAACCAAACCGTCAACCTATTTAGGATATTTCGATGCAAATAACCTGTACGGATGGGCAATGTCAAACCCACTTCCTTTTGATAACTTTAAATGGCTTAATCCCGACTCTATTGGCGATATTATACAAATTCCGAAACATGGTGACACTGGATATATTTTGGATTGCGATTTTGAATACCCAGAAAATTTACATGATCTTCATTATGACCTTCCACTTCTTGCTAAAACAGAAATTTCACCAATTGGAAAACACCCCAAATTAATGATGACATTAAATAATAAACAACGCTACGTGGCTCACTTTTGGGTGGTTCAACAAGCTATCGAATTAGGACTGCGTCTAACAAAAATTAATAGAGTTTTGGAATTTTCTCAATCATGCTGGTTGAAACCCTACATTGATTCAAATACCATCAGAAGAGCAGCAGCTACATCAGACTTTCAAAAAGATTTCTTTAAATTAATGAATAATGCGATATTTGGAAAAACATTGGAAAACAAAAGAAGACATAAAAATGTTAAACTTGTTACCGACGCAAAAAAATTACAGAAACTAGTACAGCAGCCAAATTTTGGAACATCTATAATTATTAATGAAAAACTTGTAGCAGTGTCCATGAAGAAGACGAGTGTGAAGATGGATCGTCCTTTGTATATAGGCATGTCAATCTTGGACATCTCAAAAACACACATGTACGACTTTCACTACAACAAAATGGTGGCGTTCTACGGAAGAGAAAATATATCTATTACATATATGGACACTGACGCTTTCATATATCGCATAGTAACATTGGACATGTATAAAGACTTACGTACATTTATTTACAAGAACGACTTTGATTTCTCCGATTATCCAAAAGATCATCCAAACTACGACAATGGCAGACACAAAAAAGTACTAGGCAAATTCAAGGATGAGGCTAATGGTGTTCTACTTGAAGAGATTGTTGCACTGATGTCTAAACTATATTCTTTGAAACTCTATAATGAAAAAGAAGAAGAAGAAGAAAAGAAGAATAGCTATATTAAGAAAGCTAAAGGTGTAAAGAGTTTATATTTAAAGAAGAAAGTGCATTTTGAACACTACAAGCAATGCTTATTTGAGGATAACATCATTACAGCTAAATTCAACACCATCAGAAGTTTTAACCATCAGCTGTACAGCGTGACTGAAGTTAAAAAGGCGCTATCCTGTAATGACGACAAAAGACAAACCCTTCCAGACAAAATCAACACATTGCCATTCGGCCACTACTCCCTCAACCCTATTGACGAGTAACCTTTTCATCGTCCTAGATCCTTTATCCTTTTCCTTTCCGTAAAAAAAGGGGAAACAAAGCAATGTTAAGCTGTGTTTCCCCTTTTTTTACACAAGTTTTGAATGACCTTGAACTATATATATATATAAGCAGATTTATACCAAAGAATATTTAATACCATATCAGCTGCCTTCGTGAAACCATCATGTCAGACCTGAAGGAGAAGATTATTAATGAACTACACAAACCTGCAAGAATAAAGTTTCCAAGAAGAAATACTGTTATAAAAGGGATAAATGATCTATATCAAGCGGATTTAATTGAAATGCGACCGCATAGCAGAATAAACAAAGGATTCAAATATATACTCACAATTATTAATTGTTTTACAAAAGTTGCAGACGCTTTGCCTCTAAAGGACAAGACTGGTAAAAGCGTAACAGAAGCTATGGAAATAGCCATAAAAAGAGATAAAAACAAAATTAAACATTTACAAACTGATGATGGAACAGAATACTTTAATACAAACTTTGCACAGTTAATGAATAAATATAAAATAAATCATTATTCTACAAATTCAGAGAAAAAAGCAGCTATTGTAGAAAGATTCAATAGAACTTTAAAAGGAGCACTGTATAAACAATTTTCAAAAAGAGGTTCTTACGTATGGTATGATGTTTTACCACAATTAATAAATGATTATAACAACAGGTTTCATAGAACTATCGGTATGAAACCTAACAAAGTAAATAGAAGAAATGCAAAAGATGTATTAAAACGCATAAAGAAAAATACAAAGCCTAAAGTAGAAAAAATGCAGCCAAGAAAATTTAATGTAAGTGATAAAGTACGGATTAGTAAATATAAGGGAGTGTTTACCAAGAAATACCTTCCCAATTGGACGAATGAAGTTTTTACAGTGTATAAAGTGCAACCGACTGTACCTGAAACGTATATCTTAAAAGATAACAAAGGAGATTTGTTGCAAGGTGCATTTTATGGACATGAAATGTTAAAGTCAACAGTAGGTGATGTATATCTTGTTGAAAAAGTGTTACAAAAAAAAAAGGACGCAGTTAAAGTGCGGTGGTTAGGGTTTAACAAAACTGAGGATTCATGGATACCTATAAAGGACTTGGTTTAATGCAAGCAACTCATTTCATCGTTAACCTTTGAGCAGGATGGAGATTATTCACCATAAAGATCGATTTAATATTAATAACATACATGATTTAACTGTGGATAACGTTAAAATCAACAATGGTAAACACGGTAGTTTACTTCCAAACACTGTTCGATGTATAGTAAGTGGCCCCTCAAACTGCGGAAAGACCAATGTTGTCTTTAATTTGATCACTAATCCGCAGGGATTAAGGTTTAATAACCTATATATTTTTTCAAAGTCTCTACATCAACCAAAGTATCAATTGCTGGATAAAATCCTATCTGATGTGTCTGATGTTAATTTTTACAAATTTAACGCTAGTGATAGTATTATGCAACCAAACGAAGCGAAACCGTATTCTGTATTTATATTTGACGATGTATCTTGTGAAAATCAGGATACTATTAGAAACTACTTTGCCATGGGAAGACATAATAACATCGACAGCATATATATAGGACAAACTTATAGCAAAATCCCAAAACAACTTATCAGAGATAATGCAAATATTCTAATTGTATTCAAACAAGATGATACTAACCTAAAACATATATATAACGATCATGTGAATGCGGATATGCCATTTGAAAAGTTTAAAGAGCTTTGTGGAAAAGCATGGGCGGAAAAGTATGGATTTTTGGTTATTATGAAAGATCAAGCTATAAAAGATGGTCGTTATAGAATAGGTTTTGATAAATTTGTTTTAATACACTGATTAGCGGTATTACTGTACAAGTCGTCAAGGTGTGAAGATGGTTAACCAGGAAAAGCTATTAAAGGAAATAAAATCACTTAGTGATTCTATTAGACAAAAGAACCGAGCTTTAAAATCAGGTATAAATGAAAGAGAGCAATTTTTAGAAACAACATTCAAACCTGTTACTGAACCTTTAAAGCGATTAGCACAAAATATGGAAAAACCTTCAATTCGCTTCGAAGGAGACAAAATGCTACCAATTTCAAAATATGAAGAAGAATTTCAGAATGATGAAAGTTTTGGTCAGTTACAAACATCTGAAGAAAGCGACGAGTATGAAGAAAGCGGAGATATAGAGGATTTAAAGGAAAAGGACATTGCAGAAGATACAAGTACAGAAGATACAAGTGTAGAAGATACAAGAGCAGAAGAAGAGGATATTAACCCATCCAACTTAAGCAAATTAGGCACTGATATTATGTTTAAAGGAACACTTGGAAGAACATATACGTTAAAAATGTTACACGCCGCACATGCTAATCGAAATTATCATACTTATGGAGCTAGAATAGAGGATAAAGGATTAATGATTGGAGATAGCAAGTTAGATATAAACGAAAATGATGATATAGTTATTGGAGATAAGAAATATAAAGGTACTAAAGGTTTGTTTGAACTCATCTTTAAAAATAATCCTGGTAAATATACTAAAAGGGATTTACAATTGTTTAAAAATATATTAGAGTATACAAATGCACATAGAAAGAAGTATTCCAAAGACCTACCTATTCATAGAAATCGGTCAGTAAAATATACAAGTATTATATCTAGTCTTTTCCCCTCGAAATCAAAAAAAGCTCAAATTAAAAGAAGAGCTTTATCTTCTGCTGAATTAAATGTTTTGCATAAAAAGAGAAAAACAACTGATCCTACCACATCTGGAAGGGGATTATTGAAAAATTTGTATAAAACTAATATAATATATTACAACGATATAAATAAGTTAGTTGATCGAATGAGGTTATTACATGAAGCTATGGAAGCCGGGCACACTGGTTTAGAAAACGAATGGGTAGCTTTGGTTGATGAACTGCGAAAACAAGGAATAATTGTTCAGTAGACGTACATATATAATAAGAACCTAACCGATAGCGATTCAGTTACATCATGAGTGTGGACAAGTTTGGACGGTACTCCGAGTTTGGAGTAAAATCTGGATATAGTGAAAAAAGAGCTGGGTTTCCGTTAACACCTGACGGCAACTATAATTTTGAAGGAAAAGTAATTCAAAATGTTGGTGATCCGCTTATGTCGTCTGATGCGGTTACGGTACAGTACATGGAAAAAAGAACCCCAACTGTACACGAAGATCATTGGGGGTTTTCCGGTAAAAGGTTAAGCAATATACAATATCCCGTTTATGATGGTGAAGCAGTAAATTTAGCTACTCTAAAATTGTTAACGATTTACAAAAGGAATGAAACCGACACAAGCTATGATGTAAAAAAATTAAAATTATCAAATGTAGGTGATTGTGAGCAGGATGGAGACGCTGTAAATAAGAAAATGTTTGATATTGTACACAAGAAATGGACTACGGAATATGAAAAACATTTGGAAAGGTTTGGTGCAGCTCTATTCCATTATATCCATCGGGCTTCAGGAAGAGATGCAGCTTCAGATGTTGACAGTCACAATTATTTAGACTGGAAAAATATACACAATCCAGAGAAACCTAATCAACGAGATAAACCGTCTGAGCCTTCTAAAGTCAAGACATTAGGAAAGGGAGATAAAGTGAATGTGATTAATGAACCAACAGAAAACAATGAAGATTACATAAGAGAAAAAAGAATTTAAAATACCCCCATGATAAGGGATAAAGCTTCAGTCATCTTCGAGAGACGATACAGAGAGGACGATGGAATCCAATATTACTGCGTGGAGTTTAATATCTCAAGAGCCGAGATTTCCCCAAGGAGTGTTGACAGATGGTTTTGTTCAACGGTTTGATAGATATATGGATTGGGAACAACTTTCCATACATTATCTCTTCACAATGACTATGTTAAGAATTTATTTTCACAGAGTTAACTGGATCCATATTTTACAAAGACAACAGTTTTCAGAAGACTTCCTCGTAGAGATGACATCAAATTTTAATAACTGTTGGGAAGTAATAAGTAAATATCAAAATCTCTCTGAGAATTACATTGACAATTTTAAAGATAAACTAGACTGGGATGTGTTATTCAATTACCAACGATTTAGTGGCAAGTTTCTAAGGAAACATGACAACTATTTAAAGTTTATTCATTTTACCGAAGACAACAATACCATCACCAGCGGAGAAACATCTGGAACATCTTCAATTACACCTTATTTCAATTTTTACTACTTCTATTTAATATGTCTACATTTAATTAATAAATCCATTTCTATATAATAAATGGATTTTAAACAGTATATAATACAAGAAACCAAAACTGATATAACATTCATTGTAAAACATTTATAGAGTGCACCTACTGATTGTAGGTTTTGCTATAAATAGTCATGTCGAGGGTTAAACGCATCAGTCATAATCGAGAGAGATTACAGAGAGGAAGGGGAATAGCATCAACAGCATTTTCTCTATTAAGTAAACCGGTTGGAGCTATAGTTAACAAGGCGATTGATTTATTACCTGTGGAATTACATTTACCTGGAGGATATCAATATTGTGGTCCTGGAACCAAATTAGAGAAACGTCTTGCTAGAGGAGATCCTGGAATAAATAAGCTCGATCAGGCTTGTAAACAACACGATATAGCGTATTCCAAATTTGGTGATACTAAAAATAGATCAATAGCAGATAGAGCACTTGCTGAGAAAGCTTGGCAAAGAGTAAAATCTAGTGACGCGAGTATTGGTGAAAAAGCAGCGTCTTTAGCAGTAACAGCAGCAATGAAAGCAAAAACTACGTTTGGAGGAGGAAAGAGAAGAAGGCGTGGGAAAAAACCCGCTAAGAAACAAGGAGGTAATATCAGAAGAAAACGTCGATCTACCAGTGGTAAAGCTAAAAAGAAACCAACAATATGGTCAATGATAAAAAAGGGAGGAGGATTATACCTAAGACCGTATCGTGTGTATTAAATAAGAAAGAGCAATTAATAATTAAAAACAAAGAATTAACCAATGAAGAACTGATTACATATGCTTCTTGTTTGAAAATCCCATTTTTTAGAGGAGTATTTATGAAAGATGAATTACCGGTTAAAATGTGGAAAAATGAGACTGGTATTGTAAATTTGGATAATAGTGAAGGATTAGGCACTCATTGGGTGTGTTACAAGAAACTTGGTAAAACCGTTTATTATTTCGACAGTTTTGGAGACCTTCCACCACCGAAAGAACTTCAACGATACTTTCGTGCGGCAGAAAATGTTTTTTACAATCATACAAGAAAACAACCTGATGATACATCCATTTGCGGTCATTTATGTTTAGACTTTTTAGCTAAAAGTGTTAGTCAACTTTAAGATGTCCTCGTATACAGTGTCATTAACCGGTAACTCATGTACTTTGCGCAGTATTCTGTTTCCAGCGCTACGTTTGCAAAAAGGAAGACTATGGGAAGCCGCATTATTGGATTTAACAACATATAACTCTATTCCAAACGTTAGTGAAGGAATTAATAACAAAATACATTATTACAAGACAAAAGATGATAAAGGAAAGTATTCAGCTTTGGAAGAATTCAGTTTACCAACAGGAGCTTATGAAATTGATAATATAAATGAAGTTATACAAAAACATATGGGAAAACAAAATATAACGATAAAAGGCAATAACAATACAATGAAAGCCGAAATTACGTCTAAGTATTATATTGATTTTAGTCAAGAACATTCAATTGGTAGTTTATTGGGGTTTTCTAAGGAAACAAAAGTATTAGAACCTAATAAAACTCATTCTGGGAATAAAACTGTGACGATCATCAAAGTTAATAGCATAGACATTACATGTAACATTATACAAGGATCCTACAGAGATGGAGAGAATCGTCATATATTACACACATTCTACCCATCAGTTGCACCGGGTTTCAAGATAGTAGAAAAGCCTCAAAACCTTGTGTACCTACCGTTAAACACCAGTTTCATTTCAGACATCGTGCTGAACATAGTGGATCAAGACGGAAACCTTATTGACTTTAGAGGAGAAGCTATTACTGTAAGAATACATATAAAATCATCCGCTTAGACAATGGGGTTATCATTTAAAAAGAGAGAGCCAACAAGCAAAGAGGTCAGTAGCTCATCAGCTGTAGAAGGATTAACAAGTGACAACATTCGTTTTCTAGAAGAAATTGGATTAAAGGTCATTAACAATGGATATACTGGATATAGCGCAGGGTCCAACATTCGACGAGACCTTATGGGAAAAGGAATATCACACGCACAACCCTTACGCTTCGTCCAAATTAAACAATAACGATGAAATTAGGATTCCTATACAACAACAAGACATTTATACTCTTCCATGCGAAAGTTATTTATATATTGAAGGAAAAGTAACAAAAAATGATGGTACTGCTGGAACCACTGTTCCGTTCATAAATAATCCTATGGCATTTTTGTTTGACGAGATTAGATATGAAATTTCAGGAGTTACAGTCGATTCAACAAAAAAGGTTGGAATTTCCAGTACATTGAAAGGATTAGCGTCTTTAACACCAAATGAGAAGAATTTGTTAGCTGTTGCAGGATGGGTTGCACCAGACAAAAGTACAATCGCTCCTGACTCTTCGGGAAACTTTGATTTCTACGTACCTTTAAGATTACTCCTAGGATTTGCTGAAGACTACAGAAGAATAATAATAAATGTAAAACAAGAACTAGTTTTATTAAGATCATCAAACGATAAAGATATTATTAAAGCAGCTACTGGAACAACTGATGTCAATTTAGACTGGAAATTAACATTAGACAAGATTGTTTGGAGAGTACCACATGTGCGACTAAATGATGAACACAGGATTACATTATTAAGAAAGTTAAAATCAGATCGAGACATTGTAATGCCATTCAGAAGCTGGGAGTTTCATGAATACCCCGTTTTACCTACAACACAACGGCATACATGGACTGTAAAAACTTCTACTCATTTGGAAAAAGCGAGATATGTAATATTTGGATTACAAACGAAGAAGAAAAGTATAATAACTGAAAATGCTGGTGAATTTGACCATTGTAAATTAACAAACTGTAAAGTGTTCCTGAATTCACAATTCTTTCCCTACGACAACTTTAATATTTCTTTTGATAAAAAAAGGTACAGTGTTTTATACGATATGTACGCTAGGTTCCAAAATTCATATTACGGCAAAACAAATACACCTCTACTATCTCCCGTACAGTTTGAATCGAAAGCTCCGATTGTTGTAATTGATTGTTCCAAACAAAATGAATCTGTAAAATCGTCTAGTGTTGATATAAAAATAGAAATGGAATTTCAAGAAAACGTACCTGCAAATACATCTGCGTATTGTTTAATTTTACACGATAAAATTGTTACATACACACTGTTGACCGGTATTGTAAAGACAGTATTGTAAAACGTTGTACTACCACCGGCACCGCCACTGTCGCTAACCTATAAATAGCGGAGCAACAATGCAGGTCTTCAGTTGATCGTCTATCGTCGCATGGGTAACATCTTCTACAAAATGAGTTCTCCATCTGTTGTACAAGGTGATGCAGAGGTAGCACCGTTATTGGAACGTGATAATACTAGTGAAGAAGAAATCATCAAGGAAATAACTGCATTTTTAAAGTTTGGTAAAAGAGATAGAGAGGAGGAAAGTAATGCAGACCCATCAAAGGTAGTACCAAAGAGGAAGAAGAAAGTTGAAGAAAATATTCCTCCTCACATTTTAACTGAAGTTTTTTTGCGAATCTTTTACCCCATCTCAGCATGCATCAGTAAAAGTGTATCAGTTGGATTGATGAAGTCATTGGATTATTCCCCTACAGTAATACTACACCATGGAACAAAAAAGGTTTTATTTTCGCAAAATGCTTGGGAGTCATTTTTGAAACATGTACATTTAATAGAATGTTATTTAACTAACAGTTTGTGTGGAAGGAAGACACATATTCGACTTTTGGATTGTGACAATGAAATCGATATTGTTAAACATCGCGGGCAACTACAAGTGCGAATTAGAGACTTGACTCAACATGAAAATAAGATTCTACTGTCACGTGAAGAATTCTACGTTTTAAACTACGCAACAGAACCTATTACAAGGTACATGAGACAGTTGGTATTTGCAAGCGCTATTATTAAAGAATATTTGGTCGATACTTTGGAAAAACAACCTGATAGCACCATCGTGTACGGACCTGTGGATACATCTATTTTTAATAGAATACCTCATGAAGTTTGCATGTGGAGAAAGTTAAAGGATTTTGAACCACTTGTAGAAATCGCTACAGAAGCTACAGAAGAAACAACACAGGAAGAAGAAACGGAGAAACAAGAAGAAGAAGAAAACGAAACACAAGAAGAAGAAGTTAAAAAAGACTAAAGTTTGACTTAGTAAAGAAGAACACACGTGGGGTAGGCCTATTGGGGACGGTGCCCACGTTAAATATACACCAACGCGCCTGCAACTGTACGGCCTGGTATTTAACCTACCGTGGTGTGGAAAACAGTTTAGTTGATCGCTAGGTGCCATGATGAGCGGAGGGGATGAAGAAGTGAGTGTAAAGCCTTGTGTAATAGAATTTCAAGCATTTCGAAATAATGATGATAGGTTTATTATCAAGGAATTAGTAATTTTAGACTTGCTTACATTTGTAGCCTACCCATTCACGTTTGAAGCTCCTTTTTCTTTTAACAAACTTAACACCAAAGCAAAAAGTACAAACAAATGGATAACAAACTACTTTCATCACATACATTGGTATGAAGGATTTATAAGCTACAGTAATCTGCACAGTATTATGTTTAACTTTTGCAAACAATATTCACATATATACACAAGAGGATTAGAAAAAAAGAACTGGATACAAAAGTACACGCACGGTGATGTTTTCGATATAACTATCAGTAAGGACTTTAACATTAATCTCGGTAATATTTGCGTCGCTGCAAAAGATCTTAAACACGGCCAAACAAACTGTGCATTGTACAACGCATATCGTTTGGCTGCTTACTTGAAACAAACGCAGGAATGTGGTGGGGGTAGCGGAGAACAGAAATGTGGTGGGGGTAGCGGGGCCTATAAATACGAGGAGACAGCACCGCTCCAGCACGAGTATTATTCGAGACTCCAAAGAGGCAACATCACAGAAGACACCACAACCACCACTGACGAAGATGGCATCACAACAGTTTCTACAAACACTGGTTGATCAATTCAACACTCATTCAAAATCCGACCTTCTGCTAACTAAAAAGTGTTCAGAACTAAAAGAACAAAAACACTACATTATTCATAACATCAAGAAAGTGGAAACCACACATGGAGATGCAATTCTAGTTTCATTGAGCGAAGGACCTTTCACTCCAGGGGATGAGCCGAAGTTTCAAGTATTTCTTCCAAAACGATTTGTTCAACTGCTACAAAATGAAGATTTGCGAGATATTCAACCGGGGACGTTGTATTTGGTATCACACGGTGTAAGCGGCAACAACTCTACGGAACTCACTCTGCACATCACGCATATTTGTACATAATGTCTCTGTTTGTATTTCTCTGTTTGTATTTCTAGTCATTAATGTTAGACTTAAGCTTATTGTATTGTAAGATGTTTGTTTAATAAAGAAAAGAAAGGAAAAAGAAAAAAGAAAAAAGAAAAACAGCAACACAGCAGTATATTATTTTATATACTGCTGTGTTGCTTTTTTTTAAATTCAAATGGGTGACCTTGAACTTTCATTCAGGGTTAACTTATGCAGAGGTATAAAAGAGAGGGAGCAGTGAAGTTAGTCTCAGTCTTGTCTAACACACGCTGCAGCTAACATGTCGGTGCCACCTATGAACAATTTATTTTTCGATAACAATTTGAAGACATATTGTTGCGAGTTACAATGTTTTAAAATACCAGGCGATCAAGTTGACGGGAAAGCTTGTCGTAAGTGCAAGTGTTTCAGCTATTGCATATGTAGATGTAAAACGTATCAAATGAACCGACAAGATAAAATACAAGAATTACGCCGACGGCTTGCATTACTTTGGCGGCGAATGGAGTAGCAACCATCTGCCGCGCACTTGCCACCTGCCGCCTACCATCTGCCGCCTGCCATCTGCCGTCCGCCATCTGCTCCGCCCCACCACACTTTTACCCCCACCATTTAGTACGATTACAACGCTAGCTTGTGAATAGCCAGTACACCTCCGGCTCTCGACCGGTGAACATCGAGCTGCTCGTCCCGACTGTGTGTTCCCTGCGGTCACATAAATAGGCAAGGAACACACAGTCGGGATGGGCCGATTGGACAAACAAGCGCAACACTTGAAAACTGCGTCTGACGGCTGCGACTCCGGATCAACAATATCGATGACGACAAACAACGGGGAACTATTGTAAACATAAATTATTGTAAACATAACTTATTGTAAATAAAAAGAAAAGTAAAAAATAAAGTTAAATGAAATAGTACTACCTCGCACTCGTATCGTCCGATTGCTTCATTCGATTGTTTCATTCGATATTTCTTATCGATTAAACTATCGAATCACAATCAGATTTTACGCGTGCGAGGTAGTACTTTTTTAAAATTACCTCCCCGTGACCTTGAACTTTAACCTTTCACTCATTACGTCACAAAACCGCCTACGTCACTGGCTCAGCCTCAGATGACGTCTTTCATGACTCAGCGCATCCGGTCACGTGACCGGATGACGTCACTTCCGGTCCAAAACCGGCAAACCCACACTACTCCGAGCGGGGCGCAACCACATTCACCAGTACCGTCATTATTGTCGTCGAGAGGCACCGGCAGCAGCATCAATCAAGACGACGATTCGACGGTGCTGCTAATCGAAGGTTTGACTCCCGATGGTTTCGAGGAATTCCAAACATCGTTTCTTGGTAGATTGAAATCATACCGCTTACTAGAACCCGCGGATCACCTCGTAACGTTGTTGGAATTCCTCGGAACCATTCGGGAGCGTGTGGTAACTCTCATGTGTCGCGTACACGAACAAATAAACACAATTAAAATGAACAGTCAAATTTTAAGTTTTTTTTTGTTTTTTTTTGGGTCAGTTGTGAGTTCGCGAATGTACATGATGATACTTGTGAACGACACTTCAAAACAGAGAATGTCCCCATTTTCCGCACGTCTGATCTGGATGAAATATGCTCAGACTTCTTTAAGAGCATACTTGCGGAAAAGGAGGCGTGCCAGATGAAGGGTTCTGGGTGGAGCTTCGTGAGGGTGCTAGATATACGGCTAAGAGTCAATGTCTACCGCCCTCTCGGAGGAAGTTCATTCATTCCACTACCACAAGATATGAACATGAAAAAAGCCGTGGTTAATGTGCTCAATGATCAGGACGAACGGTGCTTTGAGTACTCTATCCTAACGAAGTACATCACTGACCTGGGTGACAATCGTCTAAAACCGATTCACTTCACTGCAGAACTTAGAGCCAGAGAAAATTTAACTTTGATGGCCTTCGCTTTCCCGTTAGGATAGAGCAGATTCGCACGTTTGAGCGCAACAATCCCGGCGTAAGCGTAAACGTGTACAGTTTGGACAAACAGAAAAATAAGAGAGATGGGCAGTTCCACAACATTGTATATCCACTTCGTGTGTCAAAACGGGAACTGCCCAATCATTTTGACCTATTGTTCCTGACAAACCAAGACACGACCCATTATGCATATGCACAAGATTTCGTGAGGTTGGTTGGTTGTCAAATGAATCGACGTGGCCACAGACTATTCATCTGAAAGACATGCTTTGCCACGTTCAACAATCAACCGACAAAATTAGGTCTGCACGGGGAGCAATGGCTTGAAAAAAATAAACGTTATTGTTATGATCATGCTCCTTTGCGTAAAGATCTATCAGAAGACGCGGACATTAGATTCCGTCAACCGGAGCGATCGCAACGTAGTCAATTCACTATCTACGCTGACTTTGAGGGCGCTCTGGTATCAATTAACCAAGAAGAACCTCTAGACCCTCCTCCAACGATTCAACCACCAGCTTGGGATCCTACGACAAATAGAGGAGGAGGAGGAGGGGAACAATGCGATGGAATTAGGTCGAAAAATGTCAGGACACTAAATGTCCCACACACCATACAATTTCTCTTACTGCATTCGCGACTACAACCGAAGCACAGAAGAGGGAGACAACGACGGCAACGAAGATCCAGCGACGCGTGACACATTTTCTAAATTGCGCTCGTACAGGGGTGAGGACGCTGCCAAAAACCTCATCAATATGCTGCGGGACGATGTCAAGAAGATTAGCGACATATAATATGGCAACCGTCGACCAGGAAACCGCCAGCAGCTTACAGATCAAGAGGAGGCAGCGTTCCAACAGGAGACCTCTTTTCACATCTGCAGACAAGAGTTTATCCGGAGTGATGTGGCTAATTTGAAAGTGAGAGACTATCGACACTCTCCCCCGTACAAGTACAATGGAGCGGCACACAGTTCCTGCAACCAGCGCTTCAAAGAGCAGGACACTGCCAACGTGTACCTCCACAATCTGTCAAACTACGATGTACACTTCATCGTCAGGGAGCTCACAGTTGACAGAGGAGACGTTGATGTGCTAGCAAACACCGAGGATAAATACATCACATTCTCCAAACGTTTTAAATATCCCGGAGCGGGCCGGCGCAGCTCCATCAAACTCCAATTTGTCGACTCGTACAGATTCCTGCCAATGTCACTAGCGAAATTGGCAGCAATCTTACCAGTCGACAAGAAGACAATATGCCGAGCTCGATTCACTGACCCGGAAGAGTTCGAGTTGCTACAGAGTAAGGGAGTGTTTCCTTACGAGCACGTAACGTCGCAGGAGGTACTGAATGAAAATGTGTTACCGCCAATTGGAATCTTTGGAGATGGCGTCAAAGAAGAAGAATACGCACACGCCCAACGCGTCTGGACCAAGTTCGGTTGTCAAACCTTCGGAGATTATTCAGACATATATCTCCTAACAGACGTCCTGCTGTTGTCTGAAATTGTCGAGGGTTTTAGAGATATGTGCATGACACACTACAACTTGGATCCTGCACATTATCTGACACTACCATCATACGCTTGAGACGTGATGCTGTTCAAGACCGGTGTGGTCCTCAATGCCCTACAGTATGTAGACCAATATCTGTTTTTTGAGAAGGATATTTTAGGCGGACTATTCCAGTGTGTAACCCGACACGTCACTGACAATAACAAATATACAAGAGGAACATGTGGCGATCACAACGGTCAGGTTTCATCTACAAGTATAGAGCTGGCGACGAGAATGGTAACGATATATATTTAATGTATTACGACACCAATAATTTGTACGGTTGGGCAATGTCCGAGCCACTCCCATCTGGAGGATTCGAGTGGTTATCACAGACGGAATACAATGACTTGAACGTAGAGAGTCTGCCTGCGGACGGTGAGTATGGATATGTTTTAGAGGTGGATCTTGAATACCCTAGAGATCCAACGCTCCATGATAAACACCGTTACTTACCGTTTTGCCCCAAGGTTAGAAGAGCGCCGACAGACCGACTCCCATACACACCAGAAGAACTTCTAACGATTGGCACGGGAAATTCACCAAACTAATGGCCACCCTGTTGGATAAGGAAGGATATGTAATCCACTACCGCTATCTACAACAAGCTGTGGCCAATGGATTACGTTTTCAACGAGTCCACCGGGTAATGCGATTCAAACAATCAAAATGGTTGAAGCCATACGTGGCGATGAATACCGAACTAAGACAGCAGGCCAGAAACAAATTTGAAGTGCAGCTGTTCAAGCTAATGGTCAATGCTGTCTACGGTATGAGTCTCGAAAATGTTCGAAAATATCTTAATGTTAAACTGGCGACCTCCCGCAAAATATACACAAAGTACGTGGCCAAGGCAAATTTCAGCGATTGCATCTGGTACAGTGAGAACTTAGCCCTACTTCAGATGGCGAATGTGCGGGTGGTCTTGAGCGAGCCAGTTTATGTAGGCATGATTATTTTGGACCACAGGAAACGGTGGATGTATGGCTTCCATTATGACATGGTAGAACAATAAGGATTAGATAGGATTAGAATGGCTTATATGGACACTGATGGTATTATCTACGCTGTCCGTACCATAGACGCCTACCGTGACATGCTGCAGAACCTGCACGAATTCGACACCAGCAACTATCCCCAGAATCAGATCTGCTACAGCGGTCAGAATGACAGGGTTCTGGAGAAGTTCAAGGACGAAGCCGGCGGGGTGGTCATTAGGACATTCATAGGCCTGATCGCGAAGCTATACTGCGTAGCGTATGGTGGAATAACATGGAGTATTGATAATGGAGATGCTAATGAAATTGATGCACCGCCATCCACGAAGAAGGCGAAGGGTGTTAATCGTGCAGTAGTGGAAAAAATTTGACTGTGGCCAAATATGAACAGTGTTTGTTTCAGCACACAGACAAAACCACTGAAAAAAACGCTTTCAGAGTCGTCACCACATCATTTATACCGTTGTGGGGACAAAGCGTTCGTTGCCACCATTCGACGACAAACGTTATGTCGTCCCGGAGGATGGTGTAAACACTCTTCCCTGGGGACATTATCTAATACCTCCAGCGGCACCACCATTACAACCTGTACCATTCCTTCCACCGTCAACACTAACGTCTTCAGTAAATCCAGCAACATCTTCAACGCCAGCAGTGTTGATGGAGATTGAAGACGACAGTGACTAACTGTGCAGTAGAGAGTGCGCGAGCGCGCGACAACGCATGAGAGTAAAGAAAAAATGTTGGGGAGAGACTTGTGAGCAGTGCGGTTTTAGTCAGTTTTAGTTTCAAATGTGTCACTCGAATTCAAATTCTAGACACTTTTAGAATTATTGTATGTATATATTTTTATATTATTCTAGTCATTATTTTGTAAAGTGTAAATAGTTATCTCATGTAACAAGTATTAAAAAAATATTTTTTCACGAATCATCATTAATGTTTTATATTAATAAATCTAGTCACTTGTAGTCTTGTTAAATTGCTTTCCCAAATTAGTCTTAAGTTAGATAGATGGGTAAAAAACATACTAATAAAAATCAATAATATTCAATTTAGTATAGTTTTCATTGAATATGAGTCTAAACACTAAAGGAAAGGAGGAGGAGGAGGAAAATAACAAGAATATTTCATTATTCTGAGTTCACAGTTTATTGTGAACGATTTTTCAAAATTCAATAGGCATACATTATTGTAAAGAGTCTTCTGATCAGCGCATCTTTTTGAGCAGTAGAATAGTCATCAAAGAGCTGAACAAAGTCCATCATCATCATAGCGGCAGTACAGGTATACAAGGCAATATTGGCCGCAGACCAGTGTTGTCACTTTAAAGGCGATGCTCGTTGTGTAGGCAGCGACGAGCGTTGCGTCTCAGGAATCTTTGGTAGAATTGTAGATGGGGAGGTTGGCCATAGCTGTCAAAGAATTCAAGTCCTCCTCCCTTATTCAGGTAGAAAGCTACCCAATGAGTACCATCTTCATTGTGTTGATCGGTATTCACAATCACAACAGTAGATGGTGAGATATAATGTGGTAAATGATCTGCAGTGTAGACACCAACATTCTGTACAGGTAGTTTGGAAGATAATTTTGGATCTCTATGGTATTCATTCTACTGTATCGATACCGTAAGTAGCAGAAGTAGTGGTAAAACAGAAGCAGGGGCTGATATCATCGATATTTGTACTTAAATATAACCAACCACGTAATGTGATACAATTGGTTAGTGCGCATCATGTGTGAGCTGTCTTGTGATGGCGACACCGCACCGCGCTTGTTGATAGTAGATTGTTGATTGACGGTAACGATCCACAAAATATATCGTTGATATCAATAAAATTAGTAGTACAGTGAGCTGCGATAAAATTGCAGCGTACATATTCTTTTTTCTCAACACCTTTGACATAGACAATCGATCGTTTTGAGATACATGCGCGTAATCTTTCCTCTAGTACACGATACCAGATATCACCTTGATCCAATTCCAATCCGTGACAGTATTTAGTGAGCTATAACTTTCACGTAGTTTCTCTTGTGTGAGGAAATCTCAACTAAATGGTGAATTGGCGATATGATGCATTTGCAGTGTACCGCTGGCCAATTCCAAGGCACACACTTCCTTCAGAATGTAATCATTATTTTTATCCTTGAAACATTGAAAATCCAAAATAATTGGAGATGCTAAATGTTTACACGGTTCTCTGCGTAAACGATCAATCTTGTATGAGTGTTGATCACAGACTGGCTGATCTAACCGCCAAAGTGCACATTTAAATTTCGATAACGATCACTTTCGATAACGTTGTCAAACTCTGCGTATACCGAACAGTTGACAGTCTCTGTGAGCGCCGTGTCGAAACCAATAGCCATACGTAAACTACCGTAACGCACTAGGTTCCAATGAGTAGTATCGCTTGCTGACATATCAGGTGTTAGATTGAATGCCATCAGACAATATCCATCATCGTAATCATCTCTATTTATGAGATTACCAGCATCGCTGAAGTGTATAACGGAGCCTGAAAACAGACTGTGATACGCCATTACATATTTACCCTTGTCAGTTTCATACTGTGGTTGTAGCGGTTTGGACGGCACTTGTTAACCATCCACGTACAGCGAGAAGTAGTTGGTTTTGAAATTTTGGAAATTAAATGGATTCTTTTTTAAATCACCTTTATAAGCAGCGTTGGTAACTAAACCAACAATAATTCGTTTCGGCACTTGACCTAAAAACACATTGTCTAAAGTTTTGCTCCTTACGCCAAACGGTAGTGTGAATGTTTTCAATTCCACTCTGGTGATTGGGTATTTAGCTGTGCCAGTCTGAAGCGTCTTGCTGTGCGCCAACAGTACAGTGGGGCTAACTTTACATCTTGTATTTAGAGTCGCATCAAGAATATGAACCTTGTAATCCCCCTTATCCGCCGTAATAGAGAAAGGATCTTTTGATCTGATTAACTTTAAACGCAGTTCCACACCGTTCAACAGGAACTTGTTCTGATTACACATGTCCACATGTATGATCGACCATATCGATTTCTCGACTTTAATTTGTAATTTTTCGTCTCGCCTTTAGTCCGTGATTACTGTCCAGAGTATCGTCCATTTAGCCAGCATCGTCTGATTGCCATAGACTACATGTTAAATGTGATTTCCTAGCATCAAATCCGTAATTCATCAATGTTTCTATATACGCTCGATGTGCATAAGTGTTGTTTTGTGGTGCAACCAGTTTCTGATTCACACACACATCGATTTGACTGAATAACGTGTGTAACCAATTGTTGACTGGACCGATTCATTTCGCTTCTGTGACTTCGGCAACTGTGATTGCCGCTCCTGTCGATTTGATAATAAATGCTGTATTTTCCAACATTGTTTGCGAAAGATCAGTGTATTTTTCACCGTTGCCCGGCACTACAAACTCGATGGGCGAATCATCAGTCAGTGTGGATATTTGTTTGTACTGAGCCCATTTACCACTCTCGATACTGGTCTGTGTAGGCGGTAGGGAGAATAAATCAAATTCCGTCTTGACACATCCACAAGACTTTTGACGTAGAAACGGCATTGCGTCAATTGAATATATCACGCACAGATGTTCTCATCACTTTCTTATTCTTCCATTTTCTAACTCTCCTCCTCCCGCTACTCTTCTTGTATGACAACCTGCCTCGAAGGGGTTTCGTCAAAGACTGTGGTGTGACACGAATGCTACTGCGCATAGCGCGCTCCGCGTTACTCTTATGCGGAGCTCTCGTGTAAAACTTTCGCGCAGGATTAACGCGTCGGTGTTTCGCGTTATTCTTTCGCGTTGCGCGTCGGCGTTTCGCGTGAGCGCCGCCGCTGCCTCCGCCACTTAGTACACGTTTGAAGTTTGCTATCCGCATTGCGTTTCAGCGAGTCGGTAAATTGGCTCAAACGATCTTTAACGGCATCCTTAGGATCTCGCGTGGCTATTTCACCCAAGATCCCAACACCGGATTTCAACGCCTCTTTGGCCACAGCCGCAGCTCCCGACTTGAGTAGTGGTATGATGTTGCTGAACATACTGCCTAGGAAACTACCAATTCCATGGCCGCACTGGTAGGGGGCGCACCGCGAAATACTCTATCGATACTGCCGCCAGTCTGAAATGGTTGGCGACGGTAGTACGCCAAGAATGGATCGTTTGTATTCATTGCTGCGCTCTTTTGAAATGAAGCTTCAAGTACGACGTCCCAAAGAGAAATGACGCTTTTCTACCAGTGTGTTCCCTTAGGTCTATATCGATCGTTCCAATAACCCTTTCATTTATTTTTTGATTAATTTGGACTTTACCTATCGCTTCTAGTGTTTAAAACTACACTACGTTTCGGGCAGTAAGGAAACTCCTCCCGTTATCAAGTGAACCCTACTTACATCTAAATATCAAGTTCTTACACCTAACTAACTTACTTTTTTATTTTCTTAATCTTTTTCTTTTACATTTTAATTTACACTAACACAAAGATAACAAATACATGTACAAAAAATCAAATACAATACGCTAACGCAACATTTATATACACGAACAAATGGAAAACTTACAATACATTACCTGTTCTGCATCGTTGCCTCCAAGCTGACGGCAAAAACGGGAAACTTCACCCTCACATCAACTCACTACCAGACCGCGCACTCGACTAATGGCTAGCGGTAGTGGAGGGGGGAAAGCCGTTACCCCCACCACCCGCTAGGGACACGTGACGACACAGCTGCGGCTACCCACCCGTCTGTGTCGAAGGGAACATTACACAGAAGTGTAGTTTTAAACAGTAGAAGCGATAGGTAAAGTCCAAATAAATCAAAAATAAATTCAAATCCATCGCTATCATGAGTTTCAAAAATACAGTCCCTTTCATAACTGGCACATAATGGGGCTGGTGAAATAAACTGTCTTATGCACCATGTACGTAGTTATCTCTGTCAACATTGATGATCTTCAAAAGCGGCGCTGTAGTGTCGCCAGTCTTCTGCGGTTCAATCAGATCGCAATACACGTACATGTCAGTCCCATAGTCAGATTAGGCGGCCATAACGCCGTGAGCTTATTTTACAATTCATAGTCGTACGGATCGAAGCCCAACTGCAGTGACAGCGCGTCACTGAAATGTAAATCTGATATACCATCTACCATTGTCGTTATCTTGACTCTGTCCAGCTTTTTATCATACTCAACGTATAAATACTGAGTCACATCCTTTGTAGTATTGATAATTTTCAATCAATCAGTTAAGTTCTTGTAATATCCGGGTTTCATATTTAACATAATTTGTTCAGTACTAACTGGAATAGGAATAGCTGGTACACAGCTTATACTCGAGCCAAATAAAAGCTTCACCACTCACAATCATAAACGAACATGGATAATGCGCTTCGACCAAAGCCATCTCCCACTCGCCTTCTAATCGGATTTGCCACAGCAGATATGTAGTATAATTGGACACTGTGTTTTTTTGGAAAATAATCCTTTGAGCTGTTGCTGGGCAATGTTAAATATATTTGGCTATTATGCATTTTGCAAATCTTGCACTCGTACCCAAGAACTGATTTCGTCTCCATAACCTTCCCACTTGACGAAATAGCGAATACTGCGGCCTCGTTCTTATTGTCTAGTATTTTATCAATCTTGAACAGATGTTCGTTGTATATTGTCACTTTTTGTAATTTGTAACGAGCCAAAATTTGAGGGGGGTATAAATTCGCTACACAGTGAATATAAGCTATCTAACTAGGCCTAGAATTAACTGTTAAGATTACCTGGCATAGCCTTGTAGGTCCTTACCAGTAGGCTTAGGCCTAGCATAGCCGCAATCCTGTTACTAACATAGCCTAGGCTTCAAAACTCACTTTGGCTATCACTTCACATTTAGTATTGGAGCACCAAAGGGGGTGAAATAATTAACTAGTGGTTCGGCAACAGGGCACTAGTGAACTAAATAACCCCTTGGCTAGGTTAACCTTGGGCATTCACCGGCGACCCAAGGAACACTAGTGTTGAATAGGTTGACGGATACAACTTTACTAAACACTAGTGTAAACTCCAATAAGCGAATTTATCACCCCTAACACGGTTCCATAATACGTAGCACGGTTTCAAGTGTTTTGTGAACATTGAAAACGTATGTTTGTAAACAGCAAACATAACCTCCCCAATTGCAGTTGCAGACAGCCACCTGTGGCGTTGTGTTTTAAACGCCACCCAGACAGCTGATCAGCGGTGTCGTTGTTTCTTCCAAACGAACCCAAACCGCTGGAAATTATGATCAGCTGTTTACCCCTTCCCCTGGGAGGGGAAGGAATAGAGGGGGTGGGTGATAAGATAACGGCGAGGAGGTCATTTCGTTCTCTACGTTTTGTGCGGACAAGTCGATTATTCTCGTGCTCTACGTTTTGTCCGGACTGGTGATTTCGGTAGTGTTTCCTCGGGTAGTGAGTGGGGACTACCGCAAACTGTGATTACAGGTACGACCTGCGTTTCTTATATTTAATTAAGTTCAATAGCAGGACATTTTTTATTCGTAAATATTTGTTTTAGCCAAATTATCAGTGCCGTATCGCACTTGGCATTTATCAGTATTTTAACCTTGTGCCGTATTGCACGTTTTAAATTACGTTAACTCCCGATACAGAACACGAGTCTGTACGGGGTGTTTAAAGCATATAATTGAATCAGGTTACTCTCGATACTTTTAGCTTTTTGAACGATTTGGATTGGTGTTGTTAAAACCGCCAGTTGTGAGCCGACGAGGTGACCTTTCTGCTTGGGTGTCACAGGCACGTCACCACAGGTCTGAACAAACCCATTCCTGCAGAATTAGTCGGTTGAACTAGGGTTGACAATTAAAAACCTGAGTGGGGATTGGGAGTTGTAACGCGTGAATACGTTAATTAAGTTAAACTTCCACCTTCTAAATTATTCTCTTTATAAATTTCAACTTGTTTTATTTTAATTGGCATTACTTGCAGGTGTGAGCGATGATGATGGTACAGTATCGTTGTGTTGGCCGGTACTGAGTTCACACCTGACTTTAAGTTATATTTTAATTCATTTTTGTATTAATCTAAATCTGTACCGTAACAAAATTTAATTTTAAAGAACTCTGGACAGACCCAGCCCGCCAGACTTGAGCGAATCCGCTGGCCAGGTCTGATACGGCTTTCTCCCGGCCTAAAGAAAAAAATAATTTTGTTTCTTTTTCGAGAAAGTCGTCACAAATTCGTATTCATAAAACTGTCCAACCACTTGTTCACCTTTGAGATCTGCCAACGTGTACATTGGCAGTGGCTAATGTGTTTACACGTCGCACCACAAACACTTCTTTGCTCCAATTAGTTTCGTAACCTTTTGCGAATGTACCTTTCTCCTTAGATATGCGCACTGTTGTCCCAACTTTCAGTTTTAGCTTAACACGACGTGGTATCTTATCGTACATGTTGCGCCATGCCTAGTAAAATATACGTTTATTGGTAGCAGTTACATCAACTGGGCGTATTCTGTTGCCTAGACTCCTGTGCGCGCTGTTATTTTAAGCATTAACCAATTTGTCCAGCACATCAACATAACGATATGTATTTTTGTAAGCCAAATATCGCCACATGCGTGTTTTCAAAGTGCAATTCACACGGTCCACTACAGCCGCTTTAACATCTGGATTTTGTGTAGTGACATAGATGATTCCGTATTGCTTGAATATTTTTGTTGTCTTGGCACCAGTGAATTCAGTACCTTTGTCAATTTGTAAGCCGCGTGGTTTTTTGGTCGCTTCCGCAAATATCTCCTCGGAAGCGTTGGCCACTTCGGCTCCTTCTTTCCTCTTCAACGCTCTTGCATACAAACGTTTGCTAAACACATCTATTACAGTCAATAAGTAGTTAACGCCAACGTTGTGTGTACTAAGACCACGCATATCATTCAAATCAGCGTCCCACAGTTCAACTGGAGCAAACACTATGTAAGGATTGCGCGGGAAACGTTTACGTGCCGGTTTGTGCAATGTGTAAGTGTCATTTTTTTGTAGCCATTCAATCACTTTGCATTTTGAAACTGGTTTTGCAGCTCACACTAAAAGAGCTACACCGCCATACGACGCTGGTTTGCTCGGATACAAACGTTCCATGATGAAAACCTATCCTGTGTTCGGTTGCCACTTGTCTAAATTTTACAGTGGTTTGTTTCTATTTAAAAAATCAAACTCCCCTGTCACTGGTGTAGATGTCACTGCGAGTTTTCCTCTAGCCGATCGTAATCGATTTATAATTGGTGTCCACAGTTTTGATTCAGTTGAACTGTTTGCGTCTTCTTCATCATCTGATCCACCTGTGAATGATAATCGATATTTAGCATTTATTTCTTTTAGCGCTCTTATATTATTATTAAAGTCCTTCGGTACATTCATCGCTTTCAATGCATTTAACACTTCCCGCCATCCTGGCGGTGTGTAATCACGCATACGCACTTTTACTATGCAATTTAGGATATCCACTAGATTTGAATCTGGGATTTTTCACCATTGATATAAACTGAATAACCACCGTCCCAACTGATTAAACTACCTTCGCGTTTCATGAAACGTAAAAGATTGCAGGCGTCAGATCCGTAAGTTTTGGAAAACGTTTCCACAATCTCCTCAACTGGACCCCCTTACCCCCTTCCATAGCGTTGTGCGTTCGACGACCATGTTCATCCCCTCCCGTCTCCACAATTGGTATAATAATCGGATTGCGATTATTCTCTGCAAATGCAAGAAAAGATGTAACGCCTGTTTTGTATAATTTCCAGTTTTCAGTATTATCCATATGTTTGTTATCCAATATTTGTTGCATCTCTACGTCGAGACTGGTTTCACTGGATAGATTAGTCTGTGTTTTGTTAGTAGCATTTGTTTGCAATCGATCAATAAACTCTTGCCGTACAACTACCATCTTCTTCGCGTACTCCATTCTTTTACTAATGACCCGATACTTTTCTAAAGCGTAACTTCACACACAACGTTCCAAATTGGAATTGCAGATGACGCCCGGTGCTATCTCTTAAGTCAATTTCAACACTGTCAAAAGATCTATTTATAACTGGCACATAATGCGGATCGATGAATGATGTCGATTTATGCAATCCATATACACAACTAGAAGTAGATATATTGACAATTTTCAATAACGGCGTGATTGTATCGCCGGCCATCTGCGGTTCGACTAAATCACAATAAATGTGATGGTTTGTTGTGTGATGGTAAGCCGAGAGGAATGTTTGGCAATAGGATGATTTTGTTAATTGCATCACCTTCCAGCGCCAATTCATTTGGATCAAACGACAATTGAAGCGCTAACGTAGGGCTTAATTTAATTTTTCCAACATCAGTTCCCATCGATATTTCAACGAATTTGTTGTATGAATATTCAACAGTAAACTTTACACCAAAAGTATTTGCTATTTCGTGTGAATTGATATGATCGCACAATTCATGAATACTGGCATAATCTCCAGTCTTCAATTTAATTTTGTAGTTTTGTTTTGCCATAGCTGACACTGTTGGTGTTACATCAGCAGCGTTGTCCATAACTCGCACAAACGATTTTATGTTCACAGTTGCTTCCTCTTGCGGTTGTATGTCAATGTCAATTGTTTCATCATTACCGACTGATAAAAATGAACAAGGATAATGCGCTTCCACAAGTACCATTTCCCATTCACCTGCGTCCAGTCGAATAGCTGTTGGTAAATGTGTTATATAATTTGCAACTGTATTTTTCGGATAATATTGCATCGAAATATTTCTCGGTAATGTCAAGTAGAACTGATTGTGGATGTCAGTCATTTTTTTAACTACTCAATGCTGCCTATAGTACTGTGCTCAAAAGTAATGGTTTAAAGAGTCCATCGCCTTTTTGTATTAGATACTTTCGTTTCTTCGCCCAACCTTCGCCTCGTTTCACCAGTCTGCGTAGAGCCGCTTTGTGTTTGCTTAGCTGACTTTTGCTCTTCTTGTACAGAGGAACGTTACCGCGCAACAGGTTGTAAGCACACTCGCACACAGATTGAATACGACTCTTGTCACACACCTTTAACAATGCTTTTCGCTCCTTTGGTGTTGCGTGTATCAAAGCCCTCAGTAGAGTTGCATCCTTCCGCAAGCACGACATGATTGCTTCTGATATCGAAATTACTTTGTCTTTACATACACATAATTCCTAGAATCGTCTGGAAATATACAACTTCGTATTCGCATATTCTCGTCTGTTGATTGTTTCAAGTCTATCAGTACCGTGCGGATTCCTCGTAGGGTCTGTGCACGCTTCCTCGATGACTTTCGGACTGTCTGGATATATTTGTCTGGCCAAGTACCTGATCTGCACTCTATCTCTACGATTCTTAAACCACACAATGTTATGTGCATTCAATGAGATGTCCCTCTGCTCACGCGCTTGATGAAATACATTTTGAGTGATGAAAAACACTTATATTGCGATGATGACATCCTTTAGTGAAAAGATCCACCACACTATTGTCAGCCTCACGCACCATATCGTCTATAATTAAAGTATTGGTTCATTACCAGAAAAATCCTCCAAGTTTGGCAATCCTTCTATGTGGTTAATGTTTAAGTTATTTGAATCTCCTCCTCCTCCACTGCCATAATGCCAGTTTATACTGATAAATTTGGTGTCACACATTTTTGTAATGCGTTTTATAAACTTTTACACAAATTGTGACTTACCACAACCTGATGGTCCCACCACAATGGCTGAGAACGGATGTTTCCACATCAACACCTTGAAAATTCCACCACTGATTAAAAATTACCATACTCTCAGCTACACACTATGATGAGTTTTTGGGGTTAATCGTAATAAACAACACAGTGGTTATGTTCAGAATGTGACTATACAAATTAAACTAAAAAAACTACCACAAATTTACAAATATACCTAAATTATACATGTCTTGCTTTATGCAAACTCCAACGGTGTGTATCTGGTCCCTGATCTGGCGCTGTGTTTCAGCAGGTGAACACGCTCTCCGCTTCCGTTGTTGTATCTCACGATGGTAATTTTCACACACAACGCGTAACTTCACACACAACGTTCCAAAGTGGAATTGCAGATGACGCCCGGTGCTATCTCTTAAGTCAATTTCAACACTGTCGAAAGATCTATTTATAACTGGAATCAAATACGTTTACGTGCCGCTCACACGTTTACTGGAATCAAATACGTTTAGCGAAGTGGTGGCCATGTCGCTCACCACTTCGTTGAAACATCTAGGCAGGTATACGCGAAGGTAGAAGTCATCACCGACCTGCCTCTCCAGGATGACGATGACAGTCTCGCCAAATGGTGTAGTGATGCGCTCAATCGCAGTGATGAGGTAGCCGCATTCCTCACGGAGATCTCCAATCCTGGTGTAGATTGGAGAATCAGGTTTGCAGATTTTGTTGTTGAGTGCAGTTATCAGGTCGATAGCTGCGTCGGTGGCGACTCCGCTCACGTTCGCGTAAGCGTTTATGATGCTAGAAGTAGGAGTAGGATGATGTGGACTAGACACAAAGGTGGATGGGAATGATGCTCATCGTGCCACGTCCTCGCCTTATAAGCGGCCAGGGCGGCTTTTGTACACAGGTGTTCGCCGCAGCTGCGCCAGCAAAAAAACAGACAGGTCTAGACTCAAATGCAGGTGCCTCGCACAGGTGTTCACACAAAAAACCGGCGCGTTGCAGCTGCTCTAATTGATTGATGGCGCAGCTCGTTTCTTACAGACTGCCCGCTTCTTCGGGTTTGGTGGCTGTGAAACTACTGCGTTGTGTAACATTTTGAGTTAAGCCTGTAATTTTCGGCACTCCTGATGATTTATCAATCCACATATTTTCCACTTTATTAACTAATTATTTAACACTTTCGTGCATTTCACTACCTTTCTCCAAAAAAATCCACACGTGTACATCAAATCTGTACTATTGTATAATTCCATTTTTAATCATATTTGTCCTTTGTTTCCCGGGTTTTGAACTGAAAATGTATTACCATCTTCCTGCCATGACCCTATGGGGCAATCATCTGATGGTTTTGGCACCCATCCTGGTTTCTTAATTTCCAATTCGATGGTAGACGGTCTCTTTTGCTTCTTGCCCACAGTTGGTTTTACAGATAACGTCTATGGTGGTGGTGTTGTCAATGAATTATTATTATTATTGGTGGTGACTTGCATTATTGTTCATAACCTCAATCTCATCAATAAATGATTTGATATAATCGTCCGCGGAAACGTAAGCGTTCATGTCTGTACCGTGCAACTTCTACCGCGCTACTGACTGGTGTTGTGCCTGCTCACCATCGAAGTAAACTTTGTGCACTCGTTGTGACAAATCTTGTTGCAGCGGACTATATGTTTAATTTTTTCTTCCAACATCAGTTCTAATGGTCCACGGAATCTCATTTCATCTAACGAAATTTGAGTCCATGTTAACTGCTGCACATCCTCAGTCGGTTTGTATGTGTAATGGTTATTTAGATTTTCATTAAATTTAACAGATTTTTTAACTTTTTCTTTCACGATTACCCGCGTCTAGTCCAAAGTGCGTCTCTCGCTCTATCTAACACCAGCTTAGTTGCTAACTTTTCACGTAATGTAAGACGTTTAAAATAACGTATCTTGGTCATTGATGCTTTGATTACTCTTCTTGCATCATCCATTGTACAGTAATTTCAAATTACACAAACTGTTTAAAACAATGAGTTCCAACAAAAAAAAAGCACATCAAGACAGTTTGAGCTCCAAAACAACACTGAATGGCGGTGCGCTGCTGTTAGGAATGGTCTAGAGTGTTCTATGACGTGACTAATGATTCTAGATATATCGAGTTTTAAAAATCTAAAAAATCGGGGGGGTTTGAAAATTCTTTTAATTTTATTGATTTATTCGAAGCCACTCTAGTTACATCGATTTATGCACAATTGTTTAGGGTATTATTTAGGGTAATTATGGTAATTAGTGTAATTAAAAAAAGTATTTTGGACATTGTTCTTTGTTGGCAATCCCCGGGTGACTAATAAAACCGACCAGATGTTTGGGGCGCAGGTGTGGGGACAAAAACATCTTATAATGAAATTCTGAAAAAGTTCCATTGTTAATGACCCCCGCAGGGCAATAAATACAACCCCTGTCAAAGATCCAATAAAAACATAGTTATGGTTGTGGAGGATATAAATGGTTCACACAATGCAGCTGTTTAAATAAAAAACGTGTTTCTCCCACCATTTGAACTCAGACATTCTGGGCTTCAGTTCTGATATAACAGCAGAGCGACGATATGTACCAACGACGCTGTCTTGATTCAAACGTTGGACTTTGTGAAGGCGATTTATTTTAATAATCCCCAATTAGTGAAATAAGGACAGAGTTGGATGAGGCAAGGGGGTATGATTTTACCAAATGGTGTGGACAACCGCAATGTTCAGAAGAATGGATTGAATATTATGCAGATTGGCGCCTGGTTGATGACTTGGATGATGAATTGGCGATAGCGGAGAAGTCAGAATGTCATAAGAAGCAAGACGCAGAGAGGAAGGATGCTGCTGTGGTCAATGACTCCGAGATGGAGAAATAAAACACATCACCCAAGTTCCTCGCATGTAACTCAACTGTAACCCCAGTTATATTGCACATGTAAAAGGTTTTTTCAAGACCACTCATAACAGGAGTTTGTCAAGGCCACTTAAGACTTGATGTTAGAGAAAATTATGTAATAATTGAAGAACGATTGTTTTGATTTTTTTTTCGGGGGGCGGGGGGAAAAAGCAGATTTGTTTAATACAGTATAATGGTAAATGTCTAAGGTAATCTTCCACTATTAGGAAGATTCCCTTCTGTCCCTAACATGGAAAGCTTTTGTGGCCTTGAAAAAGGTCTTTTATGATGTCGAGCTGATCAAGACTTACTCACCGTCATTGCTCTCGTTGCCAGAGTCAACGTAGCACTCTGCAACCACTACCTCCATCACTGTTGTTGATATGTCTGGCAAGTTCATTTCATACAACTCAATCATGAATGCGCAAATCCGGTTGAATATTTGTTCATCCATAAGAAAATCGCGACTGTACCGCCAAACATCAAACAGTTCAGATCTAGTACCCTCTACTGTTATGTAGTCAATATTGAGGTTACCATCTAAGATCTGTTGTTCCAAACGAATGACATAGTGCATGAAGTGCAGTAAATGTTTGTCATCGTTGGCCATGATGTTGAGGTAGAATGAGTTAAAAATATCTACGACAACTGTTTGTGGTGGGGGATGCAGCACATGTGATCTAGCGTCGCTGCATTATATTCCGTGGCAATAAAAACAACCCCACGTCTGGGAATGTTGGGGTGAATCCACAACGCAGGTGCGTCGTAAATAAACTCAACCATAATGGCATTCTGATAAGGGTCTTTTGTTAACGAAATGTCATGGTTATAAAAACAACCCCAAGTCTGGGAATGTCGGGGTGGCTCCTTTGTCGGTATATCATTATCATAAATTACTGTCGGAGAAGGGTCCATCGTTAGAGACCTGCTGGGTAATACCTTCCCTAGTATAATTGAATTCGGAGAAGGGGTTTTTAATGGTGATTGCTATCGGGCAATAAATTTGTCCCAAAGACATTATCATCGATCACTGTCATGTTGGTTGGCGGGGGGATTTATTTTGTATACAGTATTGTTAATTACATTGAATTATGTGCAATTACTCTAGTTACGTCGATTTATGCACAATTACTCTAGTTACTTATGGTAATTAAACATATGAATATTAATTAGGGTAGTTAACGTTTTACTAACGAATATTAATTAGAGTAATTAAAAAAATTACATATTAACTAGGGTAATTAAAAATTTTCATATTAATTAGGGCAATTAAAAAAATGCAGGGAGGGGTGCATAAATTATGCAAATTTTTCCTTCCCCATCAAAAGAATCCGCTAAACCCCCCTACTACTAATAAAGATTTTGAATCTTATATTAACATTATATTTTTTAATATTATAATTATATTAAATAGGCCTATATACCGATTTGCGCAGTTTATCATCCCAAAACAATAACATGGCAAGAAAATAGATACATAAATCAAATGAATTTGTTTCAACTTTTATTTATTTTATTCCGGCGATGTGCATGAGTAAAAATAGTATGACAAGCCAACTAAACACTACAGAGATGGAGACGACAGACTCGTCAAATGGATTTAGGCGGAGCAGCTTGATCGCAAGATCACCTCCTCAGTCACAGATGACCACCAAGACGACACCAGCTGTGGGGAAATCAAATTTGTCTCCCCTAACAGTGCCTTTCAGGAGGGAGGAGGAGTCAACAGAGATGTATCAACGGGAGGAAGAGTCTCACACCCCCCTCCCAACATTCAAAGGGTTGCCCCCCAGGAAAAGCCCGGAAAGACCCTTCGAAGAGATGCACCTCCTGCGCGATTCAGTGGACTCAGCGGAGAGTGTCATTGATGACCGCCTGAAGGTCATGGAAAATAGGTTGACGGAGATGGTTGGAACGTTTAAGGTTCAGAAGAATGTGAACCAGACTGTCAAGAAAGGAGTCACGTCCCTTCAAGAAGACCTTAGCTACATCCTGGTCTGCCGGAAAATGGCAAGGAAGGCAAATGCACAGGAAAGGGAGGCAGCAAACAGGGTGGTGTCCCCTCTTGCTCCAACCGGAAAGATGCCAAGAAAGAGGCAAAGGGTGGCCTCATCGGGGTCAGACCCAAGTCTGGCAAAACCGGTACCCAACCCTAAAGTGCCTGGTGCCATGCCCACCTCTAGTCCTTGTCGTTAAGACAAATTCAAACGTAGAGGCTAGCCAGGAGGGACGAAAGAATGAAGGCGACGAGATTTTTAAAGAGGTCCTCTCCAGGAAAGATCACAGGAAGCTGAGGCGAGAGAAGAGACAGGAGGTTCGACCAAAGCCTACCCCTAGTCAGCCCCACCGAAGCAGCCACCGGAGAAAATCAAACAGGTCACAGGGAAGAAAGCCCCATCAAGGAAACCTGATGCCGTACTCATCAAGCCGGCTCAGGGACGTTCCTTCAGCGAAGTGCTCCCAGGGATCCGCCAGAACCTGAAACCTAAACAGACGGGCACTGTTGTCTCCGATCTGTAAGGAAGACTAGGTCTGGCGATGTCCTGCTGGAGCTTGGCAGTGGCACAAAGGACAAGTCTGCCTCTGAAGCGGTAGTCAAGACGGTGGTGGGTGACACTGCAACGGTGCGGCAATTAGAGCATAGACTCTTGCTGGAGGTCCGGGACCTCGATTGCCTCATTTCGGCTGACGAAGTCACCAAGGCAGTGAAAAGCACGTTGGGCGATCTTGCCTAGGGCTTGAAGGTCTGGGTGGCTGCCGAGAACATTCAAGGGATTAGGACGGCCATCATGGAGCTTGGAGCTCGGGCTGCTACTGAGCATTATATCGCTACTGGATCAGGGAGGAGACAATATCATTAATGATATAAAGAAACTGATAGATTCAACCTCCCACAATAATGTTATTGTGGCAGGTCTCCCCTGCAAACATCACATTCCAGAACTGAATGACAATATTAGCCTTCTAAATATAGAAATTGAAAACATTATAGACAAAAACTCATGCTTCTTTTCTTCCAATAAATGAACTCCCCCGGAAGCTCTACACTAATCATGGACTACACTACAACAGACGAGGGAAAAAAGAATAGCTTACATGATTAGGGAATTGTTTCTTCCGAGACTCATAATAAAACCAGGTCTAAATCTACCATCAGGAGCCCCAAAAAACTGTATTCATGTTGTGGAAGCAGACATGACGGAAACAATTCAAAACTGTTGGAATGACCCGGAGGTGGCCTTTGCACACACTATTTCAAATGATCTAGTTAATAGAAGAAACATGAGTGCAGGGGTAGCGGTGATTTTTAGGAAACTATTTGGTAGGCCTTCTTCTGAAAATTTTTTTGAAAATAAATTGACTCATCAGATACATAAAAGCGGTGCTTCAGTCTTCAGTTTAGTTACTAAAGAAAAGTAATCTTATAAGCCATCTAATAAGCCATCTACACAGGATTATGATCTAGCATTTCATGAGTTGGCACACCATCTCAAGACAAGAAAGCTGAAGACATTAATTTGTTCTCCCATGGGATGTGTCCGGGACCTAATCAAACTTGATCATTTTGCAAACAACACTGTTAAATTGCAACGGTGTACTGGAGTCAATGTTTACATTGTATCCTATGATCAAAGGTCAACTAGGGCTTTTAGAAATGGGCTGTTGCATTCATATTTTTGGAGAAGATAAAGGAAGATATTGCACAGAGAATTAAGAGTGAAAACATCCAAAAAACTCAAGAAATCAGTCAAACCAATTGTCTGCATGCACTGAAGAAAATAATAAATCCAGATGCTTCATCATCAGGTCACCAACATTCCACAACATATCATCATTCTCAACAACATCATTCTCTTAAACATCAACTGCATGATTACAGACAAAATTATAGTGATTTGTTATTAAACCTAAGTCTGTTCCCACCACTAAAATGAACATAGAAATTGAAAGTTGTAAACAAAGTAACTCTGTGAATATTAGTAAAACCAATGTAACTAGCCTTAATACTCTGGATAGGAATTTGATAGAACATTTAGCTCATGCTTCAACAAATTGTAACAGTTTTAGAGAGTGTCCATCACTCAATACTGTGGAAACAAAAAATATTAGTATGAGAAAGTAGAGTATCTTCTATCAAAATATTGAAGATCTGAAGTCAAGAATGGACCCTTTAATAATTACTTTGGAGGAATTAAGCCCTGACCTTGTAGTCATTAGCGAACATAAATTGTTTGGTTATGAGATTGACAAAGTTAATGTAAAGGGGTATAGAATTGTAGCGTACTATTGTACAGTCAGTCGCTATAGAGGTGGTGGAGTGTTAATTTTAGCTGCTGATCAAATCACTTATGTAAAGAGTATTAATTTGGAAAAAACTTAAATGAAGACAAAATATTTGAGTCATGCGCTATTGAAGTCAAAATAGAGGATTTCCAATTTAAATTAGCTTGATTTTACAGAAATCCATGAGTAAATGCTAATGTTTTTATTGACAAATTATCATTTCTTATTGAAGGGTTGGTAAAATTAAATATAAATATTGTTAGGGGGTGACATTAATATAAATGTTTTGGATAAATGTGGGGATAATGAACGGGAACTCACAAATATGTGAAATATGTATGGTATGTTTTATGCTATTGAAATACCAACTAGAGTTAGACCCTATTCAGAATCTGGAATTTACAATTTCTTAACAAATTCTGAGAGGAATCAATTCACTGCATCATGTCTAGTAACTGCTCTCTCAGACCATGATGGCCAGTTGTTTAAAATAACTTATAAAAATAAACGTAAATTTTATTTATTTATTTATTCAAAACAAATATACATTTTTTACAGTTCATGCATTATTGTACAAATAACTTCAAAAGCCTTATAAGGCTTGACTGCAGCTCACATAAAAATCCTTATATATATATATATATATAATATATCAGTTCATGTTACTGAGTCAGCAGTATTTCCCTCTCTCGTCAGTAAAAACTGATAGTAATGTTGAAACATGAGAAAGAAAAAAAAACAGACAAAATGCCCACCTAAAGTTGGACAAACGAACAAAATAGCCCGTAAATTTAACAAAAGTAATACTGAGAGTTTTATTCGAGATTTAGAAAGTGAAGTATGGGAAAATATGAACTATGCTCAAGCCGAGAATAAATTTAATGAATTCTACGTAACATTAATGTACTATTTCGAAAAACATTTTTCTAAAGTAAGATCAAGAGTCAGAACTGGGAAAACCAAGTAGGTTGATGATGAAATAAAATCTGAGAGAGCAAAGCTAAAACATAAAAACACCTGAAAAGGAAAACATAAAACATTGAGAAGAAGTCAGTTTAGGGGAAACACAATAAATAAACAGAATAAGCTATATAAAAAACTAATTTTCAATAAAAAGAGAAATTACTTTGACAACAAAATCAAAAATTCTGATAATGTTGTAAAAACAGTACGAGAAATTGTCAATTCCAAAACTACATGAAAATACAGAAACAACCAGATTAATTTAAATGTAGATAATAATGTTTACACTGATCAAACTGCAGTCAGTACTAGGCTTAGTAATTATTTTTCTGATGTGGAAAAAACAGTGTTGCCAAATATTACAAAAGGTGATCATGTAACAGCCTCAAAACCTCTCAGTTAGTCTCATTGTTTTTTCCGTCTCAATCAAATTACAGAAAACAATGTCAAAATAATACCCCCGTCGCAGCAAACCTGCATACTCAGCGAATTTCCAATGGAGATATAACTGTCTTAATATAACATAAAGACACTTACCAAGTTTCATAAAAATATATTCACAAATAAGCAATATATACAGTTTTAATTATTCTCTATAAGAATAACATTGGAGCTGAGTATGCAGGTTTGCTGAATCAAAGAACACAAAAAATGGGTTTTTATGCTAATATCAATATAACTCAACTAGATGAAGTTGTATACCGGTTTTTAATAATTTATGTTCATAATTAAGGGAGACAAGAGCATTTAATTATTCTCCATAAGAATAACATGGGGCTGAGTACGCAGGTTTGCTGCTATGGGAGTCTTTGGAAAAAAATTGTTTTTTTGAGCAAATATCAATAGACCATAATGAGATGAAGCCGTTTACCAAGTTTTGTCAGTATACTTTCATAAATAAGCGAGATATAACATTTTTCTTTTCCTACATAACAATAACATTAGACAACGTCCTGTGTTTAGCACTTTCAATATCTCGGTAACCAATTGACATAGAGGAATGATCAAAATACCAAATTGTGTGATTTTTTAAGCTGAATCTAATGATAGAATCTAAAATTTGACTATTTCAAAAATTATATATACAAAATTTTAAAAACCCATTTTTGGGATACAAAACCCCCCAAAATACCCCTTCGGATAGAGCGATCTGGCTGGTTTTCAAACTTAAGAGTTATAAATGTTACTTTACACGTTTATACCAAGTTTCATCAAAATCGGATCATTTTTAAGAGAGTTATCGTCAAGGGCGGTTCCAGGACTGATTTTCCGGAGGGGCCATATTGCTTCAGGTTAAGGTTACTTTCGATCTTAAGAGTCTGCAAGGATGGTGTTAATGAGCTCATTGAAAAATGCAATAATTACTGCTGTAACTGATATTCAAATTTTATTGAGAGCAGAACCCAAAGTAATGAGAAACCCATTGGCCTACCCCGGGAATTATTTTATATTTTATGAAGCAAATATAAAACATCATAATATACTATTTAAAAAATATAGCATATTATTATTTATATGAATCGAATATAAAGTTTGCATGAGGCCTAAGCAGTAAGGCAATAAATAAAACTAAGGAGTTGTAATATTATAATGTTCTTAATTGTAAACTGGATTCTTGAAAGAAAAAATATTGTTGAAGAAACAAGTTTTATTAATATAGCTTACAATAAAATAACTGTTAAACTGTAAGAACTGCCAAATTGTGTCTATACGTCTTTATAAAACAAAGTCAAGTCGTCTGGCACCCTTTTTCGAAAATCTTTAAATAATTTGATCTGTGTTCACTTCAAGGGCTCTGTGAACGAGAAGCAAGCAAAGACCCGTGAGCCGTGTTTCTCCCATTCGTGTCCTTACCCAAGTCTTAACTCTTCTTTAATGTTGAGAAGGTTAAGCCTAAAAACCATTTTACCAACCATTTCGCGCCTATACTGTGAGTGGAGTAGACTGGCGAGTGGCGGGAGGCGACCCTTTCGATGCAGGAACAAGGACTAGGCCTATGCGCATGCGCCAGAAATTAACGGCTTTTGTTCTTTTGTCTGTGTTCTACAAGTAAAATAACGACTTGTTCAGTTCAAGTTCTAACTACTCACTCACTCACTAATCGCTTCCTTAGAAGGCAAAAAAGAGTGGTACAGTACAAAACAAGTGGTAAATAAAAATTGTTGTTTGAAGTTCGGAGATGCATAAAGATGGAAAATAACTAGTTTATTTGCCCTATCTGTGAAAAGAGGACAAGCTGTAAAAGCAATTTAAACAGTCACGTGACAAATTTCCTGGGAGGAGGAGGATTAGGTTGTATTGTGTCGATGTACGAGCGTTCCGAAACCTTGTTTTATAGTCATGTGAAACCTGGTATGATAATTGCTGTGTAGTTTATGCCTTAAAATTAATTGGATGAACGAAATGAGTCCATATACTCAACAACAAATTGCATTCCAATTTGTTTGTGTTTTGGTCGCATAGCTCAAGAACGCTTTAGTATATTACAGTTATAAATTTGGCACACAAATTCTTTGTTTTTATTTTGAGGTCAAATTCGTTAACTGGCCTATCCTCTTACACCGTTTCCGTATGGTGGCCCTTTGATATTGGTAAAATAATATAACTCCTTTACTGTATGTCCGATTGAAAATCTGATTGAACCATCGGATTCCTCGCAAAACTTTACTTAAGAAAATATTTTAACCACCTTTTTACGACCCTCCGTTGTATCATCATTAATAATATAAATTCTGGTCCTTTATATAAATTTTGGTGTTGTCTATCGAGTATCAGGAGAGCATATATTATTAGGTTCTTTATTAGGTTTATTTCACGAACGATGAGTTACATAACAAAATTACAAAATTACAAAATATGAATAGCAAAATTCATTTTTGCCAATGTTTGTCTAAGTAGTTCAACGTAGGAAATTTAGTTTCCATTTCAGCGGGATTCGGTACAAATCTCTTTGTATTATTTAAATATTTTGTTCGGTTTTGCGCTTATTCATTTTACATATTCTCTTTGGCAGCCCTTTGAAATTGGTTACAGAATATGACTCTGTTACCGTTGACAACATTTTAACTGTGATCAAACATTGGAGTTATCGGTACTTTTATGCCACTCTGACCATGTTATAACAAATTGTAATTGCAATGAATGTATTGACATTTGTAATCACTTTTACATGGATTATATTGCAAGTAAAATATGTATTGTAGGATATTATTTGTAAATCAAATCTTTTTTCATCCTCTTACGTGAAGAATGAGCGTTCACCTGCAGTTAATTTTACAATGTCCAGTGCATGTCGCAATGCTTGACAACTAATAAATATTTCTTGCTTATCAACAGATGACAAAATATCAAAATATAACTATTATTAAAATGGCATAGCAATACAGATTCATGTTTTGAAAGACATAGGCCTATTTACTGCTAAAGAAATTTAAAATAAGTCATTAATCAAAGTTCTCTATAAAATAAAAAATGAGGCTAAACGAACAAAATAATTATACTTTCGTTTAATAACTTCCTAAATTTTTGTATGCATCTGTGGTGCACCTCTATTAAAATACGTGGGAATGGTACTATTGAGTTGAGTGTTGGTTGGTGTTGCATTATTACGGGTCCAGTTCGAGCTCGAATCATTCACGAATCAGTAATCTAACTTATAGAACAGAATCAAAGGAACAAGAGTCGTTCATTTTTGGCGCATGCGCAAAGGCCTAGTCCGTGCTCCTGTGACGAAAGGGTCGCGACGGGCGAGAGAGAGAGAGGAAAATTTCAAGATGGAGGAATAGACACTGCCAATGTTTCCAATCATCTTTGTCAATACATTATTGGTTCTGATACGATTGAGTTCTGGCATTGAGAGCTGGCTAAATACTTTGTTGCTTGCAAAATGCTGTTTTGATGGTTTGTTTTCATAGGAAATGATCGCTAGTTCATAAAAGTTGTATTAGTCCACTTAATTTCAATTAGAAAAAAATATGTTTTCCAAAATCTCGGGGGGGGCCATGGCCCCCATGGCCCCTTCTCTGGAACCGCCCTTGGTTATCGTGCTCACGGACACATATATGTATATATATATATATACCTCCGTCGCAGCAAACCTGCATACTCAGCGAATTTCCAATGGAGACATAAATTTTGTAATACTACCTACTGCCACTTACCAAGTTTCATAAAAATATATTCACAAATACGTGATATATACAATTTTAATTATTCTCCATAAGAATAACATTGGGGCTGAGTACGCAGGTTTGCTGCAACAAGGAACACAAAAAATGGGTAGTTATGCTAATATCAATATAACTCAACTAGGTGAAGTCGTATACCGGTTTTTAATAGTTTATGTTCATAATTAAGGGAGACAGAGCATTTATTATTCTCCATAAGAATAACATGGGGCTGAGTATGCAGGTTTGCTGCTATGGGAGTCTTTGGAAAAAATTTTTTTTGAGCAAATATCAATAGACCATAATGAGATGAAGCCGTATACCAAGTTTCGTCAGTATACTTTCATAAATAAGCGAGATATAACATTTTTCTTTTCCTACATAACAATAACATTAGACAACGTCCTGTGTTTAGCACTTTCAATATCTCGGTAACCAATTGACGTAGAGGAATGATCAAAATACCAAATTGTGTGATTTTTAAGCTGAATCCAATGGTAGAATCTAAAATTTGACTATTTCAAAAATTATATGTAACAAATTTAAAAAACCCATTTTTGGGATACAAAACCCCCCAAAATACCCTTTCGGATAGAGCAATCTGTCTGGTTTTCGAATTTAAAGTATAAATGTCGCTTTACACGTTTACACCAAGTTTCATCAAAATCGGATCATTTTTAAGAGAGTTATCGTGCTCACGGACACATTTATGTATATATATATATACCCCCGTTGCAGCAAACCTGCATACTCAGCGAATTTCCAATGGAGATATAAATGTCTTAATACTACATAAAGCCACTTACCAAGTTTCATAAAAATATATTCACAAATATGTGATAAATACAATTTTAATTATTCAGGAACACAAAAAATGGGTTGTTATGCTAATATCAATACAACTCAACTAGGTGAAGTCGTATACCGGTTTTTAATAATTTATGTTAATAATTAAGGGAGACACAGCATTTAATTATTCTCCATAAGAATAACATGGGGCTGAGTACGCAGGTTTGCTGCTATGGGAGTCTTTGGAAAAAAATTGTTTTTTTGAGCAAATATCAATAGACCATAATGTGATGAAGCCGTATACCAAGTTTCGTCAGTATACTTTCATAAATAAGCGGGATATAACATATTTCTTTTCCTACATAACAATAACATTAGACAACGTCCTTTGTTTAGCATTTTCAATATCTCGATAACCAATTGACGTAGAGGAATGATCAAAATACCAAATTGTGTGATTTTTTAAGCTGAATCCAATGGTAGATTCTAAAATTTACTATTTCAAAAATTATATGTAAACAATTTAAAAACCCATTTTTGGGATACAAAACCCCCCAAAATACCCCTTCGGCTAGAGCGATCTGGCTGGTTTTCGAACTTAGTCATAAATGTTGCTTTACACGTTTATATCAAGTTTCATCAAAATCGGATCATTTTTAAGAGAGTTATCGTGCTCACGGACACACATATATATATATACAGATATACAGTTTCGAACGAATGGTGTTTTTGGGGTCTGGGGACCTCAAAACGAAAAGTTATCATGGTCCCGGGCCTAGGTCTTATCATGCCGACTACGGTAATAGCTTCTTCCCTATAGGGGAAATTCGCTAAAACATATAACTTCTTGTAAATCTAAACTATCATCTGGATTTGATGAAATACCAATTAAGTTAATTAAAGATTCTAAATACCTACTTTCTAAACCTTTGACCCATGTCATAAATGCTTCTTTTATTTCGTTGGTATATATCCTGAGCAATTAAAAGTGTTCAAAATAGTTCCAATTTATAAAAAGGAAGTCGTTCAGAGGTATCAAATTACTGCCCAGTCTCTGTTCAGCCATCAATTTCAAAGGTATTTGAAAATGAGGTAAAGTAAAAGAATTGGTACCGTTAACTTCTAAAGTATTGTATTTTTTCGAGGAATTCAATAACTAATTATTGAAAATAATTCGAACGGTGTTGGGACTGAGAGTAAGGTTGTGTAGTGGAGGTTAGGTTTACATCAATTGTAAAAACAATTATATCCAGAAATGTTCACTTAATTTAAAATTTATATGATTATTTTTATTACGACACCATTCATTGTACCATGTTGTACTGTTTGAATAAAGAGATTATTGATTGCTTGAGCTTCTTCGAGTCGGAAAACTCAAGGGGGTTCTCGGAAGAGTTTGGCTCAGGACGCAAGGTGCTTCAGATGTTTCGGCTACAGTCACCATCAAGTGGCGTGCAAAGTTCCGGACCGAAAGGGCACAATGGGGTTTGCATAAAGTGCGGTGAGAAAGGGCACTTGAAATCCACTTGCACGGCACCACAAAGTGTTTTCTTTGTTCCGAGCGTGGTTTGACTTCTTTGGAGCACATACTGGGTACAAGAGCTTGCCAGGTCTTCCGAGAGGCTTAAGGTGACTCCCGGAAGAAAGACAAATAGAGAATGAAGTTTTTGCAGGGGAACCTCCACAGAAGCATCCTGGCGGACCATCACCTTACCCAGCAGCACACTAGAGTGTGGGGATTGGACATGCTCATTCTATCTGAGCAGTACCTGAACGGAGATAGTCCGGGCTGGTTTCATGACACCTTGGGAACGGCGGCTTTCTGGATCCCGGATCTCTGGAACTTTCAGATCTTGGCTCATGGCACCGGCAGAGGGTTCGTGTTGATGAGGAGTGAGAGGTTCACTGTCGTGAGCTGCTACCTCACTCCAAATGACCCAATCGACGAGTTTCAAGCCAAGCTGGACGCCCTTGAAGACTTCCTGGTGGACACCGGCAGCAAGTTCATGGTCGCCGGGGACTTCAACGCCAGGGCAGTTGAATGGGGAATGCCGGAAACTGACTCCAGAGGGAGGAAGGTTCTTGAATTTTCCAACAGAACCGGACTTCTCGTAGCGAATGTGGGCAACTCCCCCACATTTAGAAGACCAGGGTATCGGGAGGCTATCCCTGACATCACCTTTATGTCGGGTTTTCTTCTTCCTTCGATCTCGGGCTGGAGAGTCGTAGAGGACTACACGGGGAGCGACCATAGTCTTCAAGTTGGAAGTTGGCCGTTGATCTGCCGCCCCGGAGCGAATTTACCGTCTTCCTCAGTGGAATGTCAAAAGACTGGACACTGCGGCCTTGGTGGCGGTGGTCGACGAACGGCAGAATGAGGATCAGGCTGAAGTTGTGGCTGAGGCCACGATGCAGCTCATCATCCGGGCCTGCAAGTCTTCCATGCCAAGGAAGAGGTCCTGTCCAGGCCGCAAATCAGCCTATTAGTGGATGAAAGAGATCGCAGCTCTGAGAAGGTCGTGTCTCCAATTTCGGAAAGGGTTAGTCAGGGCTAGGAGATTGAGTCCTGAAGCTGCTGCCACCGCCTCTGCAGAGCATAGTGAGGCCAGGAACGCACAGAAGAGAGCCATTCGTCGGAGCAAGAGAGAGAAGTGGGAAGAACTTAGGAGGGACATCAATCGCGATCCCTGGGGTCTCGGTTACAAGCTGGTCATGCGCAAGCTTAGAGCCGGGGTGGCGAACCCTGAGTTTGACCTCACGACGATGGAGCACATCGTAGAGACTCTCTTCCCTGACCACCCAATCAGTGGTAGAGCATTGCCCGGAGGCGCTTCGCAATGTTCCCCTGTTCACCGAAGCGGAGCTGAACGAGGCTCCTGGTTTGATGCGGAGTGGCAGTGCCCCCGAACCAGATGGTATTCCAACAGAGGTATTGAAGGCTGTCTCGGTTCTTATCCATCCCTCCTTCTAAACATGTATAATCAATGTCTGCGCGAGGGAGTATTCTGTCGTCGATGGAAACTTCAGCGCCTGACATTGATTAGTAAAGGCAAGGAAAATGCTGCTGGAACACCTTCGGCCTACCGCCCTCTGTGCATGTTGGATACGGCGGGGAAACTCCTGGAGCGGCTGCTGAAGCCGCCTCCTGGCAGCAGTAGATGAGGCCGGTGGTCTTTTGATGAGACAGCACGGTTTCACCAAAGGTTGCTCCACCATCGGGGCAATCCAGGAGGTCGTTAAGCTGCCAAGAACGCACAGCAGGGAAACCAATATTCATGCTGCCTCATGTTACTCGTCACCCTTGACGTTAGGAACGTGTTCAATACCGCGAGCTGGAGCGTTATCCTCCGCTCCCTGGAGAACGTTTTTCGTGTCCCTGAGTATCTACTCCAGATCATCCGGACTATCTCAGTGACAGGGAATTGGTTTTTGAGACGTCAGAGGGTCCTCGTCGGAAGACTATAACGGCTGGTGCCGCTCAGGGCTCCATTCTAGGTCCAGATCTGTGGAACATTTCATATGATGGAATCAGACTGGCTTTACCCGAAGATACCTTCCTTGTGGGCTATGCGGACGACATTGTGGCGGTTATGGTCGCTCGCGATGTTCAGGAGGCTCAGTGGAGGTTGAATCAGGGGATGAGACTCGACTCTGGGTGGATGGAGGACCACAGCCTGAATTTGGCAACCAAGAAAGCCGAGATAGTCATGGTGACATGAAAAAGCAGCAAAGTCATGATGACTACAGCACTCAGCCGACTAATGGCTAATGTCGAAGGCCCATCTGCTGACAAGCGTAAGCTCTTTCTGTCTCTCGCAAACTCGATACTCCTGTAAGGGTGCGAGATTTGGGCAGATGCGCTAAAGAGAGAATGCTATCGGAAGCAGGTGGGAGTAGTCCAGAGGAGGGTGGCTATAAGGATCGCGCCATCTTATGGGACGGTTTCTGAGCCTGCTGCTTTAGTGGTCACAGGTGTCGTGCCAATTGATCTTCTGGCCCATTGGTATTCTACACCAAGACTGAACTTGGAGCTCAGGAGGCGATGCACGTGGCCAGAGAGGCCTCTATGCGTCACTGGCAGGAGAGATGGGACAGCGAGACTGGACGCGAAGGCTATCTGGGACCTGTCTGTGTGGGTCGAGCACAAGTTTGGTGAGGTGAACTTCCTTACCACACAGCTCCTCACTGGACATGGTTTTTTCCAGGCCTACCTCCACAAGATGAGAAAAGTCGACAGCCCGGCCTGTCGATATGGAGACTCCGCCCACGATGACGTTCTACACACGTGTTTCGAGTGCGAGCGATGGGCGGTCCAAAGAAGACAGTTGCATGGAGCAGGAGGTAGGTTTTCACCCTCGAGATTACTGTTCCCCTGATGACGTCTTCTCTTGAGAACTGGCAACACATTACTGGCCAGTTCTTGTCAATTTTGGAAGTATCCCGGAATCTGGGCCAGAACTGGACCAGTCAATATTTTTCCCTTATGGGTGGTGGCTCCCCAGTAATTAAATTATTAATATTTATTTTTTTAATTCGACCAACTGTCCTTGTGGCCAACTAACATGTCGATCAACTTGTAGGCAACCTTAATACCTTGCTTACTTGCTTACTGAACATATATATTTGATGAAATTTTGTATATAGTTTCATATGCTATGGCTCTCCTGTTTTTAAATACAAAATCCAAAATATATTTGAACCATACCTCTAAAATTACCTAGTTCATGAGGTTTAAATGAATTTTTCAATCAGCTAGTAAAGTTACACACTGGGAAACTGCCATAGAGATAGTCATGCAACTCGTGTTACACAATAAAGATTCGTTTCCATGATGCCTTTTTTCATGTGTCTTGCGTCTTGGGCCTAAGCGCAAGGGAGACGAACGCAGCATGCCCCAAAAGTAATTGCACGGGTAGCCGCAAGTAGACGCGTATGCTCCATTAGACCGACGGGGAGCATCTTGTAACATTTGTGCCTCACTAGTAGTTGACAGCGGATTCCTATGATTATAGTTTCATCTTTCTTCAGGTTTGGACTTTCTGCTGTTTACAAAAGTCACAAACTATAAATTATTCCTACTAGTTAAAACAATGCAATGCATAATTTTCCTACTAGTTAAAACTGAATCCATCATTGTCTAAAAATTAATTTAATTCCTAATTTATTAATTATGGAGTGGAGTACTGATAAAACAATAGACTTTATCAACAACTACCAGAAAAAAATGTAGTTGTGGCGAACAAGGGAGCGCAGAATTGGACATTTCAGTTCGCGTCGCAGTGACGACACTGAGCAGTCCTAAAGGTTTGGTGGGGGATTCAAGGAATTCCATTACTGTACCAATAGACCACGCCCTCTGACCAAAGGTTGCTCCCTTACCGTCAGTGATGCCAACTGACACAAACATCAGAATTGTAGTATACTCCTAAAATATGACAATTTCAAACCACGAATCTTGTCATTTTAAATCTTATATATTACTACGCTGAAAGGCGATTTTTGTTGGATTTTGTTGTTTTTTGGATTTTTGCCTCCATTATTTCTGAACCGAATTTAACGATTGAGGTACCAAAATATTCGTCCTGATTCGTAGTTGTGTATAAAGGCTTTCATTTTCAACCTTAACGCCACGGGCCGCCCTCAGAGTTTGTTTGTTGTCCATAAGATTAACATGGGGAATAATTTAATTTGAATTGCAGCTGTTAATACATTATGGACAGACTATTCGCAATACCAGATGTTCCAGGAAAGGAATGGCTTTATCTATATAAATAAAATAATTTTTTTCTACATCACTTTGTTTAAAAATATACTGTAGGAATAAAAACTTAAACAGTACGCTGCGGCAGTTAGGTTAGGTTACTATAATTTCCGTACACAACACGATTGTTTAGGAGGGTCCCATAATTTTACGCTGGATGCTAGAAGTTGGCAGAACTGCTGTTGTTATGTATGTAGAAGGAACGAGGGCGTGGCTCCTTGGTGTAGTACTCGCGGCTGCGAGGCGGCGGGGCTGCGCCAGTTCCCTGCCAATCATTTATACTGCGCGAGGACGGCGCTGCTCAAGCTCCTGACTGTTAAGTTTCCACCATCTCGCGAACAACCCACATTGATTATAAAAATTTAGCGAAATACAGAGATGCAGTTAACAAACTTGCATTGCCGTGTTGTACAGGTTAATTAGATTATCAAGGTGTACTGAACAAAATCAAATGCTTAAGGCCGTACTTCTATGAGAAAATTATCTTTAAAAAATTCAAAAGTGGGAATACTACACCACCTTCTAATCTTGATTCAAAGTAATTACTAATCCAAAATCAGGTCTTGTCCCTTTTTAACAATTTAAAATGATAATGGCTGCAGTGACACCAGCTGCACCGACTTATTGCCCTGACGGCACTGCAATTGGCGCATGGATAGTGGAAACACAAAGGCAAAGTGCTTGGGGGCAGCCCCAAAATGCACGCTTCAAGAGGCAAGCAAAGCAACGTAGTATGCACAGAATCTGAGACATAGTGGAACCGAACCCTGAGAAAGAGTCAGCAATATCCAGGGCAACATAGATTGTATATTTCTCCCAGAACAGATCTGAGGGTCGTGCGAGCTGTGCTCCAGCATGGGGCACGAGCGGCGCACCGCTATAGGGGGCGGCATATAGCGTTGAACTGGTATAAGAAAAAGCCTCTAATAATTTTATTATTATTTTTTATAAGGATTGTTGTCACAAGAATATGGCTGTGAAATTACAATTTGATCTCCCTATATACCTGCTTATATATTATGTCCTGTTTACACAACTTTCATATCTCATTGCTTCGACTGCTATTGTGTTGTGGGACTGTCAGAACATTCCAATTTGAATTTCTTTGTATTGTACTAATTTATAATATTACACTCTAAGGAAATTGCAGTTTCGGAATACCAAGTGACAAGATGCAATTCCTTAAGAACAGTAGCGAGGGTGCGGGAATGTTTAATTATGAAACGGTTTACGTTGTGGCCTGCTAGGCAATTATTATTCAACTAATCTTCTTGATTTTTTCGAAATAGTACTGTAGTACTTGAGGAGGAAGGATTCGGGAATATATATTATATGGCACAAGTTATCAATCTTCAAAAACCAGAACTGGAAGAATACTTTTATTTTATATACTTAAAACAGACTTTTAATCCAGCACTTAAAGCGCGCTAAATATTATTCGTGAAGGACCTTGTTTGGCTGAGCGTCAGCATTATCCTATTCTCAGTAAAATGATTGTACTTTTAGGAGCAGTAGAAAAAGAAGAGTTCTGGCTCGATGAAGGTGCATGTGGTGCATGAAGGTGCACGAGCTCATCGATGAGAGGTGCGAGGGGGTATGAGGTTTCTGGGCGCTCACAACAGTTGTAAATAAGCATTTTTCTGCTAAAACGACTTGAAATGGCCACCTTTTCCCTTAAATTTCATGTTTTTAACCCAAGTTTGACATGCTAAATTTTCTGGATTTAATTCTGGGGCGTATGAGAGGTGCGAGACCGGATTAAATTCTAAGCACCCGCAACAGATGTAAATGAGCATTTTCTGCTAAAAAACTTCAATTTGGCCCCTTTTCCCATAAAATTTTGTGTTTTTAACCCAATTTTGACATGTTACATTTTCTGGATTTAATTCACATAACATCATCGAGATTCCCCAGAGCATCCGTGACCTTCAAATGGCCGAATATACCTTTCAAAGTCGACTAAACGGCATAAAAATCTTAGTAAAACTATAATTTTCACATAAATAATTCAGTTTTGCAAACATTAAATTTTGCAGTTGTGATTCAATCAATTACTGTTCAACTCATAAAATCCGTCCGCCTGGGGGCCTGTTATCTCGCAGTTGGAGGTCAATGTCACGTTAATATCTAAGCCAATATTAATACTTACACTTAATATATTTAAAAATCAGTTTTAAAAGTGAAAACTCTATTTTATTGCTATTTTAATGTTGAAATTCAATAAACATTGGTTGACTCATGCCGTCCATCCATCTGAGGTCTCTTATCTCGCGCCAAGCTCCGCCTGTTGTGAAATATGATTGGTTCATCACTTGTTATCTGTTTAGGTTATAAGTTCAACTGTCTCCACCTTCGATGGGAACCATTACATTGTCGTGAGATTTTTACTCATATGAATAGGAAAAAATTACTTTTATTCTGTAAATTCCAAGTCAAACCTCATTATTAGCCAAGATTATATGTTTTCGGACGTAAAAATCAAATTACATCCTATAAAATCCATGTAAACCTTATAATCTGTCAAATTTGTTGTAACCTCAAATTCAACACAAGTCCAGACACTCATTAATATTATTGATTGTCTGGACTCACGTCAAACAATTCGTTATAAAGTGTGCTCGTACGATTCTCACACAAGTCATGGTATATTGACCATCGTCGACACTCGGTAACCACGATCGTTATACGGTACGATTCGTCTGACAACGTGCGTGACATGCGTTGTCAATGACCATTATACATTTGTAGGTAAAATACCTTAAACACCCTAAAAAGGCCTAATTCACGACCCGGCGATTTACCGGGTCTGATTCATAGACAAGTTTGATTAAAAAGTTTTATTTTTGGATGTTGATAATACATATTTCTAAGTGATATTGGTAATTAAAAGGAGGGTGTGCATTGCGCCCCCTATTTTTAGATGCTTTTTTGTGATGTGTTTATATTTTTCATAGAAATTCGAGACCTGCCGTTTTGGTGGGCTTCAACGGAAAAGGTGTTGGAGGTCAAACATGGGTTCCGGAGAAGAAAATGTGCAAGTCAATCGACAACATCTGAAAATAACCCTCATATCGTGCAGTTTTTAACAAAATAGTCAATATAAATCTTAAAACTGTACTCTTCTTCGATGTAAAAGTTTTAAAACACACCAAATAGCTCTCTTGATAAGGATAATTTGAAACTAAGCTAACAGATTTTACGAAATGCAAGTTAAAACTGAACATTTTAAGACCGGGGTTTTATGGAATTTAAGTCATTTTTCCCACACATAAGCATATAACTGAAGTTGAATTTGAGTCTACAGAATACTTTTATAGATTATAAGGTTTGACTTGGATTTCACAGTATATAATTTGATTTTTACATGTGAAAACACATAATCTTATCTAATTACAAGGTTTGACTTTAAATGTATTACCACCTGTTGACGGCTTGTTGGACGTTGCTGGTTTGGATTTGAAAAGCGCTTATATAAATAAAGCTTTGTAATATATAACGGAAAAATCAATTTGCCAAAAACTGGCAAGACGAAACATGACATAAAGTTTACAAGAGGTTGATTTACAAACAAACATATTTGTAATATATTTTTAAACATTGATCTATAAAATTTATTTTGTTGTAAACTTAATATCGTATAGAATAAGAGTTAATCATGGAAGACAGCAACAATGGGATTTCTTGACGCTGGCAACAATGACTTTGACATCACCGTGACATTGACCTATGCCCACAAGCAAATGATAACGGCGCGTGGCGCGAGGTAACAGGCTCCCGGGCGGACGGATGCTGTGAGTCAACACAGCAATTGTATTAAAACATAATTTTTATTTAAATATTGCTTTTTCATTTATTGTTTACAATTTTCAAGTTGTTACTGTCAATAAAGCTATGAAAACAGTCGCTTAGAGGGTGAAAAAATGGTCCTTTAACAGTATTGGGATTCCCAAGAATTTAATCAAAAAAATGTATCATATCTAAATTGGATTAAAAACGAGAAATCTGAAGAGAAAATAGGCTAAATTGACGTTGTTTTGGTAAAAAAATGCTCATTAAAGCTGTTGCGAGCGCATAAAATTTAATCCAGGCTCGTACACTCTCATTGGGCGTCAACTCTCCTTTTTATAGGTACTACTTTTAAGCATAAGCGTGATTTCTATATTTTGATTGGGGGGGGAACATGGTCGTGATCGTGATTATTGTGACTTTTCATATATTACAATAATATTTTCTCCAAATTATTGGGAGGGCAACTGCCCCCCCTTGCCACCCCCGAATTACGCTTATGCTTTTAGGCCTACTTATAAATAATACTATACTAACACTACCTCATTTGTAAATTATAGTAAGTTACTTAACCATGAATTTTATTTCTAAGATTAGGGATCGACTAGAAGGAAAAGAACATTTGTAGTAAATTACAAGTAACTTACATTTATAAATGGAATTGTATAAATTCCCCCTGTTTTAAATTTAAGATTTCTATAGTAATATCAACACGATATGTTTTCAGATAGGTCAGAGTGCTCAATATATCCGGTTTCCAGTGTATGGAATTAATATTCATTGACATGAAGGAAAAATAAATAATTTATTCAATTCAAATTTTGTCTCACCAGCCAAACGTTTTGATTATATTGGTTTTAGTAATAGTCCATTGTGTTGGTGGTACAGTAGCATTGTAAAGGCTTACATAAACAAAACATGTCCATTCACAGATAACCTCCAGAATCCTATTATGATTGGGAGGTGAAAAATTTAGGCTTTGCACGGCTGCTAAAATATGAGCCTTGAAATTGTTTGAAATTAAATTATGTGTCCCTGATTTCACCTCTGAGTTGCATTAGACCTTCTGTAAAATATTGCGGAATGGTAAATTTGTAAATGGTAAATGATGAATAGAAGAAAAATAGTTGCAGCAATTTTAAACTTCAGAAAGTGACATTTGGTTTGCTCTATGAGAGCTAGCTTAACTTATGGCTTTTGTGAGATTCATTATTTATAGCCTAACTTACACGTAACATTGGTTGCATGAAGTTTCATGTCGCAATTTCCCATTGTGATAGGCAAATTAAAAGTGTTTTAAGTGTTAAGTGTAAAAGTGTTTGCAACTTGCAAAAGTTTCGGTACTTTGGTATTATACGGATGCCACCCTTATACAGCGCGCTGCGGCAGTTAAGTTAAGATGGGTTATCATAAAAATGATTGTAGGACTTTCTTGTTTCGTTACAAATCGAATGATAACTGATGAGTCATACTTCCGGCCGCCAAACCCCCTCCAAATAGGCCAAGGACAGGTCGTTGACCGGAGCGCGCGCATCACCTGTCACCGCCTGTATCTGGGTCAGTGTCATGAGTGATTTATTGCCGTGCACTACGTTACATTTGTTTTCATAATGAGTGACGTTCTTTTGGTGTGGGATTTACCTCGAAATGAAGAGGAAACCGTACGTATTTTTATGATAACCCATCCTAACATAACTGCCGCAGCGCGCTGTATATTTGGCGGAGTACATGTGGCGATCGGGTGTGGCTGCTAGCGGCGGCGACGCATTCAACACGATCCTAGCGGACATCGCTGCCTTTTGGGAGGCACAACACAAAGACCGCTCATCAGAATGATGTAAAATTTTTACAGTAAGTCAATAAAAGTACGTTTTTTCGAATTATGTTGTTATCCTTTGTATTCGGTAAAAATTAACCTCCAAAAATAGTGGCATCCGTATAATACCAAAGTACCAAAGTTTCTAGTTTTTTAACTAAAATTAACAACGCTTACTTATACTTACTCTTCTGGTATTTATGCTCTGCGACAGATGTCCAGAATTTTCAATTTGGAAACTCTAAAAATCATCTATTATTCTCTTCTTCACTGTCACATATCTTATGAAATCGCTATTAATGGTGCAACAACCAAAAACAATTTAGATCAAATCTTAATTCAACAAAAGAGAGCTATTCCTGTAATGATGAAGCTTAAAAGAACAGATTCAGTTAAGAAAGTTTGTTGTGATTTGGGAATTTTAACAGTACCGGTACATAATTTATACATTTATGAAACAACTATTTACGCAACGCAACTTCAAATATCGTCCACTTTATACAGAATCCTCAGTTATAATACCAGATTCAAAATTAACCTACCTTGCCACAACTTAGAATTTTATACAAAAAAAACATCTTATGCAGGACTGAAGTTCTTTCAACACTTACCAGCACCTGTAAGACTGGAGAGCAACTTTAATTAATTTAAAAGATTAGTAAAAGATGTTTTAAAAATCTCCCTGCTATTCGTTGAAAGAATTTATGAATTTAAAACTTTAAACATTCATTTGAACTCCAAATATTTGTATTGTATCTGATAGGCTACATGACAGCGATAACATATTTTTGAGCACTGACCCTTATACTTTGCCAAGTATTTTGTTTGGTAAAATAATTACCAGAACCCTTCAACCCCCCAGAGCCATAGGCTTACCTTTTGTTTTTCTATACTTGTCAGTGTCAACCTTTAGTTTTAATAATAGTTTTATTTTAGGCCTATAACTAATGTGCATACTTCTGTGAAACTATTCAAATAATGTAATGTGTTATTATGACTGAATAAAGTTATTTGATTTGATTTGATACTTACATCACACTTTTGCCCCACGATCAAAAACGTGCTTCTATAAGTTTTAACAATGTTTAACTTAGTATACAAAAATCATAAATTTGGCAGAGGGTCAGAAGAATTTATACCAAACTGATCAAACTTTAACAAAATCTAAGGAAATACAGCTGAGGGACAGTGTTTCCACTCAGCGGTAAAAAATATCCCACGAGCTGATACAAAAATCCCACTTAATCCCACACTTCACCTTGTAAGATCCCTCTAAATATTCCACACTTTCCCACTGATTTTTCAAACAGTGCAACACAGTAACACAGTTAATGTTAAATATTACATGATAGATAGAGCTTATTTAGATCTATATTTTACATTTTACATTTAGATCTACCTATATTTTACATTTTAGTACCTCAAAGGATTTTGAGTAATGCTATATAAATGCCATACACTTAAGGCTAGCAAGTGAACTAAGTTAAATAATTTAGTTCCGTGAGAGGTATTAATATTTGTAATGGCACTGTAGTACTAAAGAGTACGACATAGGTAATAATAATAGCAAATATTTTCCTTGTTAATTCCAACATGGCCAGGCCAGCGACATTCACTAATGTGATTTAGTGTTCGTTCTTCGTTTTGTGACGTTTATAAAATAATAATAGGTGCAATAAAATAGGTAAAATAATAACAACGTGGGAAATTGGAAACCCCGCAACTGCCAGTAGCCTACGACGAGAAAATCCACCAGACTAGAAGTGCTACTGCTAAGGTGGTCTGGTCGTAAGCAAACTAACAGACGTAATGCCGATTTCCAAAATATCCCACTTTATCCCACAATCCCATTTTATCCCACAAACAGTCAAAACATCCCATATATGGGATAAAAATCCCTCAAGTGGAAACACTGCCAAGGGACAGGAAATTGCAAATGTAGCGGCAGTCTAGTTTTGTACAGCTGATTTCCGCTTTGCGTTTCATCTAATAGGTGAAGATAGTTATTTTAAGGCCTGTCTGTACAAAGGACGTTGTAAATCGTTTGGAACGACCTTCTACGCGCAGGAAATGCCGAAGCTTTTGCGCATGTGCACTAGCGTCGGATAGGTGTCACTGTTACATCTATTATTCAGCCGTTCCTTTGTGCGTTCCACGGTTAAATAAGTAGCAGTTCCAACACTCTAGTTACTAGGATCTTTTTATTAGTTTTTTATTGATATTTTATGACAGTTTACCTAATACAAGATTAGATTAATTTGTGTGATATAACTAAATTGAAGCGATGATTTTTTATTGACAAATATATTTTATTTATCTGTTAGATGAGATTTTCACTGTTTACAAATGTATGTATGTTTTAGCATAGTCTATGGTTTTAGTGATAGATGACCGGATTTTCCTTAAAGCCAACTGCTAGTTTTATGCACTGCTTGTTACTTATTTTTTGAAGACTGTTTACCGCAGTATAAGTTATCATTTGCTTCAGCTAGTATATAATTTGGTCAATTGCAAATACATGTAAAATTTCAATGACAAATAAATGATTTTTTATTTAATTGCGAGATAAATTATTGATAAATTAAATAATAGATAAGGTATCACAATTAAATACAAAATATCTGCATCTGGTAAACATTTTATCTATAATTTTTATGATTAATAAATGTAGGGGTGTTGAGCAATAATATTAGTGAAATTGCAATTGTAGGGACAGGGCCGGATTTAACCAAAGGGGGCCCACACCATACAGAACAACACACAAAAGCCTCATACAAGTAGAAAAAGGCACCAACTTGGACCTTTAACTGCATAATGGGCCCGCACCACTGGTTGAGCCTAGGGGGCCACAGCTCCTAAATCCGGCGCTGTATAGAGTTGTGAGGAAACCTTTAATATCCACCAAAAATAAAATTAGGGGAAATCCCCTCTGTCCATCCTAAATAAAAAAGTGATTTTTTATTTTAAGATTTCTGGGAGAAAATACTCAAAATCATAACTTGAACAATCCTTAAAAGGGGGCTTTTAGGTGTTCCGATTACTCTGCCCAATGAACTTGTTTTTATAAAATGAGGTACAGTAATAATGCAACTTCTGAATAAATTTGATTATTGAACAATGCCAGTAGCAGAGAACTAAGTTATTACTGACATAACAATAACAAATAATCAATGGCTAAGAAGGCTAGTGACTATCAAGTTCACAGGTACGTTGAAACGGTTACTTTCAACTAAAGCAGTAACAGCTACCTAGCACTGGCGGCATTCCTCGAAGGAACAGTTACTTTAAAATATAGCAGTAACTGTTTCACGGCATTTCCTGCGCATAGAAGGTCGTAATTTGACGACCGTCTCGCCGCAGTAATGCACCTGCCTTTTTTTGACATTGAACCGGCTACTTTCACGATCCGGTTCGTTCCAGTGACAAAGCATGGAATAGGTTTGGTAGAAGCGTTACGTTACAAAGAGTTCCGTTCCTACTTGTTGTTCCTCGACTCTAGTCGAGAATCCATTCCATTTTCCATTTTGTTTGGAGTGAGTGAAAACTTTCTCTTAGATGCTATGGCGATTAAGAAGATGCAAGTTTGAGAGTACCGGAGATCAATATGTCTGATATCAATATAAAAAAATTTGAATGTTTGATTTGTGACAAACACTTTGCCAGTAGATTCACTTTAACGCACCATACACGCAATGTGCACAGTTGTGAAAATTCTACCAACAGTTTAAACAAACTGAATAGGCTTATTTGCCCAGAGAGTGATTGTTCTTTTCAGTTTTCGCGGTGTGAGCAATTGACACATTTTAAAGAACTCCATTCTATTGATGTAGTAGTTGAAGAACTGAATTTCGAAACAGAAGAAGGTAAGTTAAATTTGTTAACTTAGGAACTATGAACCTTTTAGATTAGGCATCCAATTTACCAAGAAAAACGAAATAAGTTTAGGCCTACCACTTATTACAGCTTGCTTTGGCGTTACGTTCTTGGTCAGTTTAGATAAATAGTTACTGTTGTATATACAGCGTAGGCCCTATCTGCATTTTTCAGACAAACCAATTTGGGCTAAATTTATACCAAACAATTTAAAATGCTAAATAGCCTACATATCACAGAAAAAAGACTTTAACTTGCAACAAATTAAGCCTATGTTAATTTATGAATATATTTTTTAAGCTATATTCAGTACTTCATTCCGTTCTTTTTCACTGTAACGTGAGAGAAGCACTTTGTCACAGTTCCATGGAACATGTTCCAAAAGTTCCAAAAAAAGGCAGGTGCATTACTGCGGCGAAACGGTCGTGTAATTTGGACGCAACGACTGCATAGAGTAACAATATAACTTTGTGAAGGGCATCACACACGACATTATATAAAAATTGGGAAGACGTCAATACTAGTGATACCTGGCTCTGCACCAAATCAACCAGCGCTAAATGTAGTGCATTATTAATAAGCAGTTGTAAATTACGTACGCTATCTGATTTCTACATTAGCGAATTCCCCCTATAGGGAAGAAGCTATTACGGTAATACTTAAGCCCGAGACCATTATAACTTTTTGTTTTGTGGTCCCCAGGTGCCCAAAACACCATTCGTTCAGCATGGTGTATATATATATATATGTATAGGCTACATATATGTGTCCGTTACCTCGACAACTTTTGAAAGAAACGCCCGATTTTGATTATATTTGACACATATGTGCAGAGTAACATTTATGACCAAGTTCGAAAACCAGAATGATCGGGTCATGGACAGGGGGTTTAACATTTTGTAAAAATAGTTTTTTTATACATTTTTACCCATACATTTTACAAACACTCAATTTTGGTTATGACCATTTTACAGAGCTTAAAAAACTATCTCAGAACATTAAATGTCAAATTACATCTAATTTTAGATTCTGCATTTGCACATAATCTAATCAGAACAGTATTGAATATTCCCTTTCATTGTATACTTAATTTAAATTGAAAGTGTGACGAATCACGCTAGGCATTATCCTCCTACCCTCGCTGTCACGCTGTGTCACGCATCGTCAAACCCCCCTTCCCCCCTGGGGTGTTACGTAATATGCGCACTTTCACATTTCTCTCATACAAAAAAAAAAAAAAAAAAAAAAAAAAAAAACATGGCTAAAACACGGTGTTAAATAAATTATAAATGGGTTTATTATATACGGGTTTATAACAATAAAACAAAGAAATAAAATATTGTATTTCCAGAATAACTTTATATGTTACTCTATACATATATTGGCCTAAATGTCACTCTATTTGTAATCTTTACTCAACTCAAAATCAGGTTTATTAAGTTTGTCATCTGTCGTCACTGCCAGGTTCAGGTTGTTATGGTTGTTAATCAAAACTTCAACTTGTTATTGGTTACTAAAATTAAAATTTTAATCAAGGTGAACTTTCCACCGGATGTATCGCTGCCAAAGAGTTAAAACTATATCTCGACTCGAGTACTTATATTTGAGTCTAATGAACATTGTGCGCTGTAGACTCGTAGTGGCAGGTTTTAAAACTAGTTCTCGAGTATTTTACTCGATTCGAATGCACGTCTAGTGCTGCCGACTCGTACGGGCGATTCTAAAAACTATTTCCTGAGTACTTGGCATAAACACGATATTAGCGCCAAAAATCACCTAGGGGAAAAATAGTGAATAACAACCGAGTCCAGTACTCGAGTAATGTAGGATGAGAATCGAGTCGACTCGATACTGTCGATACTCTGCTTGACTCGATCGATACTTAACGAGTAAAGTACTCGACTCGTCACATCATCATAGAGATGGAAAATACCGTTATTTTCAAATAACCTAATACCGCAGTAACAGGGTTGCCTGGTATTAAGTTACCGTAACCTGTTACTGAGGTAACAGTTTTTCAGGGGCGGATCTAGGAATTTGTTGAGGGGGGGGCGCACTTGAGATTTTTGTTTTCCTCACTAAACGATAATGTCCTGCAGCAACTGGAGCAGTGTTGCCACTTTTAGGGGAATTACCCTTTTTTAGGGTAATTTTACTGGTTTTAGGGTAATGGATTTTTTAGGATAATTTTAGGGTAAAATCTAGAGCCCCTTTATAATTTAAATTTTGATGTTTTGGCAATGTAAAATGGGTTTTCCAGGAATTCAAACATTTACATGAAGTGCTGGGTAAATTAAAAGTATTATAAAAGAGATATAACTATAGCATGTACATCCTCCATCCTATTCACTATTCGACTAAAGATGCATTCTTTGTTTAAAATTCATTATTGGTTATTGGATTCACTGAATCAGTGATGGAAAATGTCCGCAATAATCTCTTAAACAGCATAAAGAAGCATGTAATCACAAAGTTTAATTTTCGAACAGATAAAATTGAGGCACATTATGTTATGTATACAAAATAGGCCACAACATAATATACTAAACAGTAAAAATATATCTGGTACATTTGGTTAAATATAGGTTGTTAGATTTACAGCGCTGTTGTAGAAAATATGTTTACTGAAGGTTGTCTCTATTTTGACACATAATTTGTATGAAGGAATTAAATTGTATTTTATGCCTGTGATATCCCCACGGTGAGCCAGGTGAGCGCACATAAAAACACAAGGCACAACATGTGTAAAAATTATGTGACGTGCCGTATTGCAATAAAAAATTTAGATCTAATCAAATTGTAATAAGATGACAAACATATTCTCTCGGCATTATTATTAAAAAAAAAAAACCTTAACAAATTTGTACAACTTAAATAAGTTTATAAAACAATAAAGTACTCCCAACAACTGTTAATAACATGTATCAGCAAGTTTCTGTTATCAGCGATACCGGCACATAAAGTTAAGCGCTGAATAAAAATGTTACAAAAGAATATTTATTTGAATTTATTAATACATATTTCGTTTTATGTGTGATATAGGGCCAAAGACGAGTATGAAATGTCATGTTACCTTACTTGTTTGCCTTAATCATGTTTTAAAACCAATCTCGAGTGTATTTTGAGCTTTTCAAGAAGTTAATCAACTCTTAGGGTAATTTACAAAAAAATAGGGTAATTTCATCACACGTTTAGGGTAAAATTTCATCTACATGGTGGCAACACTGAACCGGAGGCAGTTGTTATTACCATAGACTAACTATAGTACTGTAGTTAGTCTATGTTATTACTCGCTAAATTCAATTCACTCATGATGCTAACAAAGAAAACATCTCATTGTAACACTTATTTCATAATGAAATGTGTAATATTTACGAATTCCATTATACAATAAACAGTAGGTACATTAATATACACATTTTATACAACTACTACCTTGAAAAACAAACATTTTATACCAAATGATTTACTTATACGCACTACTCAAGGCTAAACTGATGGGCACAAAATGGCTAAGGTAGAACGCAAAGGTTTCAGAAAAGAAGAATATTGATGAAGACTGCAGGGCCGGTGCTGCGGTGTGTGCCACTAGGGCAGCCTAAGGCAATAGGCCGGTGTTGTGGTGCGTTACCTAAGGGATGCTCGGCCCTAGGCCGGTGCTGCGGTGTGTGCTCTTAGGGCAGCCAAGGGCAATAGGTCGGTGCTGTGGTGCGTTACCTTAGGGATGGTCGGCCCAAGTCCCTAGGGTGGTGCTGCGCTGTATTCTCTATGGCGGACTAAGACAATATGCCTGTCCTGTGGTGTTTTACCCTAGGGGATGCTCAGCCCTGGCCGGTGCCTTTACCTTACAGATAAGTTGTGTTTGTCGGATTTTAGGAGCTCAGTGACTCTCTAATTTTATGTATCAATCGGCAATTGTTTATCTTATAACATTTTGGATGCAGTAAGTTACTTGACACACAAAAAAGGACGTAAAAAGGACGTCTATGGTGACTTGCTTCCTTACCGTCCTACTACCGGGGCTCACTATCTTGGCCTACACATTCCATGATGATTGTATTGTTAAAACTATTCGTAGTGACCCGTTATAGGGGGGGCTCCATGTTGTAGAGCATCGCCCAGTAGGTAAGACGTGTTAGTGCAAATAATGTTTTTGCAAATATTAAAAAAAAGAGTACAGTGACAGACAGCGTCACACTATTACCCATTAATTAAACATTTTCTGAGTCCAAGGGGGGGGCGCGCCCCCTGGCTGGATCCGCCACTGCAGTTTTTACCGGCACTCCCTGCGCCGCGCCGGCAACTCGCATACGGAATTACGCATACTATATTGCCACTGCCAGCTCGATAACTCACCTTTCGCCATACGTTACTGACTTAGTGATAGAAATTACCGTTCTTGGTGTTTCTCGATATTTGAAAACAATTATTACTAATATGTTTAACCAGATAGAAGTTAATGGTTACATAAACAGGTTTAAATTAATACTGTACAATGCTAATTGGTGGTAAAAAATTTTACTAACGAAAATATAACTATGAAAAACGCTATAATAAACGTTATAGAATGAAATAAATAAGTGAAATGATAATATAATAAACAAATACCACTTTGAAATACAACTTAGAAACACGATACTATGTTGTTTTAAGTTTTTTCGCCGTACTCATGATAACTACAGTACCTACCTCTTCAGAAATAATTAAATCATATATTAGTGTAATCGCAGTATGTCTCGGCCACTTATTTCTAACCATTAACACACTCAAATCACAACTACATAATTACCCTGATCCACAATACTAAAGAACGCAGATATATTTGACCGTTACTCACTCCACATTGAATGCCAACTAAAGCAACAAGCAACAGTAGTTGACAGATCAAAATTCTGAGAAAGGTAGGGGATTTATAATAAAGGTGGAGTCTTTTATTGTAAACTAAACAGGAAGTGGGTTTCCGGGAATCAGGAGTATATAAAAACTCTCGCGCTCTTTCTCACGCGCTCTCTCCCCTCTCCCCTCCACTCCCGATCGTAAATAATGTGTCCCAAAGGTACTGAAATGCTAGCTGCTATTAGATATCATAATACCAGTTAGCTAATACCAAAGCAACTCCATAACAGAATACCAGAAACTAATATTAAGTATGCAGTGTATCAAATATTGCATGACTGTAATAGAATAAATCGATACCATAATATTGCGGTAACGCAATATTCGAAACTAACATTTCATTGTCAGCTGACTCTCCGAAACGGCAGTTGCAGCGCCGGCGCCGCCCGCCAGCGTTAGAGCGTAGGATGACTGTTACTAGAATAACAGGGTGTTACTGGTAACAGGTTATCTTGGTATTAGGTTACTGGCTGGTAACAGTAATACCTAGCCAGTAATTCATCCTAATACGTTATATACCACCCATCCTACGTCATCAATACCCCCCGGTTTTCGGGTATTTTGAAGGTCGTGCGGGGATTTTTCGGGAATTAAGAAAAAACCGGGTAAAATCGGGGATTTTTGAACCAAGATGCGGGGATTTACCCGAAATAACGAGTATTATACATTTTCGTGTGACAGTTGGTATAAATGTCAATTCGAACGGTAAAGATTCAAGATTCAAGCAATTTAAACTCAAATTATTGAAACAAACAAAGTAACGTGCGTAAAGTCGTAGAGTGGCAATGTATATAGTTACTTCTGCTTCTACCCAAATTAGGATATTGTTAAAAAGTGTTAGATGATGCCATGAAGCGCTTCATCACAATAATCCCTGTAAGTTTATCATACTTTATTTTGGACTGATAAGGATTTTTTAAGTTAAAGGATTGTTTTATCCAGTTGGATAACACGTACAAATAGGGTATTGTTAGTAAATAGTGGGGGAAATGGCGCCCCCACCTATAGGCTTCAATTTGTCTTGGGAAATTAATATGTGTTGCTTACTCTATTATATTATTAAGCTCGTTGTTTATGGAGCATTCAAATGCTCGTTCTAATCGGGAACATTGCTGGACGAGGGAGAGGATAGGGCGAAATCAGATTAACTAACAGGGCCGGATTTACTAGCTGTAGGTTCCCAGGCGCAACCAGTGGTGCGGGCCCCTTTATAGGTGTGTGCCGATGCTTAAATCCGGCCTTGTGACCAAATCTATCCCTTTCAAGCAAGTTAATATATCTAGAGGTCTCGTCTTGTATAAAAAAGTGTAGCCTATATGGCCGACCACCATTTTGCCCCTCTGCTCTAGGTATATTTACCTCATTGAACGGGCTATTTGATCCGGTCAACTTTTGTTCAGGTGTTATCCACTTGAAAACAAACTAAAAAAAATCAACCTATTATTAAGTAAAATAATCAAATGAATGTGCTAGTTAACTGCAACAAAATAGCTTTTTTAGATTATTTTTGTTGACGTACTCTGTCTGGCATTATAGTTAAAATTCTGAGCAGTGACCAGTGTACCAACTTAAGGATTTTTTCGGAGGGTGGGAATGCTTGTCGCACACACCCACTCCCGCAGAGGTAGTGTGGGGCTCCTCCAAGAGAACACTAAACCCCTCCTTCCTAAAAAAGGAATGTCTAGGTTAACAATAAGCGTTGAGGGTACTAAAACTGCCATCCTTGTTAATTTTCGGGTAATTATCAGGCAACTTCAAATATATTACCTGGTTTTCGGGTATTTGAAACCCACGCGGGGATTTTGTGAGGATTATAACAAAATGACCGGGTAAAAGCGGGGATTTTATAGGGGGTTTGTGGGTAAAATGGCAAACCCAGTCTGGCAACACTGTCAATCATCATCACTAGGATGAGTAGGATGACTAGGAGGTAGGGTACAGGGTTGCCAAAGCGTGGGTAATTACCCACTTGGTGGGTAATTCTAAGGGTCGTGGGTAAAATGGTGGGTAATCGCTGAAAGTGGGTAATTGTGGGTAATTTACTATAACGACCTAATCAAGTTTTATTTTGAAAATACTTTAATTTTATTTGGCCTTTTTGGGTCATGCTAACGAACTGAAAATTGGTTTTTGGTTTGGTGCTATACCTCTACTACAATAATACTACTATTTAATATTGTTGGACGTTCGGTTTTAATTTGTTTAGAACAATGTTTAATGATATCCTACTCTATGGACGTGAAACTTAGTTTCGGTTGAATTTGCTCATTGCTAAAGGCGGTCCCACACTTCTCGGGAACACGTCCGAACATTCGGCCGAACTCCGGATGTTTGGGGTACCTATTCGTAAGAAGTGTGGGAGCTACACGAACTTTTGAATACATGCGGGAACGTACGGGACGGAATGTTCAGTGAACATTTGGGAGAATGTTCGGCCGAATGTTCAGGCCTGTTCGCGAGAAGTGTGGCACCGCCTTAATAATTTCCATATAGTAATCCCTAGGCCTACCAATAATTAATTGCTTTCTAAATTGATATTTAGCCTTTACAAATAATGAATAATCATATTAGTTTTAATTTGTTTGGCTGACATTAATTATTAATAGTACTAATATAATTATTAGTTTAATACTTGCGCAAATATCAATATAAACGTGCACAATTTTGCGAATTTGTAGGTTAAACCAAGTGGTGGGTAATGGTGGGTAATTTTTTCAGGGACGGTGGGTAATGTTGGGTAATTTTTTCAAGGACAGTGGGTAAAACACCCAAACCGGATTGGCAACACTGGTAGGGTAGGATATACAAACAAATACAAATAACTTGAAGGCCTGGTTATATAAATGATTGAGGATTGAGTTGCTTGTAACAAAATTGTTTATGGTTTGTTCTACAAAAATGAATGTAGACTCTAGAGGTAGTAGGCTAAATAGAAACATTTGAAAGTGTCATAATTATATTTTATAAGGAATGGCTTACAGGTACAGCTACTAGATATATTTAATGATATAGGCCCACAAAGTACCTTCTTTAGCCAAATAAAAACTCGGCTAGTTCTTGAGCTTTTTCACTGTAAGTCTTAGTACTTTCCATTTGGTAAGTGGCTACAAAATAAACCATGGTAAGTTAATAGGAGCCTATTTTTCATTACATAGGTTAGTTTTCTAAGATTTCTTAATAAAAAAACAAAAACAAATGCTTAGTAATTTTTAAATCACATTAGGCCTACCGAAATATACTTCCCAAGTAAGTTAAAGAGAAATTCCAAGCAGTTAGACTGGATTAGAAATTTCATGTGTAAACTGCCTAATATAAACATTTTTCTCGGTTTTATCATTGTTAATTTCTAGAAAATTACTCTTTAACCATATCTTCCCTGTCTCAATCCTATTGTTCCTTACTGTACAAGCCTCAGTTTGTACGCCTGAACTGTCAAAATCATTATCAGGCACCATCAAAGATGTCATCTGCGTAATGGTTTTATATAGGTCTGTGAAGTTGGCCTACCCAAATCAGCTTACCCAGTTTATTTTATTTCACTCGTTAGTTCTTTGTTAGTTCCTGTTAGTTCAATATTAACCCTGTTAAAGCCTTAAATCAATGGGTAGGCCAACTTCACACTATGAAAAGTAGCTTACCCACAATTAAACTATATAATTCCTATTTCTTTATGTCTATCATTAGTTCTTTGTTAGTTCCTGTTAGTTTCCTCATAAATACCGTTTGTTCAATGATATTAAAGGTTTAACAGCTACAAATTCAAAATGGGTATGCTGACATTCCAATGTATGTAGTAGCCTACCCATGATGACTTAAATGATTATTAATATTTGTTTTTGTCTATCGTTAGTTTATTTTTAGTTCTTGTTAGTTCCCACAAATCTATCTTTAGTTCAAACATAGGAACCATTTTACGCCCAAAACTAAAATTGGGCATGCTAACTTCACACCATGAAAAGTAGCTTACGCACAATTAAAATACATAATTTATATTTCTTTATGTCTATCGTTAGTTCTTCGTCAGTTCCTGTTAGTTCTCATAAACATATCGTTAGGTCATCAATATTAACCCTGTTAAAGCATTAAATCAATGGGTAGGCCAACTTCACACTATGAAAAGTAGCTTATACACACAATTAAAATATATAATCAATATTTCTTCATGTATATCGTTAGTTCTTTGTTAGTTCATGTTAGTTCTCATAGAAATATATAGTTATTCCATCAGTATTAACCATGTTAAAGCCTTAAATCAATGGGTAGGCTAACTTAACATTATTAAAAGTAGTTACCCACAATTAAACTACATAATACATATTTCCTTATGTCTATCATTAGTTCTTCGTTAGTTCCTGTTAGTTCCCTCATAAATACTGTAGGTTCAATAATATTAATGGTTTTTACAGCCAAAAATGTAATGTTGGTTAGCTAACATTACAATGTATATAGTAGCCTACCCATGTTGACGAAAGTTTATTGAACATTGTTCATGTCTCTCGTTAGTTCACTGTTAGTTACTGTTAGGTCCCTCATAAATACTGTTAGTTCGATAATAATAATGGTTTTACATCCAAAAATGAAATATTGGTTAGCTAAGATTACAATGTATATAGTAGCCTACCCATGTTGAATTTTCGGCCGTGAAACATTATTATTATTATTGAACCAAAGGTATTTATGAGGAAAATAACAGGAACTAACGAAGGAATAACGACAGACATTAAAATATTTCAATGATCTTATGTCAACGTGGGTAGGCTACTAATTAAAATATCATACCAAATATGGTGGAAATTTGAATATTAGGAGTACCTGGTCAATATGTTTTTATGCAGGTCAACAAGGTTTTTCGGTATACAAAGCCTCTAAATGTTAACATATTTTTATGAAATTTTCACCAGTAGTGTAAAACCCTTATTAGAATGTCCATACCAAATATGGTATCAATCCGACTGTTAAAAGTACCCGGTCAACATGTTTTTATACTGGTCAACAACGTTTTTTTTGCTTACAAAGCCACTAAATGTTAACTTTTATAAAAAAACCTTTGTAGCATGTTTGTGACCTACACTGAAATGTTTGTACCGAATTTGGTGAGAATTAGTAAATTTTAAATGGCCAGTCAACAACTTTTTGTCTGGTCAACAAATTAGATTCTCCCATTTTTTTACACTTTCCTCAAACCAAAGAGTGGGCCTATTTTTAATATTTTTAGTTTGACCTTATAATAATTTATTTTCTTGATCACTATATGATATTTACAATAATAAAGAATTTAGGAAGTATTGAAAAGCACTACTAACATAATCAATCTGAACAAATATGCTCCCAATTATTGTTACATAAGCTCTTTACAAATAAATAATGTTTTCTGTACTTATTTGTAAGTAAGAACATTTCCTTAACTGAATTTAGAAGAATGGAAATATATTAAGATTTTAAATTTTACAATTGAGTGATCAGATTTGTTTGAAATCTCTATGCTTGGATACAGATTTTGGTAAATATTGTTTACAATGTCGCCTATATCTTTTCCCTTTTAGTTGGGCACTTATAGACATGGTGATACAAATTAGATAATCCTGAAACTCTTGATTTTTGTATTAAAGTCCACACAAAACAACATTACACTAATTTTATTGCTAAGCCAGTGCCATTCTGGGCTACTTTACTCGCTACACCACCAAAGTCTATTATTCATGTAATTTAATTTTACCATCCTACATCCTTTAAGGTTGGATGATTTAGCAGTGAGGATTAAGCTACATGAAATGGAGTAACTCTAGTTGTAGCAAGTGACACTTGCTTTACAGCTCTCCTGGAACATTCTTCCTCTTACATCTGACCATTATTTTCTCATAGACTAATTGGATTGTAGGCAACTTCTAGTTAGGGAAAGATACAGTATATAGACAACAGTATATAGAGGGCTCTTTTCAAATGCGCTTGTACTATGACTTGGATAGTAAAGAAGATGTTTATTTCGAGTACTATAGGCATGTTTGGATGAAAATTGAGAAAACTTTTCTTGGTTTGAATGAACATAATTTAGTATTTCTAAGATGTACAAGCAACAAAAAGTTAAAATTTGCAATTTTTTGAAAAGAGGTTTGCAAGAAGCTCTATAGCTAGAGCGAGCAATTATTCTGATAAATTTGTTCTGAATCAAGAAAACCTTCTTACTATTGAATTTTCCTAAGCAACAATGCCATACCTAAGAATAGATTCAATGTATGAAAAATAAACTGTTTTGCAAATGTCATCTGAAATGTATTGAGATAGAACAGAAAAGGCATATGTAAAAGATCGTAATTTATTTGAAATAAATTCAATATGGGAATTCCAACTTAATTTTCTGTCTATTAATAAGCCTACAAACTTTTGCTCTCGTTTGTTAGTTTCAGGTGATAATTTGAAGAAAATTGCATTTCTTTTTGAATTGTTAAGAATGAGGCCATTTGCTGAAAACCAAACCTGATGTTCATTAAGAGTTTTTCAACCAACTCTTGCAATTCTAGTTGTGATTTTGCTTTAACAATTGCAGTGGTGTCATCCGCAAACAGAAAAAGTGGGGAATATATTTTTGACGGAAGGTCATTGACATAAATCAAGAACAATAAGGGCCCCAAAATTGATCCCTGGGGAATGCCAATTTTTACATCTGACCATTCTGAATAGATCTTGGTACTTCGATTAAAAATATAGGATCTCTGTTTTCTGCCTGATAAATAGGATTTAAACCAATTAAGATTGCTTCCTGTAATGCCAATTCTATTTAGCTCTGCAATTAACAATTCATGATTACCACAATCAAATGCCTTGGACAAATCACAAAACACTCCCGCTGTGCTCTGCGATCCATCCAAGGCACATAAAGCGTCATTAATAAAACTTGAAAATGCTGAATTAGTGTTTAAATTTTTCCTGAAACCGAACTGCCTGCAATACAAAAATTGTTATATTCCAGAAAATTTGCCAGTTTACTACATACAATTTTTTCAAAGATTTTTGAGACATTGGAAAGAAATGTTATTGGTCGGTAGTTACTGAGATTTAGTTTAGAATCGTTTTTATGGATGGGTACAACCTCTCCATATTTTAATTTGTCAGGGAATACATCACTTTCAATTGAAAGTGTATTATTTTTCGTAAAATTGGATACAGGATTGTGGCATTCTGTTTTAGAATACTTAAAAGGAATGCCATCCCACCCCACTGAAGACTTATTCTTCAAACTTCTAATAACCCCACAAATGTCTTCATCGGAAATCTTCCCTACTGAAAACTGCGGAAAACTATATTTTGGGTAATCAGCCAGTGTTGCGTTAATTTTTATTTGTGGAATATTCAAAGATTCGGTTATGCTTGTAAAAAAAATATTAAAAACACTTGACACAAACCTGGGATTTACAATTTTAACACCATTCACATCGAGTTCTATGCTATTTTCAGTTTTGTTGACAACCCTAGTTGGTCCCTAACCACCTTCCATGTAGCCTTTCCTTAATTATCAGAGTTTTTTATAAAACAATCAATATCCTTACGCTTGGCCTCTTTTACAACTTTCTTAAAAATATATTTATATTTACTCACATACTCTTTGATCTCTAAATCATTGCTAAATTTAGCTTGATAATGTAATAGTCTCTTTTTATTTGCAGATATTTTTATACCCTGTGTAACCCATTTTTAGCGAATTTCCCCTATAGGGAAGAAGCAAACCGTAAGACTTAAGCCCGAGACCATGATAACTTTTCATTTTGAGGTCCCCAGATGCCAAAAACACCATTCGTTAAAATTTGTATATATGTATATATATATATATATATATGTGTCCGTAAGCACGATAACTCTCGTAAAAAAGGTCCGATCTTAATGAAATTTGGTACAAATGTGTAAAGTACCATTTATTTGAACGAGTTCGAAAACCAGATGAATCGCACCATCCGAAGGGGGGGGTTTTGTACCCCAAAAATGTGTTTTTTGGGGTTTTCACATGTAATTTTAATTTAAATCAAATTTTAATTTATACCATTGAATTCAGCTTAAAAAAACAAACAATTTGGTATTTTGATCATTGCTCTACGTCAATTGGTTTCTGAGATATTGAAAGTGCTAAACACAGTACGTTGTCTAATGTTATTCTTATGGAGAAAAAGAAAAATTGTATATCTCGCTTATTTATGAACATAAACTGGCGAAATTTGGTATATGGCTTGATCTGGTTGTGGTTTATTGTTGTTTGCACAAAAAAAAAATTTTTCGCCTATAGTTCCTGTAGCAGCAAACCTAGGTACTTGGTCCCCATGTTATTCTTATGGAAAATACTTAAAATGTTATATATCGCTTATTTATGAATGTATATGGATGAAACTTGGTATGTGACTTCACTAAGATGAGTTCTATTGATATTTTCATAAAAACCCATTATTTTATGTTCCTTGTTGCAGCAAACCTGCGTACTCATCTCCAATGTTATTCTTATGGAGAATAATTAATGTTTTAAATATCGCTTGTTTGTGAATACATTTCTTATGAATCCTGTTAAGTGTTTTAATGTGTTATGTTATATATTCATTGGAAATTCGCTGAGTATGCAGGTTTGCTGCGACGGGGATATTTCTTTTTATGCTTAGTTTCGTTTGTTTTAGCGAATTTCCCCTATAGGGAAGAAGCTATTACCGTAGGTCTCATGGTAAGACTTAAGCCCGAGACCATGATAACTTTTCATTTTGAGGTCCCCAGATGCCAAAAACACCATTCGTTCAAATTTTTATACATGTGTATATATATATATGTGTCCGTAAGCACGATAACTCTCGTAAAAAAGCTCCGATCTTAATGCAATTTGGTACAAATGTGTAAAGTACCATTTATTTGAACGAGTTCGAAAACCAGACGAATCGCATCATCCGAAGGGGGGTTTTTGGGGGGTTTTATACCCCAAAAATGGTTTTTTTTTGGGGTTTTCACATGTAATTTTTATATTAATCAAATTGCAATTTTTACCATTGAAATCAGCTTAAAAAAACAAACAATTTGGTATTTTGATCATTGCTCTACGTCAATTGGTTACTGAGATGTTGAAAGTGCTAAACACAGTACGTTGTCTAATTTTATTCTTATGGAGAAAAAGAAAAATTGTATATCTCGCTTATTTATGAACATAAACTGACAAAATTTGGTGTATGACTTCATCTGGTTGTGGTTTATTGTTGTTTGCTCAAAAAAACAATTTTTTGCCTATGGTTCCCGTTGCAGCAAACCTAGGTACTCGGTCCCCATGTTATTCTTATGGAAAATATTTAAAATGTTATATATCGCTTATTTATGAATGTATACGGATGAAACTTGGCATGTGACTTCACTTAGACGAGTTCTATTGATATTTGCATAAAAACCCATTATTTTGTTTTCCTTGTTGCAGCAAACCTGCGTACTCATCCCCAATGTTGTTCTTATGGAGAATAATTAATATTTTAAATATCGCTTGTTGGTGAATATATTTCTTATGAATTCTGTTAAGTGGCTTAATGTGTTATGTTATATATTCATTGGAAATTCACTGATTATGCAGGTTTGCTGCGACGGGGGTATTTAAATATTTCAGTAGAAAACATTCATTGAAGTTCAATAAGAAGTTCTCTAAAAAGCTATTGTATGTATCATTAACACTTTCAGTATTAAACTGAGTATTCAAATTAAACAGACACTGAGAAAAATATTGCAATGAAATTTTGTCAAATACTGTACTTTGAATAAATCTAAAATTACATTTCATGTGAGATGGAGGCAAAGCCAAAACAAGCAGCTGTGATCAGACAAACTTAAATCTACATTTTCATTACTAGTTTTCCCAAAAACTAAATTAGTTGCTATATTGTCAATACAAGTTTTGATTTTTTCCGTTACTCTTGTTGGGCTATTAAAGTGCAAAACAAAACAATTACTTTCAATAATGCTCCTAAATTGTTGTGGTAGGGTTTCATTTTTTTAAATATTAAAATAAAAATCTGCTGCAATCACAATTTTGATGTTTTTCTTTCTTTATTTAAAGTTACTAACAAAACTTCAAGTTTGAAAAGAAAAGATTTTGCATTTTTAAATTCTGGTATTCTATATATTGAAATAAATAAAGTGTCTAGTTTTGGACAAAGGAGCCTTCTATGGTGGTTGCGGGTCATGCTAATAGTTCTCTTTCCATATGAAATCCACTACTAAATTATATTCTACAGGTTCTATTCAGTTTATAGACAGTTCTGAATTGAAATTGCCTGTGTGGTCTTATATTAATAGTTACTTTAATAAAACACTTTCTAAAAACAGAACAATTAATACTGATGTGTGTTATTTTAAAGCATACGTCAAACTAATCATACTGAGAAAAATATAAAAAGCGGTGTTGAATGAAGAATATTTCATTATGCACATTAGGAAGGATACATATGATTTGTAACTAATAAATTATCCTAGACTGTAAATAAATATTAAATTACTTAATCGTGTTTAGGCACGCCAAAGTCGACCAAAATGGATGGTGGTGGAAGATTACAAGCAGCTTCAAAGACAAAAATGTCAGGACAGCTTGGAGGCTGAGAAAATGAAGATGGATAAGAAAGCGGAGCTACGTAATATAGAGAGGAGGTTGCGGGCAGAACAAGCCGAAGCTGAAATGGAGGATGGTTTGGCAAGAGTAAGTATCGCAAACTGTCTCCTAATATAAATATTAATAATTATGTCATCGGTTTTTGCCAATTTTTAGACCCCTCTCCCATATAATAAGCCTATTATAATAAATCCCCTTCCAATTACACTTGAAAATAATTCAGATTTTTTGTTAGCCTCAATTAAATTTGTTGTTCCAGCATAGCTGGTGAAACAGGTTACAAGTCAAGAATTATATCTAAAAGCAAATTATATTACTGTAAATAGTGTAAGCTTTGTCAATGACTTATCTAATGTGTTAATACTCATTATTTGGAAGTCAATATCAATGTAATTAATAAAAGCCACATAAGTTATATATTCTTTATACAATAGAATACTTTTTCAAGCAACAGAGAGTATTTCTTGAAAAAAATTAAAAATACTTTCAATATTTTAAACTTTATTTAGGTAATGTATTAAATAATTTGTTCCTAAAATAGTGAGGTCATTTTTAAAAAGAGCTTAGTCTATGTAAAGGATACTGAAAATCATTTCTGATTCTTGTCTTGTACTTATGATAACGATGTTCTTCCATTAAAACATTGAAATTGCATTTAGTGAAACTCAAACATTAAGAATATAGAGGGAGGGAAGGATTCAAATATTAAGTTTCTTGAATATACCTTTACATGGTGTTGGTGTTTTAGACTTTGAAACTGTCATAATCCTGAAATACATTTAAAAAAATGTTAAATATTGCCTCTATGCCCGAACTACTACACTTCATTTTAACCCCATTGAACAATATGGTGGGTATCTTACAAAAAAGGGAAATAATTGTCCATCCTTAAAATTTTGCACGATATACGCAACCTCCGGAATCTGTTATCTGTATAGTGCGAAACTTCTACAGAAAAATACCGAAAATGCTACATCGGACTTTTTGGGCCATTATAGTTGATGAAATATGCCTACACTGCACTCAAGATGTCCTGAATCGCAAAAAAGGCTAAGAATGAGTAACGAAGAGTACCTTTGGTCTTTTTGCATAGAAATACAAACCACCAAACCTACAAACCTGGGTAGAAGTGGCAAGCTGTCATCTAGATCCGGTGAGGGCCTCTCTCCATGGGAAATTAGGGCCTCATAGATAAAGGGAGAAGGAGCCTTCTTTGGGACCAGGACTGGAGGTGTGGTGCTCCTACTAATAAGTGTTGGCGGGCAAGAGCTGATTCGTGACGTCTCATCGGTGTTTCACAGACTGTAGATGCACACTTTAATCTCACTGTCCAGCACTTTCACATAAATGAAAGGAAGTTCACTTATCATGAGTAAAAATAAAACTAAAAACGTACAGTCATCAGCGCATGTGGAATATGAAGACGTAATTGTTTTAGTTACAATAAATTTAACGAGAGTTTAAATCAGTAATTTGGCGTAGCGCAAATCAAAACGAAAGATATTTAATATATTAATTTTATAATGACTGTGGAAAAAACCACGAGAATTTAAATGTACTGTGCGACGCGGGAGTTCGTTATGAAGGTTAGCTCCGAACTGGCAAAACAACGTTAAAATCGGGTAAGCGTCCTTTACCCCTACTGTAACTATTCTGGAACTGAGTAATCCGAAACGAGTAAAAAATGCAGGAAAAATCAGTAAGATGATCAAAGATTATCAGTGGGGAACTGTGTTATCTGCCTTGTATTGTTCGTTTACTGGTTTTGATTCTTGTAGAAATAAATACTACAACACAGTATTTACACCCATAGTGTGTTATTGAGGCAAATAATGCTTGGTACACAATTAATTGTAAGTGTTATTATAGTTTTCAATTTGAGCAGGTCACAGTAGAAAATATGTTTAAGACGATCAATAGTTTAAATAATAGTAAGTGTTTGGACATCTATGGTTTGACTTCTAATATCATGAAGATTTCTGCTATTTATATAAGTGAGGTGTTGACTCATCTTTTCAATGAATGTTTGGTCAAAGGATGTGTTTTCCCACATCAATTAAAAAATATCAAAGTTGTACCTGTTTACAAAAAATGTGATAGAAAGGCTGAAAACAACTATCAGCCTATATCAATCGTTCCCATTGTGTCAACAATTTTTGAATCTTTGCTTCAAAAACAAATATCAGACCATTTTGAAAGATTTAGTTTATTTAGTTCACTGATAACCATCAGTATGGTTAAAGGCCTAACCTTAGTACATGTAATGCTGTAGTTAAGTTAGTTGATAGTATGGTTAGTGGTTTGGAAAAAGGCAATAATGTTACTTTTAGGTCTTTCGACAGTCGAAAGCGTTCAATACAGTACAACATAGTATTTTAAGTAAAAAACTGTCTTTTTATGGATTTAATACTGATTCTGTTGAGCTTATATTTTCCTATTTGACAAATAGAACTCAATTTGTATTTAAGGATGGATCTTTTCAAGAGGTAGGAGGGTTGAATATGGTGTGCCTCAAGGCTCAATTCTTGGGCCAATCCTGTTCAATACCTACACCAATCAACATTGAGAGTGTAGGTATTGATGGAATTTTATTTTCTGACAACTTAGGTTTGAAAGTTAGTAATCTTAGTAAAGGTGCAATTGCTGACAAATTAGATTCTAATTTTACATAACTTCTTGACTGGTGTGCTGCTAATAACTTGTCGCTCAATACTGATAAAATTTGTGATTCATCTTTTAGCTATAATAGAAATGTCTGAAGGTTCTTCAGAGAATAGTAGTAATTTAATGTTTTTAGGACTAATGTTAGACAATAGATTATCATGGAATCCTCATGTTGATTATATTTCGAAAAAAATCGCTAAGGGTTTATACATGCTACGAAGGTTAAGAAATTCGGTTGATAATTATATTTTATTAACTGTCTATTTTTCTTATATTCAGAGTATTTTGACATTGGAATTGTTCTTTGTGGATCTAGTAGTCATTGTATAAAACTGTTTATCCTCCAAAAAAGGGCTATTAGATTAATATGCAATGTACCTAACCTAACATCTTATAAACCTTTGTTTGTACAACTCCGTGTTCTAACCCTTTCCTCTCTTTATGTATTTCATTTGTTCTGTTTTGTTCATAGAAATTTAGAACTTCTGTATTAATGCTGATTTCCATTCTTATAATACCAGGCATAAAGATGGTTTAAGAGTTCAACATGTAATTCTAGCAGCTCACAAAAAATTGGTTTTATAATTCTACTAAGTTTACAATTCATTGCTGACTGAAATTAAATTACTGCCTCATTATTCTAAATATAAAGAAATAATCAAGAATATACTAATTGATGAATGTCTTTATAAAGTTGGTGATTTTTACTTTCTCCCTCTATACATAGTATATGGAGAAAGTATTGTTTTCGTCAACATTTTTGAATTTGAGTTGTTAGTGGAAATATTCATTTTGGTGCTCCCTGAACCCAAAAAAGTGGTTTTTACGTGATGTCTGTCTGTGTGTGTGTGTGTGTGTGTGTGTGTGTGTGTGTGTGTGTGTGTGTGTGTGTGTGTGTGTGTGTGTGTGTGTGCGTGTGTGTGTGTGTGTGTGTGTGTGTCTGTGTGGATGTGTACAGAGCTAGAGCCATAAACAATGGGCCGATTTTTATGAAATTTGGTTTGTAGGTACTAATCCATGATATCTCCAGGCGTTTTTTCATTTTTTTGAATTTTTGATTTTTAAGGGTAATTATCCCCTTAAAAACCGCCAAAAAACATGAAAAATCCAAATTTCTCAAAAACGGCTCTAACGATTTTGATTAAACTTTAGTCGTTTGTAGAACTTTAGTTTTCAAACAAAATGACACCACCCGCATTCCTGTAAAAATTCGGGTTCAGAAATTACAGGACTTAAAACATTAAAAATTCAATTTTTGGATTTTTCATAAAAAGATATAAATATAAAAAATATTACTATTCACCATTAAAAAGAGCTCAAAAAACTAAATAATTTAGTATTTTGAATTACTATTCTACGATTGCTGGTTTTGGATAAAATTGAAATTTTCATTTTGCGGTAAACGCAGTACGTTGTCCAATGTTATTCTTATGGGGAATAAAAAATTACTATTTCTCTCTTATTTATTGATCAATTTCATTCAAACTTGATATGCTTGTCAAGTTAGCATTGACCAACAGAGGAAATTTGAAATATGTTGCCCCTTTAACAACCCTGGGGGGGGAATAGGGGGCATTCCCCCTCCTAAAACCACGAGTTTAGCAATGGATTCTGTAGTGCCTCCAAAACAGGGATTTGGGTTGATGTTTTTAAAAAAACTTGTTTACAAGATTTTCTGTACATTCGACCGTGCATTGTATTCTATATTTAGTAAATAAAAAGTAATTTATTAATTAAAATTGGGCTAAAAGGGAGAAAGTATGTGTCAGTTTCCTGATACCGTTTATTTCAATATATGTTGGGAATGTTGTCACTAGCTTTAGCATTAGGGCCTTGATTATTAATTTAACATTGTTGCTTGGTATGGATTTAAATTATTGTATTGTTATTTGTTCATTTTATTGTTCTAGTCATTTTTATACATATGAATTGCATTATATAATTTATCTGTATCACATTTATATTGTTTTGCATTGTGATACTTTTTTAACATAAGACTATTGCATTGTGATACTATTTTAACTTAGACTATTTTTTAAATCTGTTAATAAGTATTTTAGGCTATATTTATATTTAGTATACAAATCTTTACGCTTGTCCATGCACTGTTTTTCTGTTTTATGACAATAAATAATCTTGAATCTTGAATTAATATTCTAACTTTTTGTTAAATATATATATGGAAACTTGATCTTGCTTAAAATATCAATATAGGTTATCCAATTTAATTGATCATCCACTTCTAGGTTAAGGAACTTTGATGTTTGAACAATTGATAAAGAACTGTTATCAAAAATTACCTGAGGTTGAAATTGCTCCCGGCTCTGAGCAGTCTTGAAGCTAATAATTCCAGTTTTATTAGTGTTTAATTTAAAACTGTTTGCCTTGAACCATTCTTTCAAGTCACATCTTGCCATGACATTTTACCTAAGAATCAACAAATAAGAATATCTGGATCAGTAATATATCGCTAACTCCACTAGAACTTCCCCACAGACAAATACCATAAAGAAGTATGCTTAAAAAAAAAAAAAAAAAAAAAAACTAAAATATGCAACCTTTAACCCTAGGAGTGGCCCAATGCTAAAGTGTGGAATGGCAGGCTAAATTTGTCGATTTTGCAGACATTTTTTTGAAAATTCGTATAAATTCAACCGTAGAAGTAAACCTAGCCAACCTTATATTCATTTTGATCAGGAAGAACAGGGCAATTTAGAAATACTAACATGATAAAGATCTAGAAAGGTAATTTTTTCGGTAAAGTGAAAAGAAGAAAAACAGGTACTTTGGTATTATACGGATGCCACCCTTATACAGCGCGCTGCGGCAGTTATGTTAGGATGGGTTATCATAAAAATGATTGTAGGACTTTCCTTGTTTCGTTACAAATCGAATGATACCTGATGAGTCATACTTCCGGCCGCCAAACCCCCTCCAAATAGGCCAAGGTCAGGTCGTTGACCGGAGCGCGCGCATCAGCTGTCACCGCCTGTATCTGGGTCAGTGTCATGAGTGATTTATTGCCGTGCACTACGTTACATTTGTTTTCATAATGAGTGACGTTCTTTTGGTGTGGGATTTACCTCAAAATGAAGAGGAAACCGTACGTATTTTTATGATAACCCATCCTAACATAACTGCCGCAGCGCGCTGTATATTTTGCGGAGTACATGTGGCGATCGGGTGTGGCTGCTAGCGGCGGCGACGCATTCAACACGATCCTAGCGGACATCGCTGGCTTTTGGGAGGCACAACACAAAGACCGCTCATCAGAATGATGTAAAATTTTTACAGTAAGTCAATAAAAGTACGTTTTTTCGAATTATGTAGTTATCCTTTGTATCCGGTAAAAATTAACCTCCAAAAATAGTGGCATCCGTATAATACCAAAGTACCGAAAAAAATTTTATTTTTGAAATTTCAAAAGTAGCCTCGGTTTGAAATTTTTTCTACTGATTTTTTATGGAAAATTCATTATATACATTTTGTAAACAATCTAATTCCCTACTTAGAAATATATAACATGGTATGGAAATAATTTGTTTTGTAAGTTTTAGGGGTGCAATATAATAATAAATGGAAACCCGAAATATATGTAAACTGTACGGTGTTAGGTTGTGTTGTAAATACGTCATGTAATATATGTATATACTAATAATGATATATACATATTTGTAAAGCTAATGAAGTAAGGAATCCAAAAAAGTCATAAAGTTGATGGTAAAAAATTGTTATCACTTATAAATAAATGTAAATAAAAGAATGTTTTGCTATTTTTGTGTATTTGGAAAAAAATATTTCACAGTATTTAGTATATAACTTTTTTGTCTAATATTTTGCCCCCAAAGCAATATAATCATGTTGTAGTACATTCAATTCCCTACATATAAATATATAACATGTTATACATAGAATACATAGGAGTATACATATAAATATATAACTCACCACTACCAGGTAAATAATCCAATTAGCCTAGGCCTACGACGCAACATCACAAAAGTCGATCATCTCAATATCACTGCCTATATTACCCTCTAAATCGTCATCAACGTCACTAATACTTTATTCAAGAGTACCCCGAATGTTACTACAATCCATTTTTGCGTAAATTCGGCTAAATAAATAACTAAAACAATCTTACACAACTGACAGCGGTCAAACATAGCGCGCCATTTTGGACTGGGACTTCGACATTGCATATTTCAAATGTCATGTCATATTGTCAACAAAAACACAACACATCGAGACAGATATAAGAAGAAAGCCTGAAATCTGCTGTTTACAATGATACCAAATACAATACAGTTTGGAGCGAGCCAAACAAACTAACTGAGACTTCGTAAACAGCAAACAGCTGTGCAGTTGCCGATTAGGCAAAAATGTGACGTAATGAAACTATTCCTTGGTGATGATTTTCAGAATAAAACAGTGCTGCCAACGGCAAAACTAAATTACTCTACATTTCTTCCTCTTCAAAATAACATATTATTTGACTAGTAACTATAACTTACACTAGATATAAATCCGATTTTCCCGATGGCCCTTTTTCGGCCATCTGCCATTGTACAACAAAACAGAAAACACCTGTTTTCAAAAAATCATATGATCTGTCTAATTAATATTTCGTTCAAAACATCAATACCAAAATAAAGCGCATCTGCATTGGTACCAACCGCAACTTCCCACGACAAAAATTACCCGAGCTGGGTAATTTCAAAAAAGTAGTGTTTTGACATTTTCTTAGCATCGGCTGCTAGAATCGCATCGCGCCAAAAATTCATTTGATTTCTAACCGTCGTGACATTGTTGTATAGCTGCTACAGGGTTTGTTTATGTAATAAAATGAAAGTTCAGAATATTATCTTTCGAATGATATATATATTGTTCACTTTTGAGTTGATTATTAGTGGTTTTTTACGTTACAAAATTTTTGGTCCCGAATGGCCGATTCTCGGCCCCTGCCACAGTAGGCTGCACAAAATAGGGCCCAATCTCGGCCATTGGCCACTCCTAGGGTTAAGTAGGTTTTAGGAACATTAGCATTTAAGACCCTTAACAGATAGACTACTCTAGACAATTTATTGCAGATTATTCTTTTGTTAACATGTCCTAAATTCTAAAAGTGCCCTAGGCCTAGTGTATTTGCAGTCACAATAACTTGACTTGCATATCATTTTGCCTATAATCTTAAGACTTATCAGGCTGGTTGTTGCATTGATATTATATTGGCAGTAAGCAACTGAATTTTTTTTTATCTCAATTTTGCATGGGAGTTTCAACATGGTCCTACAGATCGAAGAGAGATCTGAGATAGGTATAGGCTGTGAGGAAAAGCGTCCATTAGCTTCACAAAAATAAATATTAAACATTATAATAGCTGTGTTCGGTCTAGCTCAGTAGTCGACCGCTATCCCATTGTAAAGGCTACCAGGTGTGTCTTCATCTGGATCTGAACTACAAATTCCCATTTGTTTATACTATACGCAACTGGCAAGATGCATGCTGAAAAACCCTTTGGACGCTTGGCAGCCTAAATAATAATATAATAATATTTTTAAACACAGATTGTGCGCTCGCTCCTCGAGAGGTACCAAAACCCCTATTTAAATTAGTTAATTAGGCCTAGCCTAGCTCAGTTGCTTAGCCAAGTCTTGTAACCTAACCTAAAAAAATCAATCATTCTGACTTCAAATGTGGAAGGCTAGGTTAATAGCATTTAGGCTCTGTATTTAATTTATTACTTTCAAACTACATTATATGCACGTTCTTTCTACTTAATTTATTATTTATCCTGGTGTACAATCCTATCTTTAAAGTGAGCATTTTGGATATTAACTTATAGTAAATTTTCTTGAAATCTGTTTGTTCCCTTTTGTTTATAATAAGACTGTTTGAGCCTGACAGAGTTTTTCGTTACTGGTGAAGGCATTTATTACTAATATTGCTGCCACTCCTATTCAGATAATTAGGCCTATTCAATTTTCAGTAATTCTTTGTTTAAATCATTGGAGTTAGTGGATAATTAACTTTAGCAAAGTCTTGTGTTTTTAACAAATATATATCAAACCCTGCCTTTACTTTAAAAGAAAGGGTCAAATTAGAATATAGGATATTGCAATAAGAAAGTAGATATATAAGGAAAGTGTGAGAAATACCGAGGACTACCAGACATCCTTCCCGGTCCCCCAAGGACCTCTGGGCAAATTTCCAACTCAAGGTATTTAAACAGGGACCCACACGGGCCTGTACAAGTCTTTCTCTGCGAACTCTGCATGTTTTTATTTATGCCTTTGCGCAATCAACTCGATCAAACTCCTCAGCCGGGGCAACTTGTAAAGACTGGATAGACCCTTTTTCTTTTTTGTTTAATAAAAATCTGTTCGCTCTGAATCAAACTTAAGCTTCCTCAAATGAATAATTACAATCAAATAATAAGCTATTTACATCAGTACTAGAATTAATTAAAGTTGTGTCATCTGCAAAACAAATAACTTTGCAAGAAACATTGCAATCAGTATCGTTCATCATTATCAAAAACAGTAAAGGCCCAATAACTGAACCCTGGGGCATTTGCTCTCTTAGTTCTAGATAGGATCTCACTAAGGACAGGAAAGTTCCACTTAATCCATAAAAACTTAATTCGGACAGAAGCGTTGTGTGAATGACACAGCCAAAGGCCTTACTGAGGTCACAAAAGGTGACCCCAGTATCCAGCCTATTTTCAAAATTTACAAGAATGTCATTTACCAATTGAGATACTGCTTGAACTGTGGAATTTCCTGTCCTAAAACCAAATTGAGATGGAGAGAAAAGATTATGTTCCTCAAAATGATGGTAGAGTAGGAATTGCATTACTCTCCCCAGGACTTGCCTGGCATTGCTAGGGACACTGGCCTATAGCTAGATACCTTTTTTGAAGATTGGTCTTACTGGGGAACACTCCTTCAGTCAAACATGTATTAAAACAAAAGGTTAGCTGTACCAGAATCACATTCACAATAGCTTTCAGTAAGACACTAGACAGGCCGTGTATATCTTGGCTCATTGAGCTCTTTAAACACATCACGACACAGAATTTCATCACACGAAACAGTTTTCCACTGGAAGCTTGGAGCTGCAATGGCTGCAGCATTGAGAAGATCAACCGCAGCTGTTGTCCCACCACCAGATGCCCCGCCAGATGCCTCGGCCGCTTATTTTACTGAAGACGTGAAGAAGTTATTGAATTCACCTGGGTCGATGTTGACTTGTGGTTTTGAACCAGCTGATGTTTCCTTACGGCTGACCTCCCAAGCCGCTTTACATTTATTATCCAATTGATCGATGTTATCAGCTATACATTGTTTCTTGGCGTTTTTGAGTTGTCTTCTATACTGACAATGATACTCGGCTAGAGTTTTCTGTGATTCTGCAGTATTTAGAAGTTTATGTCGATCATGTAATGTTATAAAACTTTTCTTCTTTTTCTAGATCTTCAGTATACCACTGCAGTTTTTTCTTTTCTTTCAAAATTTTACCCTTTTTTCAACCAAGGGAAAACAAATGTCATAGCCTGCCTTCAGAAGGTCGAAAATATATTAACATTTTCTCCTGCTGTTAAATTTAGTTGAAAACAAGACCAGTCAGCCTCACTTAAGAAGTATGTAAATTCTTCAATACACTTCTCAAATACAAAGGATGTTATTAAGTGAATTTCAACAATCAAAAATCCCAACAATAATGGTAACTATAAAAGTTAATAACAATATAAGTAATAAATTATTGGTTCAATAAGTAAACTGATCAAACTTAACAAAACACAAATCTAAATCCTTAACATACTAGTATCACAGGCCAAATATTCATCTACAGCATAAAATACGTTCTCCCTCAACCAAACTTTTATTACATTTTCAAACTTTTTTAAGGCTACACACCACATACTTTCTGGCAGTTTATTAAATAATTTGATTTTCATGTAGAGATGACTATTCCTAGTTTTTTTCCAGTCTAACTGAAACTAAGTCAAGAAGGTAATTTTTTCTGGTTGAATAGCTATGGGTGTCTTTTCTAACAGGATATTTACACAAAAACGCCTTTACATCCATTAGGCAGCAGAATATATAGATATTTGGAAGAGTCATTATTTTAAGATCTTTAAAGAAAGGTACACATGATTCTCTGTCTGCTGCATTTTTGATTACTCTCAGTGATTTTTTTTGCCATCTAAAAGCAATCTGTGCACTGCAAGAGTGGCCCCACAGAGTTATGCCGTACCTTAAATGTGAATGAAAAAAAGCATAGTAGGCATTTATCAACATACTCTCAGTTACACAATTTCTTAGTTTTCTTAACAAAAAGATAACTCTACTTAATTTTTTACACAGTTGTTCTACATGGTTGTCCCAACTTAACCTACTATCTAGATGTATACCTAATAACTTAACAGGCTTTTTGTCTTTATAAATGTCATAATTCAGGGAAAAAACTATGTTCTGTCTTTTGATCGTTGACAATAAAAAAGTTTGACTGAAACCAGTCTAATGCTATATCTAAGGCTTGTCTTTCGTCCCTTATTAGCTCATCCAAGTTTTCGTTACAGTTAAAAAGTGTTGTGTCATCTGCGTATAGCATTGATGTACAAGGAACATTAAAAGCAAAATCATTAACAACAATAATAAATAAAAGAGGGCCAAGGACAGATCCTTGAGGAACTCCCATCTTTATCTTTTTGATGTCAGATTTATCATTACCTTGAACGACCGCTCTCTATCATTTAAGTAGGATATGAGTAAATTGAGTTCCTTTTCTCTTATACCATAACTAAAAAGCTTTTTTGCTAAGAGCTCATGATTCATACAATCAAAAGCTTTAGTTAAATCGATGAGCAATGCTGATGATAACAGTTTATTTTCAAAATTTATTAACACTTTATTTACAATATTTTCTACTGCCTTAACTGTATTTTTACCTGACATGAAACCATACTGTTGATCACAAAACAAATTATTAGTTTCAAAAAATGTGTTTAGCTGTATTTTAATGGATGATTCAAATATTTTACTAATTATAGGGATTAGAGAGATTGGGCGGTAGCTTGAAGGGCTTAACTTTTCGCCTTTTTTATAAACTGGTATCACCTTTGTTAGTTTTAGTGCTTTAGGATATACACCATTCTCTAAAATCAAATTGAATAGTGAAGTTAATGGCACCACTATCACATGAATAATTTCTTTCAATACCTTATTAGATAAGCCATAGTAATCCTCACTACACGAGGAACTTAAACTAGCAACACTTTTTAACATATCTTTACTACTAATTTTTTGCCACCTAAAAAAGATGCAGTCCCTTTTTTTATCAATTACAAACTTATTCACTAATTCTATAGCAGTGTTATTGGATCTACTATTACCATTAGAAACAACTAAATTACTAACTGTATCAACAAAATAGTTGTTATAAGTATTAGAGTCTATTAATATTTCTTGCCTACTTACTTTACAACCTGACTCTGTTTTTATTAAATTCCAAGCTGCCTTACATTTGTTTGAGGAATTTGAAATGTACTGTTCATTTGCAATTTTCTTACAATAATTAATTTTATTTTTGTACCTTCTCTTTATATCCAAATATTCTTGTTTGAAAAGTAATTCATTTTCTGTACCCTTACTGTTCTTATATCTATCATAGAAAACCGTATCATAGTAAATTTACCTCTTTAAAATTATTTAACTCTAACCAGTCAATTTGTGATAATTGTTTTTTAAAATTAAAAACAGCCCTAGGAGTTAAATCTCGCACTTTCTTTTTTAAAACATTGTCAGGAATTAAATTGTGCCTAAAAACATCTAGGAATTGTGCATGTACTCCAGAATGATCCGATAAATGTGGCTCTATAACACAGCAATTGACTTTTTTTTATCAAAATTAGTTAATATATTATCCATACATTTATCACCTCTAGTTGGCTCCTCATTCAACCAGTAAATGTCAAAAGAACGCAATAAATTTAAAAATGACTCCTTTTCAAGTGATTTTGTTAAAATATTTATATTACAATCAGCTGATATAATGTACTTTAATCCAACATATTTTCTACTTAAGTACAATCAAAATGATTCAAAAACATTAAAAAAAAGGTTAACATTGGAATCTGGAGTTAACATTTCAATCTTTTAGCTTATTTAAAATAACAATAGACAGTATACTTTATTATATATTCATAGGGAATATTGCAAGGGTCAAAATAGCTAATTAAATACAAAATCAAAAACATTATACTAACAAAATAAATTAAGTTGTACAATACAACTGTTCAGGAATTCGGTTTCTTTGTTGTACGGAAGTTCTTGGTTGTTCCATGTTGTTAGTTTTTTCTTAAAGTGTTGAGAAGGTTGGTTTTTCAGCAGCTCGGGCAGGTAGTTGTAGTACAGCGCTCCTTTGTACGAGGGCTTCTTTCCAAAAAGTCTTCGATGGTGAGGTGGTTGGGCGAAATTTGAAGCATGTCTTGTATTGTACTGGTGTATGTCCTGATGTCTTGGCTGTTTTATGGTGGCTGCATTGTTTCACGGATCTACAGTGAGACTTCTGTTAGGATTTTAAGTTGCTTGAAGGATCCTCTGAAACTCCCTTGTTAGTGTAGTCCTGCTAGGCATCTAATTGCTTTTTTGTTCTTGTAGATTCCAGATTGTTGTTGGTTGTGGCTCTCCATGACACTATGCCGTATCTCAGATGGGATTTGAAAAGTGCAAAATAGGCGACTTTAGCTGTACCCAGGCCACTTTCTTGTTTTATTCTGTGAATAACCTAAGTTCCTGAGGAGAGCTTCTTGCACAGCTGGTCTACGTATGGTTTTCATGACAGTTTTGAATCAATTTTGATATCTAGGTGTTTTGTTATTTATTTGATTTTCAAATTTGGGAGTGCAACTCTTATTGTGTGCTTGTTTTTGGTGGAAAAATCAATCTGTACAGTTTTTTCTCATTTATAACTAAATTGTTATTTAAACAGTATTCTTTAGTTAGATTGAAATATGCATTTGTGTGTTGACTTACCCACGCACCCATTTCCTTCTGACTTGCCCATTATACATGGTCCTAGATTTTTTTATTTATGTGAAAAAAGACTAAATTACAAAGAATTTCTTCTGTGTAGATGATTTGGAAGGGTATAAACTGAATTGTTCATAATATTTAGTACTAATATTTCATCTGCTAATTTTGGAATTTTTAATATTTTTCTAAAAGAAATATAGTGTTTGGTATAGCGGTTTGCAACAAGATAGTTACGAGGTGAAACGTGCAGTAAATGTGCTCATAAAGTTTTCAAACAATTTAGTGGGAAATACGAAAGTGGCAGTAACTGCAACATGTGTGGTGTATAACAGGAAGGATATGTAGTGATGATCAGTGCTTACTATATTAGTTTAATACCTAAATATTTAATGATTATCATGTCCACGGCAGCAGGCGGGAAACAGGTTTGAGGCGGTTGTTATCAGGGCGCCAATTGTACTAACCTTATGAATGAAACTGTGTTTACTAAGAAGATAATTTATTGACAATAAGAAAATAGCAGAGTTGTTTACTCCTACGAGAACCTTGAAGTGTCCCAGACATAATTCGCCAGGAAAAAACCAAAAAAAATCAGAAACTTTTAAGTGTCGAACCTACAAATATTATGCCGGGTAACAGCAAGGTAGATGATGTATCCCATGACGAACAAATAGCGGACATAACCAAAACAAGGTCCGCGTTGCTAGATGCTAAACTAGCGTCGCTAGCAACCAAAAACGACGTGAGGGGGGTATCAGAGGATATTCAGGATTTAAAAGTAAAGTATGCAACACTCCAGCATGACATACCCGCTCAGTAAGAACTTAATATAGCCCAGGTAGTTTATGTTTCTATGGCACTTGAGGAAAAGATTTGTCACGTTTTGCCAATTTATTTCAATTCTAACTTTTGTGAAAGAGATTTTACTTGCCTAAGTAACTATATGTCAACAAATATAGATGAAAACTATTTAGTTATGGGTGATTGCAATGCGAGGATAGGGGATAAACAAACTATAGGTGAAAATGTTACTAACGGTTTGGATTTTATTGCAAGCAAAAAAATTCCAAAGATAGTGTAATAAATGCAAACGGGAAAATATTTGAATTTCTATGTTAATAATGGTCAGGTAATTTTATATGGGACAACTGTGTCCGATAAAGAGGGCGAAAACACTTTTGTAAGCAGTACGGGAAGTTTTGTAATCGATTTAGCTATTATATTATTAGAATGCATACCTTATGTCAAAGATTTTAAAGTGGAAGACTATATCGGTTCAGATCACCATCCTATAGAAGTAGAAATTTATGCAGGATTAGAAAATATAAATAGTACAGAGGTACAGTATCAGAGGGACAGATTCCCCTTACTGCCTAAATTAATATGGACTGATACAGATGAGTTGAAATATAAAAATAAGGTTACGATTATTTTGAATGAAATGGAATTCAGTGGTAGCGTCTAGGCGAGAGTAGATAAAATAGAGGAGGCGATAAGAGGCACGGCCCTCCGAGGTTGCGACTATGGGACAAAGAAAGGGTGTTTTGCTCATAAAAACCCTTGGTTTGACAGAGAGTGTGATCTTTTAAGAAGGAAAAGTTTTAAGTTTTTCAAAATTTACAAACAAGTGGACACAGATTTTGCTAGGAATCAATATTTAGAAACATGTAGAGCATAAAAAACTGTTTGAGGTAGAAGCAATGTAGTTATAATATTACAAACTGTACAAAAGCGTAAAGAGGTAAAAAATGTAAACCAATTTTGGGAATTAGCGAATATTATAAGCAGACATCATTTAGTGGGCACTAATATTAAGACAGGAGATTGGGTAGATCATTTTAAGTTATTGCTAGATCCGCCAATAAATATTTAGCCTGTTCTTTTTCGCCGAACCTTACTTAGAGGATAATGAATTATATAGGATTGATATCGGCAAAATCAAGCAGGTTCTGGGGAAAGCTAAGAGAAATAAAGGGCCAGGGTATGATCAGATTCCTTTTGAATTTTATAAACAGGGGCCAGACACACTTTTAACAGCCGTAATGAACGTATTTAATTGCATTTTAGATAGTGGTGAAACCCCGGCAAGTTTAAAAAAATCGGTAGTTTTCTCATTATATAAAAAGGGCGACTTTAACCAGGTTACAAATTACCGAGGGACATGATTTATGATGTGCTATTTCTTTTTTAAACAATTATATAAATATAATGCAAATTACCCAAATAATATGAACAACTACAAAGGTGTGCTGAGCCCTTCACACTCCGTAGATCTCTGATAAATGTGGGTTGCAATAAATAAAACTACTTGAGAGAATTACTGAAATTTATTATTCCAAAGGCAAACACAACACTTAAGGAAAAAGATATGGACAATTTGGTATTTATATAACGTTATTTCCTTGGCTAGCACTTACTATTGATTACATTTGAGGCCTTTATATTTTGCAATTTTAAATATGTTTATTAAATTAAAATTAAGTGTCACCCTACAACTGTAGTATGCGATTCTTAGCAATATTCAATTTACAATTAATAACCAGAGTGATTACTGGTGGCAGATTAAATGCAGAGGGCTAGGAATAATATATACATATAAAATATCAACCTCCTAATCACACCATCTGCCCTCTAGCCCTCTTAACCTCCTGACTTATGCCACAATATATATATTTACTCTTGGTTATGCCAATTGGTGTCACTGTAACAAGTTAAATATTTTTTTTTGGGGAGTGCAATCAAATGCTAGTACTGCCTTATTTAATACTGGGCTTAATTCCTCTAGAATTTTGTATTTGTCCAAATCTCTCTTCCTACAACAAATATAAATTACAAGCTTAAAATAGGTTTGCACTTTAAATGTTCAAGCAAGGGTTCTGTTGCTTGCGCAGACTGTATTAACTCAATGGAATTAATTAAATAATAACAGTAATAGTAGGAAATAACAACGGTATAGAATTTGTAATCAAGATAACAATGCTAATGAAATATGACTCTTTCCTTAAACTAATTATGCTACTTACTCATACATGATCCTGATTTCACAGATAATACAGCACTTTGAATTAACTATTTCACTACACGGATTCTTAATCTACCCCTTAATTTGAATCTACCCCTGATTCAATTGAAACAGAATTTGGAAAAGGTGTTATATTACTTAATGATTGATTCATGGTCACGGTCGAATTTAATTTGGAAAATCGCGCGTTCGGGAAATCTCTTGTTACAGTTTAGGAAATAGAAAAAGTTGGCTGATCAGCCCGTAAACAAATCACTAAACGTGAGAGCGTGTACCGAATTTACAATTTTGAATTTGGAAGTTAACCTATGTGAAGCTAATGAATGTTGCGACCCGAATACACTGGATCTCGTGGTTCGAGCTTATATACGTCGACGCCGCGTGTCGCGTCTGTTCCGGTGTTCTAGAAGAGTCCAGACGTTTCTCGTCGCGTTTCCTGTTTTGAGATTAGCGCGGTTTACTTGAATCGCCCTATTTGAATTCATAACAATGGATGCATTGGCTAAATTGTTTCATGGCATTATTTTAAATGGACTTCAATAATGGGTAACAGACTACAACATTTTATGGAGTTTCAAGCGGGATATTTTAAAGGTTACTCAACAATTGTTAAAATATTTAGCAAAATTAAGTGGTAAAATTAAAACTTCAGTACAAAGGGGAAAATTATATTGTTTTTTTGTTGATTTTTCCACTGCTTTCGACAGGATTGATAGGAGTGCGCTGTATTATAAGTTGAATTCCCTGTATATGTAACAAATAGATTCAATAAAGCACTTTCAAACTTCCCTTAAGTGCCACGTCATCATCCGGGCATATTACTCAGTGGATGAGTTTCTGAAAGAATGATAAACTGAAGATGTCTTTTGTAAATGTAAGGAATATGTACGTTTTATCAGATGAACTATATATATATATTTGTTGTTTCATTTCTCATTTCTGTTTGTCAAGTCAAATGTTTACCGAAACATTGTTTTTATTAATGTAAACTTTATTTGGCAATAACATTATTTGATTTGAACCATATTCATTCACACATCTTTCAACATATGACACAGACACAGATTTTATTTAATTCTACTAAATATTTAAACACAAATAATATTTAGCAGTATTTTTAGCGAATTTCCCCTATAGGGAAGAAGCTATTACCGTAGGTGGCATGGTAAGACTTAAGCCCGAGACCATGATAACTTTTCGTTTTGAGGTCCCCAGATGCCAAAAACACTATTCGTTCAAATTTATATATATGTATATACAGGGTCTCCGAAAAAGAATGACGGGATTTTGAACGGCCGTTGCTTGGGGACTATTCAAGATAACTAAAAGATTTAAACGTCAAATAGAAGAGAAAGGAACTAAGTTTTTTTTCCATACCTTAATATGTTTCGATGTGAGCTCCATTTGTTGCTCTGCATACATCTAAGCGATATTCGATTTCTCGCCAAGTGTTGTGAAGCATCTCTGGTGTCACAGTTGCGATCGCTTCCGAAATTCGCCCACACAGATGTGGCAAATCATGAATTTTCTCAGCATAAACAATGTTCTTTACGTAACCCCACAAAAAAAGTCCAAAGGGGTCAAATCAGGACTCCTGGGAGGCCAGGGAATAGGCGCACCCCTGCCTATCCACTATTTGGAAACCTGTTAAGTGTGTCGCGCACATAGGGTGATAGGGACTTTCTTTTTCGCCGAAAAAACAATAAATGGCATAATTTATTTAGATATGCTAGAACAATTTTTGTTTTCTCAAATTGAAGAAATTGAAGAACAAGCCGGTGAACGAGTCATTTTGATGCAGGACGGCACCCCCCCCCCCTCATTACCTTCGGGAAGTGCGCGACACACTTAACAACAAATTTCCAAATGGTTGGATAGGCAGGGGTGCGCCTATTCCCTGGCCTCCCAGGAGTCCTGATTTGACCCCTTTGGACTTTTTTGTGGGGTTACGTAAAGAAAATTGTTTATGCTGAGAAAATTCGTGATTTGCCACATCTGTGTGGGCAAATTTCGGAAGCGATCGCAACTGTGACACCAGAGATGCTTCACAACACTTGGCGAGAAATCGAATATCGCTTAGATGTATGCAGAGCAACAAATGGAGCTCACATCGAAACATATTAAGGTATGAAAAAAACTTAGTTCTTTTCTCTTCTATTTGACGTTTAAATCGTTTAGTTATCTTGAATAGTCCCCAAGCAACGGCCGTTCGAAATCCCGTCATTCTTTTTCGGAAACCCTGTATATATATATATGTGTCCGTTACCGCGATAACTTTTGAAAGAAACACCCGATTTTGATGAAATTTGGCACAAATGTGGAGAGTACCATTTATGACTTTAAGTTCGAAAACCAGATCGATCGCACTATGGGAAGGGGGTTATATGGGGGTTTACAATTTTCCAAAAATCGGTTTTTTGCAAATTTTACCCCAAAATATTAAAAACACTCAATTTTGGTTGTAGCCATTTTATAGAGCTTAAAAAAACAAATAATTTAGTATTTTGAATCATTAACCTAGGTTAAGTGGTTGCGGAGAAAATCCAAAAAAACGTCTCCCATGTTAATCTTATGGGAAAAAGGTTTTTAGATTTTTCTCAGATAGTTTTACTAAAAACTTCACATTTCTATTTATTAATGTGTTTAGCTCAACAAAACAAACATTTTGGTGTTTTAATCGTTGTTCTACGTCCAACCGTTGCAGAGATATTCAAAGTGCTAAACACAGTACGTTGTCCAATGTTATCCTTATGGAGAATAAATAAAATTCTATATCTCGATTATTTTTGAATGTATATTGATGAAACTTGGTATGTGGCTTCAACTAGTTGTGGTACATTGATATTAGCACAAAAAACAAGTTTTTTGCTGATAGTCCCCGTAGCAGCAAACCTGCATACTCGGCCCCCATGTTATTCATATGGAGAATAAGTAAAGTTGTATATCTCCCTTAATTATGAACCTACATTAAGAGAACTTGGTATGTAGCTTCACCTGGTTCAGTTGTATTTATAATTGCAAAAAAAACACATTACTTATCTTCCTCGTTGCAGCAAACCTGCGTCCTCAACCCTAATGTTATTCTTATGGAGAATAAATAAAATGCTATATACCACTTGTTTATGGATGTATTCTTGTGAAACTTGGTAAATAGCTCTATCTAGTAGTGAGTCACATATATATGCATTGGAAATTCGCTGAGTACGCAGGTTTGCTGCGACGGGGGTATTATTGTAATATTGCCTTTTCTTTGCTGTTCAAAACACTAAAAACGTTACCATTTTTTAATGAATTGACTATTTTGGTTATTACTGGAGAAATTGATCAAATTAAATTCGTAGCTTTGCTGTATACAAAAAATAATTTTTTATAATGCATTTAAATAATATGTATATAATATATATAAACAAAACACTGGAGACAATAATAAAATATGGGTGCCATATCATATATTATTATCTGAATCATTGGACATTTATGAAATGTTAAGTTTAAAAATGTTAAATGAATTACTCAAAATAAAGCAGGTTTACCCTATACCCATTAGGATTGACGACGGAAAGGTATGTAAACCTGCTTTATTTTGGGTCAAACTTCAATCTTAGAGGCAATATGATTAAAATAATGAATTACGATTAGAACTCATTAAGTTGCTTTTAAATCTTTTAAAATGTAAACTGTATACTTGGCTTCTAAATAATCTTTTTTAATTCTCCATAGTTGGATTCATATAAGTCAACAGTCAATAGTTAATAGTTAATAGTCAAATTCTTTATTCATTATTCTACATTGTAATACATGCATTGAATAGTGTCATACACAATAAGCGTGGTTGGTAAAAACAGTTTTGTTTTATATAACTTAAGATCTAATTCTAATATTTCTAATGTCTAAGTCACATTATGGGTGCGATTCTCAAACTCATCCACAGAATATAGAGCCAAACTACTCAGGTATCCTTTTAATGATCTTTGAAATTTTAAAGATTTACTTTCATTTTTTATTTTCTGAGGATTTTTTTTAAAGAATTTATTTCCAGCATAGGTTTTTTAGCAAAAAATTTAAGTCTATGATGTTCAACAATTGCATTTTGTTTTCCTCTGCTATTATATTTATGATAACGTTCATTCTGTTGGACAATATGGCTATTTTTAAACAGTATAACACATTCAAATATATATAACCCATATACTGTGAGGATACTTAATTCAGACAAATATTTTTTTACAGACATTCTATAGTTTAAGTGTAACATAATCCAAGAGCTCTTTTTTGCACTTTAACTATTCTATTTCATTAAAATTTTCTTTTGTAGAGGCTCCATAAAGGCAAATTCCATATTGAATATGTGTTTGAATGTAAGAGTGGTAAATTTGTTTTAAAACATCTCCACTGCATAAAAATTACATCTTCTTAAGAGTCTGCAGTACCTTCGCCATCTTGGATTTTTAGTCCCATAAGAACAATGTTAAATTTAAATCATACCTGTGGGTTTGTTTATTGTCGAAAGTTCATACTTGATGGTGACAGGGGAAATGAATGTCTTTCGTTTGAAGGCATACAAATTTGACTTTTTTTAATTCGCTTTACTAATAATTAATAAAATTTACTTAAAAATCAACACCGATATTAAACTATTCGTATTACGTTTATTGAAAATTTATCTTCGTAGTACAACCTACTATATGATTGTGGTGAACATATTAAAGTTTTACTCGAATCAGATGCAACATTATCGATGTATAGTGGTTTAACCCAATTGAATACTTATCACGGAACGGTTCCGTGATGGCCATTTTGGCCCAAAATCTTTATCACAGAGTGGTTCCGTGATGATGTAATACTATATGTTTTTTTAACATTTTTTATTTTTTATATTTTTTTAAATTTTTTATTTATTTTTAATTGTTTTTACTTTAAGCTTATATCCATGAATGATTTTGATAGGTAAGATATTGCAGTGTGATCCATTTTGGGCAAACGGAAATATTAAGAATTGAAATTAAGAGTTTCTACTGTTAATGAGTGGAAATTATAATGTAAATAATTGCATATATTAGTGTTTAATCACTTTAATCACGTAAGAAGGAGGTTCATCACTTTAGTACTTTTATTGTTGACATCTTTCCTTTCAGTTATTTTGTCGTCTGGAGTGGCCAAAGTCCCATAGTCCAGCAGTCGGCCTGCATTTTTTTGTATAGAGTACGGTACCAATACAGTTATTCATTATAATAGTATTTAAAATAATAATGCATCTTTTAATTAGTATAAAATAAAATAGTCATACAACTTTTAAAAGCTAATAATATTTAAACCTTATTTTTGTGTTTCAAGTTATGAAAAGAAGTTTTTATTTCCTAGCCAACATGAACATGAATAACTACAGTTCTGTATTGAATCTATGGCAATACTTACGTTACTCTATAGTTGAAACATAGACGTTGGTTAAATATCATCGATTAAAGTACTACTAAAATGGCTCCCAATGTTAATCTTATGGGATAAAAAAATAGATTTATTTTAAAGATAATTTTATTATTAATTAACCAAATATTCCCAATAACGAACTCGACTGAGATTTTGTACTATAGAATCTGTCTCTAAAGTTTGAAGTGGATCTGAAGAGGCGTTTTTGAGTTATTTTGGTCACAGACACGCCAGTTTGAGTTGATTCTCTTACCAGTCTAAGCAGTAAAGTTGTGTATAAGGATTTTCTCTCACTTTGTTCGCTCAATCCAATTATTTTTCAAGCATTGCAACATGCACTGGACATTGTAAAAATAACTGCAGGTGTACGCTCATTCTTCACGTAAGAGGATGACCAAAGATTTGATTTACAAATAATATCCTAGAATACATATTTTACTTGAAATATAATCCATGTAAAAGTGATTACAAATGTTAATACATTCATTGCAATTACAATTTGGTATAATATGGTCAGAGTGGCATAAGAGTACCGATAACTCCAATGTTTGATCACAATTAAAATGTTGTCAACGGCAACAGAGTCATATTCTGTTAATTTCAAAGGACTGCCAAAGAGAATATGTAAAATGAATAAGCGCAAAACCGAAAAAAAAATTTAAATAATACAAAGGGATCTGTACCGAATCCCGCTGAAATGGAAACAAAATTTCCTACGTTAAACCACTTAGACAAGCACTGGCAAAAATGAATTTTGTTATTTATGATGTAACTCATCATTCGTGAAATAAACCTAATAAAGAACCTAATAATATATGCTCTCCTGATACTTGATAGACATCACCAGTGGCGGATCCAGCCAGGGGGCGCGGGGGGCGCGCGCCCCCCCCTTGGACTCAGAAAGTGTGTAATTAATAGGTAATAGCATTGACTATATATCTGTAATAGACTGAAAACCTTATGGGCCCGTCTGATAACAAAAGAGGCGGGATTCTCCACGTAGTTCTGACAGCACTGGATCGAAATCACCACCATCGCACGCAATGGTGGACGTAACTCTACAGGAATGGTAATAGTGTAACGCTGTCTGTCGCTGTACTAGTTTTTGTGATTAATATTTGCAAACACATTATTTGCACCAACACGTCTTACCTACTGGGTGATGCTCTACAAAACGGAGCCTCCCCTATAACGGGTCGCTACGAATAGTTTTAACAGTACAATGATCATGGAATGTGTAGGTCAAGATAGTGAACCCCGTTGGTAATGAAGCAAGTTGCCATAAAACGATACGTCCTTTATGTGTATTAAGTAACTTACTGCATCCAAACATTATTAAGATAAACAGTTGCTGATCGATACATAAAATTAGGGAGTCACTGAGCTCCTTAAATCCGACAAACACAACTTACTATCTGTAAGATAAAGGCACCGGCCAGGGCTGAGCATCTCCTAAGGTAACGCACCACAGCACCGGTCTATTGCCTTTGGCCGCCCTAGGGGAACACACCGCTGTACCGGCCTAGGGGCCTGGGCCGAGCATCCCTAAGGTCACGCACCACTGCACCGGCCTATTGCCCTTGGTTTCCCTAGGAGCACACACCGCAGCACCGGCCTAGGGGCTTGGGCCGAGCATCCCTAAGGTCACGCACCACTGCACCGGCCTATTGCCCTTGGTTTCCCTAGGAGCACACACCGCAGCACCGGCCTAGGAGCTTGGGCCGAGCATTCCTAAGGTTTACGAACCTCAGCACCAGACTATCCCCTTTGGCTGCCCTAGGAGCACACACCGCAGCACTGGCCTAGGGGTTAGGGCCGAGTATCCCTTAGGTAACGCACCACAGCACCGGCCTATTGCCTTTGACCGCCCTAGGGGAACACACCGCAGCACCGGCCTAGGTGCTTGGGCCGAGCATTCCTAAGGTCACGCACCACAGCACCGGCCTATTGCCCTTGGCTGCCCTAGGAGCACACACCGCAGCACTGGCCTAGGGGCTAGGGCCGAGTATCCCTTAGGTAACACACCACAGCACCGGCCTATTGCCTTTGACCGCCCTAGGAGAACACACCGCAGCACCGGCCTAGGTGCTTGGGCCGAGTATCCCTTAGGTAACACACCTTAGCACCGGCCTATTGCCCTTGGCTGCCCTAGGGGCTTGGGACGAGCATTCCTAGGGTAACGCACCACAGCACCGGAATATTGCCTTTGGTTCCCCTAGTGGCACACACCGCAGCACCAACCCTGCAGTCTTCCTCAATCTTCTTCTTTTCTGAAACCTTTGCGTTCTACCTTGGCCATTTTGTGCGCGTTGGTTTAGCCTTTAGTAGTGTGTGTAAGTAAATAAATCGGTATAAATGTTTGTTTTTATAGATAGTAGTTGCATAAAATGTGTATATTTATGTACCTACTGTTTATTGTATCAGTGGAATACATCAATATTACACATTTCATTGCGAAATAAGTGGTACAGTGTTGTGTTTTATTTGTTAGCATCATGATTGAATTGAATTTAGCGAGTACTAACAACTGCCTCCCGTTGCTGCGGGACGTTATCGTTTAGTGAGAAAAAAATCTCAAGTGCGCCCCCCCCCCCTCAACAAATTCTTAGATCCGCCCCTGGACATCACCAAAATTTATATAAAGAACCAGAATTTATATTATTAATGATGATACAACGGAGGGTCATAGAAGGGTGGTTTAAATCTTTTCTTAAGTAAAGTTTTGCGAGGAATCCGATGGTTCAATCAGATTTTTAATCGGACATATGGTAAAGGAGTTATATTATTTTACCAATTTCAAAAGGCCACCAAACGGAAAGGGTGTAAGTGGATAGGCCAGTTAACGAACTAAAAATTAAAGCAAATAATTTGTGTGCCAAATTTATAACTGCAATATACTAAAGCGTTCTTGAGTTATGCGACCAAAACACAAATTGGAATGATTTTTGTTGTTGAGTTTATGGACTCATTTCGTTCATCCAATTAATTGTAAGGCATAAACCACAGAGAAATTATCGTACCAGGTTCCACATGACTATAAAACAAGGTTTCGGAACGCTCGTACATCGACACAATACAACCTAACCCTCCTCCTCCCAGGACATTTTTCACGTGACTGTTTAGATTGATTTTACAGCTTGTCCTCTTTTCACAGATAGGGCAAATAAACTTGTTATTTTCCATCTTTATGCATCTCCGAACTTCAAACAACAATTTGTATATACCACTTATTTTGTACTGTACCACTCTTTCTTTGCCTTCTAAGGAAGCGATTAGTGAATGAGTGAGTAGTTAGAACTTGAACTGAACAAGTCGTTATTTTACTTGTAGAACACAATCAATGGAACAAGAGCCGTTCATTTCTGGCGCATGCGCATAGGCCGAGTCCTTGATCCTGCAACGAAAGGGTCCCCTCCCGCCGGCTGCCACTCGTCAGTCTCTACTCTACTCGCAGTATAAGCGCGAAATGGTTGGTAGGCTTAACCTTCTCAACATTAAAGAAGAGTAAGACTTGGATAAGGGCAAGAATGGGAGAAACACGGCTCACGGGTCTTTGCTTACTTCACGTTCACAGAGACCTTGAAGTGAACACAGAACAAATTATTGAAAGGTTTGCGAAAAAGGGTGCCAGACGACTTGACTTTGTTTTATAAAGACGTATAGACACAATTTGGCAGTTCTTACAGTTTAACAATTATTTTATTGTAAACTATATTAATAAAACTTGTTTCTTCAACAATATTTATTCTTTCAAGTATCCAGTTTACAATTAAGAACATTATAATATTACAACTTCTTAGTTTTATTTATTGCCTTACTGCTTAGGCCTCATGCAAACTTTATATTCGATTCATATAAATAATAATATGCTATATTTTTAAATAGTATATTATGATGTTTTATATTTGCTTCATCAAATATAAAATAATTCCCGGGGTAGGCCGATGGGCTTCTCTTACTTTGGGTTCTGCTATCAATAAAATTTGAATATCAATTACAGCAGTAATTATTGCATTTTTTCTATGAGCTCATTAACACCACCCTTGCAGACTCTTAAGACCGAAATTAACTTTAACCTTAAGCAATATGGCCCCTCCCGAAAATCAGTCCTGGAACCGCCCTTGTTTGGTTGGGGGATTGATCCTTTCCCGGACCTCTGGTAACATTGTTATAAAGTTCCGAGTCGTTGTATTAATCTCTTTGTGGTTGTTGAAATAGGAAAGAGAAGAGGCTATAGCGGCAGCTGCTCGGAGAGAAGAGGCAGAGCGGTCGATTGCAGAAATGAACCATCTTAGACATGAAGAACTGAGAGAACGGAAGATTCGGTGAGCTTACAGACAGCAGAGTTATTATGAAACTATATTTGATTCTTAACCCTCCCAGTGGCAATCCTCGCAATGCAAGGTTTTCAAATGCGTACCTGAAGTGGCAACCCTCACATTTCGAGGATTTAAATAATTTTTTTGCCAAATGCAGAAATACATTGAAAAAGCACTTGGAATCGGATAATTTGTATACTAATCGAAAGATAACATTCTAAACTTTAATTTTGTTACATGAAAGAACCTTATAGCAGCAGTAGATCGATGTAATTAAAAGTTATATTTTAATGAAAATTTCGCACGAAGTCGCCTACGCCTTGTATCTGTTCCGAAATGGCTGAAAAGTGTAAGTTTCAAGAAATCATAGCGAGGTCAATTTCGGTCGTAACCAGAAACGAATGGTACCACTGCAAACAAGGATAAATTCCCTTTATGGTGGTGTTTGGTTTTACATCGAGATATAATTGGACAGACTTGTGGCGAAATTAGAAAATAGTAATTGACAGTATTGTCACAAGTGTCATATGTTTTATTTATTATTATTATCATATAATTTATGTTATTGTTTTGTTGTTTAGTTTTGATTCAGTCATTAAATTGTATCCTCAAATTAAATCAAATCAAATCAAAATCTCTTTATTGTAATATAAGTACATATTGTACAAGAAGTAGCATCATAAAATACATTCAAGTGTTGAATAAAATATATTTTTCATCTGTTGATAACAAATTTTCTTCACCAATGAGTAGAACTATAAACAAACAAATATTCTGCGCCAGCATAACAAATTAACAGACTAAACAGTAAATTCCTCAAGAGAATATATAGCCTTGTTGATGAAAAAGTTTTAATTTTGTTTTAAATTTTCTGTAGGAAACGTCTGACCAAATTTCTAAAGCGAGTTTATTGTAAAATTTTGTTCCAGCATACTTAGGTTTTTTCTTAAAAAGTTGTAAGGTTTGGGGACTTTTTGCTAAGTTTTCTTGATTTCTAGTTAAATAGTTATGATTATCCCCAACCCTCTCCAGTTCCTGTAGTCTGTTTTTGATTGATAAAGTGGTTTCAAAAATGTACATTCCATAAACTGTCATGATTCTTTCGGACTTGAAATATTCTTTAACTGAAGTTCTAGATTGAAGATTACAAATTATTCTAATGGATTTTTTGCATTTTTAGAATGGAATTTAAATTTGTTCTAAGCTGTATAGTGATATTCCAAAGGATATTATTGATTGAATGTAAGAGAAATAGATAACTTTTAATGTTTCCTTTTCACAAAGGGTTTTCAGCCTAATTAATGCATATAGCCCGATGAAATTTTGGAGAGTAATTGTTCCACATGAAGGTTCCATGTAAGTGATTTGTCTATTTGTAAACCTAAAAATTTGATGTTGTCTTTGCCGTAGATTTCTTTACTATGTATTATAATTTTAAGTTGAGTTTGTACAGTATTTTTCCGAGCTTGAAAATTAATAAAAGTAGTTTTGGATGAGTTTAAAAGTAAGTTATTGGAGTTAAAAATTGGTTCAGTTGAAGTAAGTCAGGATTTGCCTTGCTTTCAATTTTGTTATTGGTGGAAGCTGTGATTTTCAAATTAGCATCATCAGCATATGGACACAGCTTACTAGAGTCACTGAGTTGTGGAACATCTCTTAAATAACAAATAAATAAAAGAGGGCCTAAGATGGATCCCTGATACTTTACTTCCGTTATTGGGGACTGGTAACAGGGTGTCTACTGACCGGGAAAACCATAAAAGCCGGGATTTGTCTTACTTTTCCCAATTTTTATCCTCGATTTGAATGACCAACTGCAGGGAGCCATCCAACCTTTTGACAGATCTAAATTATTCCAACATTGAACGAACCTTGTAATCACTGTATCTACGATCGACGGCGGAGTCCCGTCAGTCCAGCCCTTCATGTTTTGCTTACAGGTTATACAAGGCAAAATCCAATTTCAAATTACTTGTTGATTGAGTACCTCATTGATGATTTTGTTTGTCAGTTACAACGGTTATACGGCTGTAATGACTACGTCCTGCGTCAATGCGTCAAGTTTAGTTTTTTGTTTTTCACTAAATAGAAGGACTTAGTGGGAAAATTTGTGTCTCTCATTTGCATTATCTTTCGTATACTACTGTTTAGGTTGGCTAAAGTGTGTGCGATAACAAAATGAAAGTAAACAAAATAAACAGCTGTGTTGCTGTGTGTTTATTTGATGATGTATTTAGAAGACTGTGTGGTTTTAAATTGCCTAATTTTCAAAAGTAACAATTGCCAAATTGCTCCTACAAAATAGGTATATTTAATCCCAATCATTTTAATTTTGTTAATAGTAAGTTATGTATTTATTCGTATTAGTTGAAATTTTAAATGTTATGTAATCTGTATAATAGGTATCATTTATTATATTTTAATTAAATTTAAACCATTCCCAAATTTTGAAATAGGCATAGGCTATGTTATTAAGCTGGGTTAATTACTTTAACTCGTGGAAATATTGTTTTATGGTTTAAAAATGTTGTAAGTTACATATGTCTAACATTTAAAGAAACTGGTGGGCTAAGCTGAACAAAATATTAAGTAGTCATTGTAATGTTTACCTTTGAAAACCTCTCAATTACCGTACATAGCCTAGTCAATTTTTGATTTGTTATAATCGTCAAATTCTTTGCCAATGGGAACTAGGTCTATTCTAAAATAGGCTAGTTAAACATTGGTAGTCTTTAAGCCATATAGGCCTAAGCTACAATTGTTCGTATTTAATGTAAAAATAAGTTAATAATATATTTTCTTTAACTCTGATTTTTTTTGGATTTAAATTTAATTTCAGGCCAACTTAACTTGTTGGAAGTTCATTTTAACTGTTATGGATCAACATTCAATTACTGTATTTAATTATTGTAATAGGTAACTAATTCATAAAATTGCAAAGACAGGCGTAGGTATATACAAAAGTGATTTTCTAAATGATGAGTGAAAGTTAGTTTTAAGTTTATTAACACGTTCACTGCGTTATGTAATTTTACGTTCTGTCCGATTTTGCGGCCTGAGTCATCGGTGACTCGTTATGAGTTTTTCATACCGTGCGGCGCGAGTCACTAATGTCTCATATCGATTTCAAAATTTGGCGGGCTGTAGCGCCATGGAGGATGCAGTCAGAGCGCCCTAGGTGAGTATTTTGGTATTGTTAGGACTGTCTCCACCAGATTGCAGCATCGTATAGCAACTTGTGTCATGTTCATCGATGACTCATGTCGCACTGGAGGAAAACAAAATTTTTGGTGCATTAATCACAGTCAACTAAATCATTTCTAAGTGAATATGGATATGTATAAATATGTAAAAAACATGTGTCATGAGTTACTGATGACTCACGCCGCACTGAAGGAAAACAACATTTTATAAAATGTTAAGATGATGATAAAAACTTGTAAACGAGTTTGCACGCAGCACGCTGACGTGAGGGAAGTGAATTTCCACATAAAAACTTGTAAAACTCAAAATAAGTGTGAAAACATACATTTTTCCAATTTTTATTGAAATCTGAAAATATTGATTTTTTGGCTGTTCTGATACTCCTGGTTTCATTTACTTGCAAAGCTGGGAATACAATTTTGCGCATTATAAGGTTAGGAGAAGGTCCAGACAAGTTTGAAAGTAGGCGTGAGGTTGCTGGGGATAATAAAAGTACTCTAACAAAGGAATAACAGGCTTTTCTAGTGTAAAACCCCCATAAGACAACGTACTGTGTTTAGTCGATACACATTTTCTTTAATAACTCGGTAAATATTTATGCTAGAATGACGGGAGAGGGCTTAAAACTTTCGCCTCATTAATTCCCATCTTTTTGCATGCATTGATTTTGCATCTGGGGCTTTTATGACCCTTTTTGGGCCCAAAAACTCGAAATTTGAAAGATTAATCCCCAAAAAAGGGGTTTGGAGTTTTCCGATTGTTTTGCCCAACGAACTTGTCCAACTGATTACAGAAATGAACGTCCCTACCAAATTTGAAGTAAATCGGACAAAAAATGCGACCGCTAGAGGCAAACACACATATATATATATATATATAGATATACATATATATAAAATTTTGAACGACCCCCCAAAACGTGTTCAGGGGGTCACGTTAGGAACTTATATGGTGGTCCCGGGCTTAAGTTTCACCGTGCGGGTCATGCTAATAATTCACTTTCCAAAGGAAATTCACTAATAAAGGTGGTAAGTAATAATGCCAAAATTTATTTGAATAAGACTGATTTATAATGAGTACATTGTATGAGTCTTACAACTACTTGAAAATTACATAAAATTTAAATGGAAAAAAACAGTTCAGTTTGGCGCTGTCCTGCCTATATGACTTACAGTTACAAATTGAAATGATAAAAAAAAAACAGTTCAGTTAGTAAAGAACGCCTATTTGTGTACATGGTTGAAGCAGTCCAAGCACATGAATTGGTTGTCCTGGCAGTCCTCACAGTAGGTTGTAACCTGCTTAGTTGTTCTGGCGGCCTCTTTTGCTGATAAAGAAGATCTGGAGTTTTTGTAGCACACTGTACATCGTCGGCGGACCTTGCGAGCTTGACCATCGATTTTACGAAGAGAATGTGCCCTTTTCCTATTTGGAGTGTTAGTAATTTGTTGACTACCAATCAGACTTCGAGCAACGGCCTCTCGGTATTTTACTAAGGGCATTCTTTTACCTGCCAAGGTTTCATACACGATCCAAGAGTTGATCATAGCTGTACCAGTTATAAGCTCTAAAGTGACTTTGCAGTACCATTTTAGACTCTTCCTGAGACAACAATAGTACGAAGACATTTGATCACTTAAGTCAACACCCGTTTTGGCAGCATTGTAATCTAGGACACATTGCAGTTTGAGCACTGGTTCGTTTTTGCGATTAGTTTTACCTGAATTGACAAGTGTTGCATCTCTACCCTGCAAAGTAGTTATCATCATAACAGATCGCTTATCCTTCCATTTGACAAGTTTGGTACCATGTTGGCACTCAACACCGATAGCTTCTCCTTTGTGTAAATCGGCTGACATCTGTTGGGGTATTCCCTTCCTGTTTCCCCGGATCGTTCCACACAAGTGTGTTTTGCGGTCAATCAAGGCCTCTGCTAGAGGAATTCCAGTGTAAAAATTGTCGGCATATACATGCCTACCCTGTTCAATGAATTTGACATCACCATCAACCAACTGCATTACGATGTCAAATGTATGGCCTGCACTGCTTTTTTTGGTAGATTTACCAGTGTAGATGATAACTTGCAGTGTGTAGCCTTCTGTAGTGCACATCTTATATAGTTTGACTCCTTATTTATGTGATTTGCTGGGATTATACTGTCTAAAGTAGAGGCGACCCCTCCATGGAATCATAGTTTCATCGATAACCAGGTCCCTACCAGGAGTAACAGATTCTGCAAAAACTTGGTTCAAACACTCAACCAAAAACTTAATTTTTGCAAGACAATCGGGTGGGTCATTTGCTTCATTGTCTCCAAAGTGCCAAAACTTTTTCAGTAATAAGAATCTGTCTCGAGGCATTGTGTCTTTGATTAATTTGACTCCATAAAGGTCATCGTTTGCCCAATATTTATCTATGGCATGCAATGGTACCAACCCCATAAGAATCATTATCCCCAAAAACCGTTTCATTTCATCTACGTTGGTGTCTACCCAATCTAATGAACGTGAGTTGGGTTTCTCTACGTGGGACAGTTTGTATTGGTCAGCATACCTATTTGTCTCTGTAACCATGTGTTCCCACAATTCATCAGGAATGAAATGACTGTAAGCGCCAATCGGCTGAGGATCATCAAGTTCAAAATTTATTTCAGAAGAATGGGTATAATCCTCAAACGGGAAACATGCAGAATAGGTTCCAAATTTTTCCCACTGACACTTGTCACCCTCAACTGTCACATGAGCTATATTAGGCTGTGGTGTAGCTCCACAATCACCTCCACCTCTGAAATCTAGATTCTGTTGAGCTTGTGCTGCCCCACTGTTAGGCTGAGGTGTAGCCCCACAACCACCTCCACCTCCCAAATCAACATTTAGTTGAGCTTGTGCTGCCCCTTCACCAGAATCAGTATGCTGAACTGGATCCACTACTGGTAGGCCTACATCTACATTACCTTCATCAGAGCCAGACGAGTGAAGTGAGGGTTCAAGTTGGATCACCAAATTCGCTACCAGAAAAATCCAACAGTTCGTCGTCACTTGCATCCAAACCAGCTTCAACAAGTTCAGCAAGGCCAAGGAAGTCATTTGCTTCTACCCGACGTAAACTCCGACGAAGGTGTTCTCTTGTGTGATGCGACGAAGACGACGTTCCAGGCAGATTTTAATTTTCTTCCATCTGTAAATATAACAAAAATCTGAAAAATCAGTAATCAGTAATATATTTTACTGTTATTACTTGAAAAGTTTGTATAATGTTCCCTACACAACTTGTCAATCAAATAATATTGATCTGCTAGAAACATTTAGGATTGACGACGGTAAAGGTTTGTAACCTATTTTATTTACGTTGAAATAATATTGTCAGAAACGACAAATCATAATCATAATTTTATTACAATAGGCCTAACCTCAAAGTTTAAAATGAAAAATAGTCTCTACAGCCTAAAAAAATATTGCTAAGTTTACTATTAGGGTTAGGTGTACTCACCTTGAACGAAGAGTTATTATTCTTGTAGATAAATAGATGAGACTGCAGCTTATAAAATCTAGAAACTATTTAGTAAACCGGCATTCAGTTCTCTATTCAACAATACAGTATTGTAAACAAAGCGGTGGATGAATATATATCGTACCGAACAAGTGGGATCTACTTTTTTCTGTACAGAAAACACGACGAGACACCAGTGGCTCATGCCGCACTTGAAATAATTGCAGCAAACAATGTCTCCTATGCGGCCTGAGTCACGGGAGACTCATAGTTATATATATAAATATACAATCTACATGAAAAAATAGTTATGGGGGTCAAAACCCCACTAAAATAATGTTATTGGATATGAAAATACCCTTGCCGCAAAGAGCGCCAGTCACGGGAGATGGGCTGCCGCGCACAAAATAATGACCCGATGAGTCACCGGTGGCTCATGACGCTGTGAACGTGTTAATTGAATATTTTGTAGACCTTTTTAATTGTTCTGAGTTCTACATATAATGTATTCTACTACAGCCTAGCCTCAAGATTTCTAATAGGTCTATGTATCGATTTATTGTAGAATTATATTTCAGTATATTAATTTATTCTGTAGACCAATTTTCCCCCCTTTTTAACCTTTTTATTTAATTATTTTGTTCTTAAATAGAAAAATAGTTACATGAAAATAGCTAATTAATTATACATTACCTCTTACTTGTTGCCTAAATTTGTTAATTACAGTATTATATAACTTTTATAGAACTTAACAATTTTAGAAAATGTCCGTAAATTTTGGAGGGAATGTCCTTAAATGTACGGGAATTGTTCAGGAATTTTCTGTTTGGAATAAAGTAGACACCCTGGGTAAGGAATTTTGTTATTATTTTTACTAAGAAAAGTAATTTGTACAAACTGTTTTCTATTGTATAAGTACAGTATGATTTCAACCAGTCCAATTCATTATTTTTTATCCCCAAATTGCTAAGCTTTGATAGCAATAACTCATGGGAAATTGAATCGAATGCCTTGCTGAGGTCCATGAATAGACCTATAACTTTACATTTACTATCTATACTGTCAATAATTGATTCAATAAAGTCTGTGGCAGCAGTTATAACAGACCTTCCACTACAAAATCCATGTTGACAAACCATCCAATATGTTGTTCTTTCCAAAGAAATATACAAGCTGATTATAAACCACTTTTTCATAAATTTTGGAGATTGAGGGTAACAGGGCAATTGGTCTATAGTTTGATACTATTTGCTTATCTCCTTTTTTTATTAATGGTTTTAATTTTGCAATTTTGAGCTTGTTTGGGAATATTCCAGATATTATTGAGGAGTTTACTAAGTGAACAATTGGTTTTAATAAAAGAGATCTAGTTTTTTTCAGGAGGGCCACAGGAATACCATCGTAGCCAGCACTGAAAGAATTTTTCAGGCTATTTATAATTGAATCAATTTCTTTTTCATCAACAAAGCTAAATTTAAAATTTCGGCTAACAGTTATTGCCTTAGTTTCAAATTATCATTCGAGTCATTTTGAAATGGCTCCAGGTTAGGTATTACAGTACTATCTATAACATTTGAAAGATAATCATTGAAATGAATATACTTGAGTCCCGCTAGTCCGAACACGGGTAATCCGAACGTCCGCTTAATCCGAACAGGTTCTGGATTTTGTTTGTAAATACTGTGCACTAATAACAAAAATATATATCTTACATAATTAAAAGACAAAAGATAATGGGAAAGGTAAATAATGTTGTAACAAAATGAAAACAAAGTAATATTTTGAAGAATACAAATGTTTTGTTTAATGTGAAAAGATTAAATTTACAAACAGTACAAACAATAGCAGACTACGTCTTGTTATGTTATGATTACGTTTGTTATGTTATGATTACGTATGTTATATCTTGTTATGATTATATTACGTTTTGTTATGATTTTGGCGCTTGAGCTAGTAGTAGTGGGGAGGCAGACGTACAGTCTCGGTTGGCAGTGCATACAGTCCGCGTGCAGTATCGTCATGCATACAGTCCGCTTGCCCACTCACATCACATCACAAAACTACACACAAGTGGGCCAGTGTGCTGGCTGCAATGCACTGTGCATATTGTTGATTCTGCGTTTGAAAGAATAAACTGTCGATTGATACTTGTTTCTGTGTATCATTCATTCACATTACAACTCTACAGACCCGTTCAGTTGCTTCTTTCTCTATTATTTAAATTATTTCGGCTAATCCGAACAATTAGCTAATCCGAACAGCGTTTGGTCCCAATTAGTTTGGATTAGCCACGCTCGTGTGTACAAACTAGGGAAGGGTCAGAATATACAATATTATTAACTTTCAAGTTAATGTTTGGATGATTTTTAAGGCTGGCTCCCACTTCAGAATTTATAATCTTCCAAGATGTTTTTTTTACATTATTTGAATTGTTAATTTGTCTTCATAGTGTTGTTTTTTCAAAGATTTCAACTTCTTCCTAAAATGTTTGTTCATTTTGCTAACTCTCCTTAACAAAGTTTTACATTTATCTAAATTCATACCAGATGTTTCAGTTGATACACAACCTCTTAGAGCTATAACAGAGAAAGATGCTGCCTGGGTTTGGGATACACAACACCGGGAATCGTTTAACAAGTTAAAGCAAAAGTTACAAAAAACTCCAGTGCTCCGTTATTATGATCCCAATTCTCCTGTAACTATTTCGGTGGATTCAAGCAGTTATGCGGTCGGTGCTGTCATGTTGCAATCTGGGCAACCTGTAGCTTACAACTCTAAAGCACTAACTCCATCATAGCAAAACTACAGTCAGCTAGAGAAGGAGACATTTGCAATTCTAGCTGCTTGTAAAAAGTTTCATGATTATATTTGGGGATGCAAGGATTTGATTATTGAATCAGACCATAAGCCTCTTGAAGCCATCTTTAAGAATCCTTTGTCTCAAACACCTCCCAAAATTCAACGAATGTGTCTGGAAATTTTGCCATACAGGCCCAAAGTGGTGTACAAACGGGGTTGCGAGCTTCATTTGGCTGACACTCTGAGTAGAGATTGTTATAATACCAATCACGATGATGAACCTCACAGTTTTGACATTCAGTTAATCATTCCAATGACTGCTGATACTGTGTCTATAATTATAACTGCTATTGAAAAATGCAATGAGCTTTCAAAAATAAAGAAAACAATACTAAATGGATGGCCTCATGATCAAGCTGCTGTTGGAAAGGAATTAGTGAAGTATTTTACCTTCAGAGGAGACTTAAGTTGTTATGATAGATTCTTATTTAAAGGCAACTGTTTAATAATTCCTAATGAAATGAAAGTGAAAATAATGCAGAATATTCACTATCCTCACAAAGGTATTCAAAGTTCTCTTGACATAGCACGAGACTACGTATACTGGGTGAACATGGAAAAAGATATAGAACAATACATATCAAGATGCAATGTGTGCAACAAATATCAGCGAGATAAACCTCAAGATGTTATTCTACAAGAAGAAGTACCTAAGAGGCCATGGCAGTACATCGGAGCTGATGTTTTTGAATATGGAGAAAATGATTTTTTAGTAGTAGCAGATAGTTACTCCGGATATTTTGAATGTACAACTAAGAAACAAAAGCAGTCCCAACGCTGTTGTAATCCAACTGAAGAAATACTTTGCAGCTCATGGTATTCCAGATGAACTGAGAACTGATGGAGGGCCTTGTTTTGCCTCCACTGACTTTAGCCATTTTGCATCTGAAAGGAAATTCCATCACAGAATTTCATCCCCTCACTTTCCCAGATCGAATGGTTTGGCTGAAAGATATGTCGAAGAAGGAAAGAATCTAATCATTAATTGTCAAGAGAAACAATCTGACATTTGTCTTGCGCTTCTCCACCATCACAATACACCAAGAGGTAATCTTGGATCGCCAGTTCAACGGCTAATGAGTAGGAGAACCAAGAAAAATGTGTCAAACTGACTAGAGAAGATTAAAAGAAGGGATAAGTTGTTTTGTGACAGAAGGAAAAAAGGGCCCGAGGAATTCAGAGTTGGAGAAAACATATTCTTCAGGTTAAAACAAAAATATTGGTTACTAGCAAGAGTAGTAAAAGTAGGTCCAGAATTCAAGTTCTTACGTAATTCAAACATGTTATGGGCGAGAATATAGAAGAAACGCTTGGTTCCTTAGGAAAGATAAATCATTCCATGTATCAAATAAAAAAAAAACAGAAAATGATTACACTCCTCCTACAAACACTTCATCTGTATTAAGGCGCAGTCAGAGAACCAAGATTGCGCCGAATCACCTTGATTTGTGAAGGAGGGATGACAGTAAAGTCACAAGTGTCATATGTTTTATTTATTATTATTATCTTATGATTTATGTTGTTTTGTTAGTTTTGATTCAGTCATTAAATTGTATCTTGAGAATACATAACTGTTTTAACTGAAACCCAATGTAGTTTTTATTTATGTTAATAATATACTGACAGTAATATTTTAGGTGTTCAAAACATGGCAGAACCTCGTAAAGTGAGGGTTAGCAAAACACATGTTATATGAAGTTTACATTCATATTATATGTATGTTCTTATATTTAAGCATTTTTCTAAATGGACAAATATTTTTGTGGGTGTACCCCAAGGTTCTGGGTCCCTTTTTCTTCATAATTTTCATAAATGACCTCCCCAAAGCCATTAATAAAGAATTGATCCTGTTTGCTAACGACACAACATCAATCATTAAAAGTCAGAATAATACAAAACTATTCACATGCCTCACTGAGGTAATGTAAGATCTAGAAACCTGGTTTAGTTCAAATGGTTTGAAGATTAACATTGACAAAACCTAAGTAATCAAATTTTAAATCAGAACCAACAACGTAGAGTACAATTTCCCTAGCTTAACTGAGTCACATAAATTGTTGTGTTTGGAGTTTGATGAAATATTAAAATGGAAAGAGCACCTAAACTACATTCAAAATAAATTAAGATCTATTACTTTTGTTTTTTTTACATTTGAGGGAAAGTGTGTCATTTGAAACCTGGAAAATAGTGTATCACACATATGTTAAATCCATTTTATGATATGGAATAATTTTTTGGGGACAAGCCTCAGGAATAAAAGCGGTTTTTATACTGCAAAAAATAATTATTCACATCATGACTAACCCTCACCCTAAAGTTCTTGCAAATCACTTTAAAAACATTTAAATATTTTAATGTTACCTGGCTTATATGCTTACAAATTTTGAACCTACATTCATTCGCTAAAGAAATCATTTACCAAACGAATTAAAATTGGTTCATATAACTATAGTACACGGAATGGTGCACTTTATAGATTCCCAAACCACCGATCAAGTGTTTTGAAAAAAGTCCCCCGTATTCCGGGTTAAAGATGTATAATTGGCTACCAACTCATTACAAATCAATGGAGCTTAACAAATTCAAAGGAGCTTAAGTATGATCTGCTTGATAAAGCTTTTTATTCTGTTAAAGACTTGTTTGCTAACCCTTTAAGGTAGATTTTATCATTTGTATCTAGACTATTGGGAGTTCTTAAGTTTGTTATGTTCTTATTGTGTGTTTCTGTTTTTTATTTTGATTAGTTATAGCATAGAAATAAAACCTTGATGATGCACCTGTTCAATATTGTAAAAACACGTCTTGAATGTTTTGTGCAAATAAAGAATGTCTAATGTCTAACAAATCTTGAAGCGGTTGTTTTCTTTCCATCATAGAGTAAAACATCCGGAGTCTGATATTGGAGTAAAGCTTGAAATTTGCCATTCATTGTAATACCAAATTCAATTGCCCAACCAGTGATTCAGCCAGACCACTGAACTAGAACGGTAATAGAAACAGTTCAGACCATTTTAACTGAGTGTCCGCGAAGTCACCCGAAATCGGGCATTTGACACTTAGAGGTTTGAATAAATAAATCAAATGTACAGAATCATTTTGGTGATAATGTTTGTATTTTTTAGTCAGCAGCTGAGAGAGTCTAGTGAGGAATTAAAGACACTGGAAGCAAGACTAAGATCAGCGTATGTAAGCAAGGAGCTGGCTGCACAGATTGCGGAGAAGAGGGCTGCTGCTGCGATAGAAAAGGTCAATGATTTTTATCTTACTTTATTAGTTTTCTTCTACATTTAGTGATACACTACATTGTCATTTTATATATATATATAATAGGGGTGGGCGAGTACTTGAGTTTCGAGAATTTGTTCGAGTACTAAAGGCTACTCGAAGGCCGACTCGAGTAGTAAAAATACTCGAAACTATCGAGTCGAGTAGTTGACTACTCCCTCCGTTTACCCCAGATAGTTGAAAATAGCGTAGTTACCCCGCCGTTTACCCACGTTTACGGCGCTAACCAATGTTTAACAAAATAAGTGACTGAAATAAAGAAAAATAAGCTTAAAATCTTTGAATAGAAAGAAATAATATGTCGGGAAAGAAGGAAATCAACATAGAAAAGTTTGAATGGTCGGGAAAATAATAAAACTGATAAACAGTGATTGTATTATCCATATCTCTTGAACGGAAAGTCACACAACTTTGATTGACATTTTATTTTATTTGTGGTAATCAGACGGAAAAATGAGCCGTCATTTGTCTTTGTACGACAATTAGTTTAGGTTTTAGCATTTTGGACTAGGAACTGTTATTTCTTGAATAAATTACCAGGACCTTCAGCCGGAAACCGAACAATAGACCAGCCAGTAAGAATGGGACAACAAATTTAGGGTCGCTACGACTCGGGCCACTAGCTTTGTTTACTTATCTATTTTCCTCATTCTCGTTCATCCATAAATAGAACTCCTGTCAATTCTAGTTTTGTCTTAGTTGAGAGTTTTTTTGGGACTGGAAAGGAAGTGATTAGTTGTCGGGAGGAGTCTTTTTTCAACCACTTATTTTGTTAAACGATGTTTATCTATGTTTGTTTTAGGGGTCTGCGGTGCACCGAAAAATCGGTACCGGTTCGGTACAAAATGAATTACCGAATTCGGTTTGGTACCACTAACGGCGCCGGTACTAAGTCGGTACGGTAGAGCCTAGAACTACAAAAAATCAGTATTCACTGTTTATCAACCACATTTTTCCATCAGTTTTATTCATAACATCTTTTTCGTCCGTTGAAATTCTATTTACACGCCTTTGCTCCTCACGACAGCAACTTTCAACTTTGACCGGCATTCGCGAGTTTATAGGTTCACAATCGGAACACGAATGATGACGAGATGTCTTTACAGCAACTACTATAAGAGATGATACGAGATGGCTTTACTATAAGCCGCCTCCACAGACTGGCCAAATGTTTTGTCGAGTTACGTACGACTCGGTGAGTAATGAAATAATGTACATAAACATCGAGAGTAAGAGAGGTGAATAACAAAATATTACGCATTTACACTGTCACACTCGTCTTTGCTCGCCTAGACTTGGCTAGTAGATGGAGGCGATATAAACGTAAACAAAAACCTACAACCGAATTTCTATGACATTTAATCATTTTTAAATCAAACTGAGGAATAAACACATAAATATCTATTTGTTTTTTATATAAACAAAATTAAAACACCGTTTTGTGTTTTACATTGCCGATTGTATAAGTCCCCTAATCTTAAATGAGTACTTGATAATCGCCAAACATTTGGCAAACACATTCTGATCTATGATCGTGTGTTACAGAGAGTAACAAAATGCAGATGGTTGATACTTATTTTGATATGCAAACATAATAACATGCACATCAATTCAAAAACTCAAATCGGGCTTGTCATAACATTTTCCTAATAGGCATTGTGACAAATTGGGCTTGTCATAACATTTTCCTAATAGGCATTATGACACTTCCTAACGTTTTGTGGATAGAAATTAAACCAACCGAAAGAAACTGTTTTAATTCAATATTATACATGCCGTGAACGGTTTAAAAGAGTGTTTAGGTTAAATATTAGTTTCATTGCTAAAACGTTGATTAATAAAAAAAGTTGTACACACACTACTGTTGTAACAAATAAAAAAGGTTAGCCTACATTGGTTCATAATTTTATGGCGTATATCATAATTTTGGAAACTGCGTATTTCTTTCTCTCTGATATTCACTTTCTAGGTATACTCTTTGTGTGACGATGACATTTGGACGTAATCATCACTTCCACTGATAGCGCGTCGTCTTTGTTGATAAAATGTTTTGAACAAGCCTTGATAACAAGTTTTGTTATAGCCTTTATAGTTAGACTATTTAAAACAAACAATGAGTGATTGTGATGGATTCTTGATTCTTGATGAACCGCCATCGCCGCCGACTTCTGTTACGAGTAGGCTACAACTTTGACGTCTGCTGAGTATGTGTCATCTGATTCCAATACAAATTCTTATTCTGTTGCGTTACTTGGTTATAGGATTTAAAATTTGTTGGAGGCTATAATTTATAATTCATACAACCTGTATTTAATTTGAAAACACACACACATACCTTCCTTTCTCTTATTATTATTTTATCGTCTTTATCGTCTTGCATTGTATAAAGAAATATATTTGTCTTATTTGTGTTTTATGTGACTGTTATTTGTTTTATCTTGTATGAGATCAATTTTGATTATCTATATACATGAAATGTATTTGAGATAGCTTTACAATTTAAATTAACTAGGAAATTACCTATCATAACTAGTGAATACAGGGAAAATTGAATAAATGGTATCTATATGAAATTATTACAAATACAAAGTCTTATAGATGAAATAAGCCTACATAACCAAATTAACATAATTATTTAACATAAAGGGAATTATTACTGTTGGGGTTATATATACATATTGGGCTTTTTTTATTTATTTCCGTGATTTAACACATTATTATTGTTATTAGGCCTATATAAATATTTGTGAACTATTACAAATTATAATCAAAAGCTTACCTAAATACTTTTTTATGTCTGCTAGTATTTTTTTCTTTAACAATATTTGTTCTGTATTTGGTCTGTTTGGTTTCCGAATACACTTAGGCTATGATAAATTACGACTATTTTATTACCGCGTACCGTACTGATTTTGAACCGAGAACCGAGGTACAAAAACATTTACCGTACCGACCTTAAATTTCTGGTACCGCAGACCCCTAGTTTTTTATCCACGCTAAGTTGTTTTTTTGTTCCGACGGCCTGGAATCGATAGAACCGGAATCGACTTTGGACCATCGATTCTCGACAATTGGAAGAACCGGAATCGACTTTGGACCATCGATTCTCGACAATTGGAATTGGCTCATCCCGTAAAAAACATTGTTTTCAATACAAAAAATAAAATTTGTTTTTTTACTTTTTAAAGAACTACTCTACTCGACTCGATACTCGAGTAGTTTGGTTCAGTACTCGACTCGACTCGATTTAAAAAAACACTACTCACCCACCCCTAATATATATATATATATATATATATATATATACACACACACACAATTTTATAATATTAGTAGGTTGTGTGTGTTTGGGACATATCCAATTAGGCCTAAATTAAATTTAAAAAACTGTTTATTCGTTAAATACACTTAGCGTACATCTGAATAGCATCAATAACAAACTACAAAGTATATTAGGCTAGGAAATTTGTTGAAAGTTTATATATTTTATATGTAGTACAGCCTATCAGGCCTCTCTCCTACCTAAAGAAGGGAGGGGAAAAGTACTTTTCTAGAGGGTATAACGTTTTTACCACTACAAAAACTGTCAGTTCCTGCTCGAACTTCAAATCGTTTAAAAAAGTATTGATTTTATACCAATATTCTGATACTAAAAGAAAATCATACGAGGTATGTTTTTAAAGTAAGAACCGTTTTGAATAACGCCATTGTAGCACTGCGGTTGGCATTCCTGCATGCTGCGCTGTGCACCTGCATCTATTGGCAAGCCTCGGACGCAACTACGGACAAAATTGACTCAATTTTCATTTGTTTGTAAGCATTTAAAATTGTACCGTCGATTGAGGTCCCCGCCAACTGTAAAGTCGCGCTGTGATTCAATTTCTAAATGTTAATGGTGTGAAAGCGGCTGTAATTGATCGGCAGATTAGTGAAGTGTATGGAAAAAACAAAATAAGCAATAGCATGGCACACAAATGGGGTAGAACATTACAAGATTGTCACATGAATGTTCATGACGAGAAACAAAGTGGGCATCCCTCTGTCATTACTGAAGGTTTGGTGCATAAAGTTGATCAACACGTGAGAGAGAACAGGCTGTTTACGATTTTGTCACTAACTTATGATCTTATTTTCGTGTTAAGAATTGGTTTTTTATGTAATTGTTCCCGAACAACTAAATTATTGAAAGTTGTGCTCACGCTTCAAAAATGTTGACTGAGGTGCACAAATCCAAGCGTCTGGGAAGTGCGTTGTCTTCTCTTGAGTGGTACGAGGAGAAAGGTGATGATTTTTTCAGCCAATTTTCAACAGGTGTCTAATCACTTCTTGACGCCAGAGTTTTCAAACACTTTGCTAATCTCCTGATGAAATTCAGCTGCTTTCACACTGTTAACACTTAGAAATTGAATCACAGCGCGACTTCACACTCAGCTGGGACCTCAGTCGTTGGCGCCATTTTAAATGCTTACTAACAAATGAAAATCCGGTTGATTTTTGACGTATTAGCGACCCAGGCTTGCCAATAGATACAAGTACACAGCGCAGCATGCAGGAATGCCAACCGCAACGCTACTACGGCGGTATTCAAAAACGGTACTTACTTTAAAAACATGCCTCGTATTAAGAGCCTTCATCACCCCTCCAAAAAACGTCGTAAACAATCTTTCGTAGGCCCCTGTTTCGGACGCCATTTTTCAACCGATTTTTTTGAAAATACTCTTAAATAAATCCGGAAGAGTGTCTCCTACTCCCTATAACCTCATAGTTATAAAAAAAACTACAAGGTGTCATGAAAAAAATTATCAAAAAACCTCAAAATTCCCCCATATTTCGGATTTTTTTAAAAATAATTCCAAAGGGTAAATTAACAATTTAAGGTTATAGGGAGTAGCAACCGTATTCTAACTTTGTTATTATGTTCATCCCTTTAATAAGTTATTAAACGCAGCGACGGAAACAGGGGCCTTCGAAAGCATGTTTCGGCTAAAAATGCAGCCTGCGAATCAGACCGCCTACGGCACTACTAGCCTTCCTACAAACATAGTTGTTTTACTACAGCTATTAAATTTACACGGAAAAAGGACGAACACGTGTTCAAGATCCTAGCGGATACGCGTTTCGCAAATCTTAATTGTTGGTGAATAATATTAACCATCGTTAGTGCCACAAGTGATTAGAGAAAATTGTCAATATACTCGCACGTTAGGGGGTTCAACAATAAAGATGTCATTTTAGTATGAATAGTTTCCAAAAAAGAAATATTGCTACATGAACTTTTTTGTTCATTGGAAATCGCAGACAAAACGTAGCGGAGAATTGATGATATAGGACCGGCGCGGCCGAGGCGGGCAGCGTCTTTTTGGGAAAACCAACTACATTGAGACGTGGATAATTTAGGCCTAATCTTTGCAATAGTGGCCCTACTGGCTGTCGCAGGGTGGGAGAAATTGCCGCGTCAACCGTTATTCACGTGTTTACTTTGTGTTTGTGACTTGTGTGTGATTTTATAACAAGTAAGACTGTTTGAATACGTTTGTTGTTGGTTTTATATGGGAGAAACATAAGTGTTGCATCCATTTTGTTCGTGTGACAATGACACGGAGACGGGTAAATAAAGGGAAGTTGACTTTAAGTTCTAGTCGTAAAAAAAGGATTGTGAATATTGGTCTTGTGAAATGGCGCCAAGAACGACGAATGAGGTGAGTACATATTTATCTATTACACATTACATATAAATTATGCAGTCATATGATTACACTAATTAAAGTTCTAATAATAAATCATTCATTAAATCCGGATTAAGGAAAGGGGTGAACCATGAACCACATATTTAAATGTCGTGGTTTTAAAATCAAACCTTAGTACAGTAAAAACCCACTAATCCGGCACCCAATGGCCATGAGCTTACAATAACCTGGCAGCGTACTGTATTTAAAATCCACCCACGGATTCAACGCGTGTTGACCTCAGGGGGGGATTGTAGTGCACGTGTTCCCGGCCGGCGCCGCGCCGGTAGTCTAGTGGGTACAACTCCCGCTCCTCGATCGTGCGGTACCGTGTTCAAATCTCCGTTGGGAAGCATCTTTTTGAGGAATTAAATTTTATTTATTACTTTCATTTGTAAGATGTTAAATCTTACTTTTATTGTTTACTTTTTGATGTCTGAAACTTCTATTTAAGTTTTACTTGATTTTGACAATTAAAATTCAAAGGAAAATCGGGAAGAGAATTCTCCCGAGAAAAGCCGGCAGCAGGCGTTACAAGCTAGTTCTGTAAAACATTGTACTTTCATTTGTTGTTACAGGTCTTTCTTTAAAAGTAATAGCTACGGTATATTTATATTTCATAAATTATTTTGTTTTGTTTTTAGATCCCAGTCAAAGAAACGCAAGCAACGGCAGAAACGGAAAAGCTCAGTCACGCGAGTACTCAAGATTTATCATCTGAAGCTTTTAAACCGTAAGTGTGTAACAGTGTGCACTTTACAGAAAATATTTAGATCATAATAACGTCACTGTCACCTGTGAGGTTTCAAGCTCAAAACTATGCATTGTTTATTATGCTTATCGAGAATTAATTGCATTTAATATCTAAGCTCTCTTAGAAATGAAGTTCTTTGAACTAAATAATTAAATAATTCAACAGTACCTGGTGGAGCCTTCCTAGCTAGAATAACAATTTTACATTTTTTTATCTCTTTTGAATATTTACTCAACTTGCTGTAATTGATTTCTGTGTGTAATGAAGTGTATATGTGACTGGACAGTATATAACAATAGATTATAATGTTCTCTTGTTTTGATTTCGTTAGGGTTCGTTACAAAGTCCATTGTACATTTGTAAAGAATTCGAATTGATTTCTTTTTGTAAGCCAGTAACTAGATTTACTGGCAAACTAACTAGCATTGAACTTGTATTTCAGTCAAAACGAGTTATTTCCAGTTTGTTTCTAGTAGTTATAAGAAGTCATCGGAAGAGTAATTAATGCTCATATAATAATGTAAAGTTATTTTTTCAAGTACAGTACATGTAGTAGTATAGTTATGTTGTATTGTTTCAGTTCTTGCAGCAGTACGCCCATGCCAGTTGTTAAAAAAAGCCGAAAAAGTTTAAATTTTGACGACAGCAAGTTAGAAAATAAGGTCATGTCAGACAACAGTTATGAAGAAGGAGTGGTGTTGCTTGAGCCTAGTTGTGAGAAGGAAAGTAGTGTAACAGAACTTTTTGGAAGGCGAGTCATTGATATTAGTCAATTTTTTGACGAAATCAAAAATGTAAATAACCATAACACTGCAATGGGTTGCACGATAGGAAACATGAACATAATAAAAGAACAGAGATTTGGTTTAAATTCAGCGATAACCTTAAAATGTGATATGTGCAATTTACAGTGCACAATAAATACAGAAAAAAAGGACAGTCATAGTATGGACATAAACACCGCAAGTGTAGCTGGCGCTATGGCCGTTGGCATTGGCCACTCCCAACTAGAAGAACTTTTATCTGCCATGGAAGTTCCAGCGATGTCTATCAATACATATGCTAAATATCATCACATAGTATCGGATGGTTGGGAGACTACTGCTCTTCAAGAAATGGACTTAGCAGCAAAGGAAGAGATGCAGCATGCTATCGACGAAGGCAGATTCACATCTGATGGGATTCCTGTGCTGACAGTAGTTGCGGATGGAAGCTGGTCCAAGCGATCTTATCGCACAAACTACAACGCCTTATCTGGAGTAGTAAGTTGACGTTTTTATTTGAGGGGGTTTTCTTCATTTGTAAATCAATAAAACATGGTGTATGTAAGAAATGTTACAGCAAAACTTTAAATAGAATATAACTGTTTCATAAACTAGTCGTTACAATTCAGGTGAAATTGTTTATAATGTTTAGGATAGTTAAATTTTGTATCTTCATTCAGTTTTTAATTTATTATTAGTATAATAGGTCCACTTGATATTCCATACCAAAATAAGTGCTATTAGTACAAATAGGAATTAATTGTAAAATTGATGCCTCAAGTGTTTTTAAAGTTGTATTTGTATAAGTTCATACAGAAACCGAAACACCAAAATACAACCGAAATAGACCGAAATACAAAAAACTAAGAATTTCCGGACATAATGTTTGATTTGAACATTCGACTTTACTTTTTATTACAGAAGCCTCAAAATTAGATACTTACCTACGGGGTCAACCCCAGTGCTTACTTAAAATGGGTTGTGAGGCAATGACGAAGTCATTTCAAAAATATATAATTACTTAATTACTTCCTATGTACACTAAAACCACATTTTTATTCTTCTTACAGGCTGCCATCGTCGGAGCGTACACTAAAAAGGTGCTGTTCCTCGGAGTACGCAACAAATATTGTACGATCTGTGCTCGAGCTGAGGAAAAGTCAACCCCAGTCCCGGAACACGCATGCTACAAGAACTGGACCTCAAGCTCGGCAAGTATGGAGGCCGACATTGTAGTAGAAGGGTTTCAACGAAGCATAGATATGTTTAATGTAGTTTATGGGACGATTTTGGCAGACGGCGACTCGAACGTGTACAGCAAAATCTTAGATTCAAGACCTTATCCAAACTGGACTGTAGATAAGATCGAATGCACAAACCATCTTTTAAGGAATTATTGTTCCAAATTGAGAGAAATCTCCTCCAGCACAAATTCTGGCCCAGTAGAGATGCGAAAAGTAGTTAATAGTAACATTTTAAGACTTAGAACAGCAGTAACCAAAGCTGCCCAATACAGACAACAGCAAAGTGATGTTATGGGAAGTAACAAGATTTCTAAGCTCCAACAAGACATTACAAACTCTGCCAGCCATGTCTTTGGAGAACACTTACGTTGTAAAGCTCTCGCATATTTTTGTGATGGACCAAAGGAGAAAGAAAAAAACCATGTGCCTGAGTTGAAAAAGTGTGGTATATACCAAAAGATAATGCGACACATTAGCTATCTAACCGACAACGCAAGAAGTTTACTATTGCATGCTAATAACAACCCAGGGGAACATTTTAATTCAATAGTTGCCAAAGTCGTAGGCGGTAAACGTGTAAATTTTTCTAAGAGTAGATCTTATAAAGCCAGATGCTTAGCAGCTGTTGTGTCTCACAACACGAGACTACCATTGTATACCCTGCACAAAACCATGTATAAGAAAAGCCCAAAGAAAGTGCTGAAGCTACTGCAGATGAAAAGGGCTGAAAAAGTAAAGAAAGCTGCCCTGAGAAGAAAAGATCCAGCATATAAGAGAAATAAACAAAAGAAACAAAGTAATATCGAGAAGAAGGAATCTAAAAGAAGTTACGGTTCAATGGCGGAAAAACCAGATTTGACACCCGACATCTACGAAAGGAAAAAAACAGATTTTCTAAAGGGCTTGAGAAAAACTGAAGAGGAAAGAGAAGAACTTGAAAATGCGACGATTTTGCAATCGGAATGTGGCATTTGGAAGGAGGAGAGGAGGAAGTTACTAACAGCCTCTAATTTTGGGATCGTGTGCAAAAGGAGGAAGACAACAAGTTGTGCAAATCTCGTAAAGTCCCTTTTATACGCGGATGTTGACTGTCCAGCCATGAAATACGGCAGAGGAAACGAGATCAATGCCATAACATGGATCGAGGAGCAATACTCTGTGTGTAACAAAATGTGGTTTATTTATTGACAAAGAAGTTCCGTATCTGGGAGCCACTCCTGACGGACTTATCGGCAGCGACACTATAGTGGAAGTAAAGTGCCCTGAATCGTGTAAAAAACTTACACCTCAAGATGCGGTTCTCGAAAAAAAGTTCAATTTCTGGAATGTAACACAGGATGGTGAAATAATTGTTAACAGAAAACACAATTATTTTTACCAGGTGCAAGGACAGCTACACATCACTAACAGACAACAATGTTGGTTTGTATTGTGGACTCCTCTCGGTGCAAAATTAAATATTATAAATAGAGACGACAGTTTTTGGTGTGAAAACATGCTAGGCCCACTGAAGAGATTTTATATTGATTGCCTGCTACCAGAGCTTGTAGATCCCAGATACCCTAGATCAATGGCGATAAGGGACCCACAATACATCTTGGACGCAAGACAAGGAGGAGAAAAGAGGTAAAAGAAACAAACAGTCGAAAATGACCACATGTAAAGGAAAATAACGATGTTGTAAATAAGTGTAGTAGTAAATACAGATTTATCTACCTATTTTCATTTATTTGACTTTTCACAATGTAAGCCCAGGTAGCACCAATGTACAATGTCTACAATACTTGTTTGATGTTATTTTGTCAATAATTGATTTTGGAAACAAATTGCGTGTACTCTCACACACAGGTTTCAATGGTGTATTACAATTTTAATAAGTATTGCATATTGTTGAAAACCGAGTGGTAGTTGTATTAATCAGTGAGAGAGTACACACTATCAGAGGGTTGCTTCAATTAATAACAAAATCGTAGCTTATTATTTTTATATTTATTTTGGTGGGTTCACAGTGCTATTTACGACTTGTACTGTAACGTGTGATACAAATAAAGAAAGTTAACGATCATCACAGTGTATGCCAATATACATTGCATTCATCCTAAGTGTTTTGATAAACGAACAAAGGGTGACTATATCCAAACATATCACTAAATCTCTACATAATACATCTCTACATACTACACTACACTACATACATACTACCCAACATAATAAGTCACTAAATAATTACAAAAACTTTAAGTACAGTATATGTTATTGTAACTACATGTCACCCTTGGCTGGAGGTAACACGAACAGCGCCGCCGACGCGACGTCGGCAATAGGCCTATCAGGAATCCGTCCTTTACACAGGATTACTGATCATACTAAGGTTTTTAACGAATAGTGTTTTGAGATTAAATTGGAGTTAAATAGAATCTTCAACTTTCACGCTGGAAGTTTGTTTCTAGTTTATAAATAAATATAAAATAACTCGTGGGGTCTCCTTATCGTTCTTACATTGAAAACTTTTATTAGGTTATTTTTCCAAGATTCCCAATTACAGATAATTTTTACCAAACATAACTTTATACCGGGACATACATTATTATATGCTGAAAAAGTATATAAGTTTGGTTTTAGTTATATCAAACGGGAAGAGCACTGGAGGGTGTAAACGACAACACTCGCAACACTCGGGAATGCTCTGTCTGCTCTCACGTTGTCCCGTCTGCTAGTCGAGGTAAAATAGAACGGACTATCTAATGTATGACTTAATGTTGTATTTGTATATTTTAAGAGCTACAGTTCAAGCTTTAATTGATGTTTCTACCTTTTCTCTATCCTAAAATAAATTACTTTTACAAAGACCACAACAGAATTCTTTTTAATGAAGTACAAATTCTGAAATTTACAAATATGGTTTACAAGTATATGATCTAAAAGCTATAAAAACTTCAGGACGATTAGACGAGTGGTTTTTAGGTTGTACAATTTCAAAGTCAGCCGTTGGCTGAAAAACGCCGGAAAACCTGTACTTTTTTCATTCAACCCGCTAAAAGACTAAGTTGAAATCACATAAAAAATTGAAACTAACATGAGTAAATGCAGAATTAAATTTGTGAAATTTTGATGTAACTTGTTTTTTTATAAGTCTACTGGTTACGCTACAGTATAAGCTCAAACTCGAGTATCTATACTTTTTGATCCGAGAGTAGGCACGGGCGCGGGCTATCCGCTGTCGATGTTTGACGAGACGTCAACAGCTTTATGTTTTTAGAAAGGTACCCCCTCCTCATCCCTCACCCTAGACTCGCGCAACTGACTATACCAGGTCTATTTGTAGTTAATATGACTGTGTGTACGAAATTCTCACGCGGGTGATGAAGACTCTTAACCTGTTTTGGCTAATGATTGTCTGTTTTATCTAGTGACAATATCCCATTTTGGTGCAACTTAATGTAAAAATATTTTCATTTAGTACACTTGTAAACTATATTATCTACTGTAATGTTTATGGCTCCTATTTTGTAATTTTTCCACTATGTAAAAAAATGCAGTTATTTTTCGATAACGTGCAGATATCAATCAATCAATCAATCAAACATCTTTATTCGTCATCTGCAAAACATTGGTACATTGAATAGTGTCAAACAATCCTACATACATGCATTGTAGTACAATATAATTTTTGTAAAAACTAAAAATAAAAAAAATTTGCATTAGATTAACATATATTACCATTACATGTTCTTTTGTTAATCTACAATAAGAGTTCTTTTAATGAGATTTAAAGAGTATTTCCAGCTAAAACTAACCAGCACCTTCATAAAAGTCCTCAAGAGATAGATAGCCTTTTCAACTAAAAAACATTTTTAATATTTCATATATAATTAAATTGTCTTCATTTGTTATAGAACTTGGAATGTATTTCAGAAATTTTGAACCCATACAAATAGTCTTCTTTTCATAGAATTTTAAACAATGTTGGGCGGTCTTGATTTCATTCCCACCTCTTGTGTTGTAAGGGTGAGTTTGATTATCTAAGGATCTTTTATGAAAATTGGTTTTTATATAAACAAATGTACAGAGCAAACAATGTACTGTATACACAAAATGTATTGTCAGGGTCCCCACCCAACCGTGAAAACCGTGAAACCTTGAATAAGCCGTGAATTTCGTATACCGTGAAAAAACCTGGAATAAGCCGTGAATTTTGATATCAAACCTTAAAAATATATCAAACTTGAAAAACAATAAAAAAAACCTTACCAGAAAATATCACATTTGTTTTCAGATAGGGAAATGTACAACAGAATTATTACCGTTGTTAGTACGTTGTTAATATGGTGAATACCGCGTCGTCTGCCTAGTGCCTACTTGCAGATTGCAGCTGTGCAGATGATTTAAGATAGTGATGTGCGATACGGTCATGTATCGCGATACGGCGATACGATACGTATCGGAGTCAGATATCGTATCGGCCGTATCGTATCGGTGTTGTGTATCTATCGTATTGCTTAACATATTGTGCATAAACGATACGACGTATATTGTATTATACACTGCCGTTTAAAATACGGCCATCGAAGTATTTCCACTGGTTTTAATTCTAGTATCACAGAAAGAAGACTTTTGAAGGATTCTTGTCGAATATAAATATAACCTCATTGTTTTACAGCCAAGAAAATAATATCGAAATATCGTCGCTATGTGCCGATAAAAATTGAGTATCGTTTTAGGCGATACGATACGTATCGTTTCAAAAATATCATGACAAAATATCGTATCGTCCCTAGCGTATCGCGATATATTCCGATACGATACGATACGTATCGCACATCACTAAATTTAAGATTGGTTCTGGTTTCCACGGTGCAAAAAGGAACTCGGGCGACAGTTGTTAAGTTGCGGGTGTTTTATTTTTACTGTCAACTGACTGCTGACTGACACTTGTGTAAGACCGTTTAAGTGTCTTCTTTACTGTATGTCATTTGCCTATTGTTTTGTATTAGTCGATGACAGTAGACAACTACTGTATCTAGACTGTTAACTATACAATAGTGATGGGCGATTCGCGAACGAAACGTTCAAATCTAACGAATTATCGAGTGAATCAGATGAATCATGATTCAACTTTTAAAAGAACCGATTGTGGCGCGAATCAACTCTTGTAAATATGCCTCGGTTATGTTGCTCGGTTACGGTTTCGTTCGCTTCGTTCGCGAATCGGTGTAGACCATCATGGTTCGCGTTTCAATTGCGTTTCCGCTGATAAATGGTTGGGGGGAGTTGAAGCGGAAAGAAGGGGAGGGAGACGGACAAGAGGAGAGATCGCTAAACGCAGTTTCATTGGTTTGCGTATGTGCGGCAAATGTTTTATGAAATCCCACAAATCCATGCAAATCTATTTTGTTTTGACCTCTCTTTCTTTACAATATCATATCTGCTGGTGCTGATTCAATTGGACTATCGGTTCGCGAACCGATTGTTGTTATGTCATTCAGCTAACTTTGAGTATCAGCTAATCCGTCTAAACGCTTGCTTATTGGTTCTTTAAGGAGTTTGCGGTTGCGCAATAATAATTTGTGATGTTCGATATTCAAATTTCATTGCATCACTTGGACTATCGGTTCGCATATTGCATATTGGAGTCGTAACATAACAGGACGGCCAAATAATCTATAACAACCGATTCGTTTACATTATACGGCGAGGACAGATAATGAATCGAAACGAACGAAATGAATCGGTTCAAATTTTGATTCTTTTGAATCGAGTGATTCAAATAAATCGGTTCACTAAGAAGAATCACACTGCCCATCACTACTATACAACTGTCGCGTCAGTAACTCACCCATTCCGTTTACACGGTGCGTATTCACTAGTCAGCCAGCGTTGCCACGAGAGAAATACCCTTGCCGGTGATAATTTTGAACTTCGAGGGTAAAAAGGGGTAATTTTACTAAAGCCTTTAAAAATATACAAATTTATATTATCCTCTGTTATATAGGCTACTTATTATACATTCATTGAGTTTATTTATGATTAAATTAGGCCTACTACATTTCTCTACTTTATCGACCCTTCCGATTTTCGTGACTCTGACGAATACTCACGAACTCCATGACAGAAATCGAGCTTGAGTAAGGATTACATGTACAGTGATTGTCTCATGTTAAAAACGTGAAAGAGCCACGAGTGCCAGGACGACAAGAAGTCCGCTAAGTTGCAGTAATGTCTGCAAGTTTTAACGTCAACCAGGCAATAAATAACAAAAATAGAAAATGGGGATTATTGTCACATGCCTATATAATCCTAGAAGTTGATAGACTGAAAGATAGACAGTGTTAGCTGTTTTATAATTGACGTTTATGGCTGTAAACAAAATTGCATCAGCTGTTAATCATTTATATACTGTGATTTGTTAAGCAGTAAAATGAGTTCTGAGAAAAATCCATTATATCTCGCATGAAAAAATTGAGACAAAAACTGGCTGGCGTATGCAACTTCTATTTTCATTCTTTATTCTAAACTTTAAAATTAATTATACATCAGTGACATCTATAGGCGGTTCCTCAAACCTATCAAATTTCAAGCACATTTCCTTTATTTCATTAGCACTCTTTACTCAAATACAGGAGTTTAGATTTTGAGGGTAATTTTGACGAGGATCGAGGGTAATTCGGGAAAAAGTGATTGGCAACACTGAGCGAAGTAGAAATTACCAGCAACCGGTAACCGGTAACCGATAGACTGATGACATCATGACATGACTAAAACAATAAGAAACTCTAAAATAGTTCTTATTTTTTAAAAGGTTTACTTGAGATGTATGGTATGGTTTTTATGGTTCTGTGACATCGTAATTGGAATGTTGGAAGGTTTTAACTAGAATTTGAACGCTGCGCTGCGTCTGCGTTGTTGTTTTGCAACCGGTATAGGTTATGTTTTTTAATATTTCGACCGTGAAATTGACAATTTTTAGACCTTGAAAACCGTGAAAACCCCGTGAATTTGATCATTAAGTTTGAGTGGGAACCCTGATTGTGTAAGTTACCACCATGTATTCTAATGTATGTATTATAATGTATTGGGGATGTTGACCTAGTTCAAGATGCAGGGCCGTACTCAGCTTATACGAGCCCCTGGGCAGGCCTGGTGGTGTGGGCCCTTGTTACCGTCCGGATCCAAGTTGGGTCCCCCTTGATGAGCCCGGGCCCCAGGGCAGTTGTCCCCCCCTGGCCCCCCCCCTGAGTACGGCCCTGTCAAGATATATTAGAGAAAAGAGTGGCATGATCAGCTAATGTGACGTAGATGGGCTCGCCCGCTAGCCGCAGCCAATGACATGGCTGCAAACCTTACTTATTTCGTTTCCTGAAATGTCAGTTTTGTGTTCTGTCATATGATCCAAAAGTTGAAGACATCGTTTGTTTACTATTATTGCGAGCCCATCTACGTCACATCAGCTGATCTCTTTTATACATCTTGGACCTGGTTGTGTATCTGCTTTAATATGACGTTGTTAATGATTTGTAAAATTTGAATGGCAATAAAGAATACAAGATTTGATTTGATACATGTTTAATAAAATTATTTTAGGTAATAATCAAATACTTGGGAAAAAACTTACAAAGTGTGTTGTTTTGGAAGACTTACTGAAGTAAATTTTCCTTGATGGATCCAGTATATGATGAAACTTTTTATAATTTAATTCTCAGATATAAAACTTACAAAGTGTGTTGTTTTGGAAGACTTACTGAAGTAAATTTTCCTTGATGGATCCAGTATATGATGAAACTTTCTATAATTTAATTCTCAAATATAAATTTTGATTGGCAGGTGGAACGACGTAAGATTCAGGAAGTGGCCGAAGCAGAACGGAGACTCGGGGAAGAACAAGAGCGGGAGCAGTACCAGGCAAACTTGGCCTCTAGGATTAGGTAACTGCTGATTAATATATCAGTATTGACATAAAAACTGTTGATTTAACACTCCAAAATGTGGTGAGAGCCCATTTGACCCTGGATTTCAAATAAGTTTAAAATGTCACAAAAATATCAAAACGTAGTCAAATTTGTAGTATAAACATATTTGTGTAAAATAAATTTGCATTAGATTAACGGATTACCATTACAAGTTCTTTTGCTAATCTACATTGCATGATATTTATAGAGTATTTCCAGCTACAACCTACCAGCACTTTCCTAAAAGTCCTCAAGAGAATATATAGCCTTTTCAATAAACATTTTTTGCTTTTTTCTTAAATATATTTAAATTGTTTTCCTTTTTTATAGAACTTGGAATGTATTTAAGAAATTTTGAACCCATATAAATAGTCTTCTTTTCATAGAATTTTAAACGGTGTTGTGCAGTCTTGATTTCATTCTCACTTCTTGTCTTGTAAGTGTAAGTTTGATTTTTTAAGGATGATTTTTTGAAAATTGGTTTTCACATAAATTAAAGAGTCAAATATATAATGTCCGAAACTGACAAAATTGTAGGGGTGTGCGAGTACTCGAAACTTTGAGTTTTTGGCCAAGTATATCAATCCTCAAACTCGACTCAAAGTTTTGAAAAATACTCAAAAGTTCAAGCGAGGGTTTCCCGCTGATTTCTGGACGATTTCTAACGATTGCGACCGGCCAAATCGCGTAGTAACGGCTGCAGAAGACGATTGCATCACGTAAAATCAGCCGAAAATTATGACCGGACCGCGTAATTTTGGCCATAAATGACGACGGAAAACATAATATCGGCCGAAAATGACGACTGGATAGCGTAATAAAGGCCAAAAATGATGACGGTATATATAATATCAGCAAAAGTGGCGAGCGGGCCACTTAATATTGGCCGAAACTAACAATTTCATCATCTAATTATAAGCGATGTCTGTACCAGGTGATATTGGCCAAATAACATCTGGACCGTGTTTTATCGGCCGGAAACAAATGTCAAACCTTGATTTGTTTGTCAATACGTAATCCAGTTTGATTGTACTGACTAAAAATTTGTATTGCTACTCATGTATTCCTTAGAAACCATCTTTAGATAATCAAATCAGGAGTGATATACAAATCCCATTACACTATTTTAAACTATCCACTGATGGTAAATACTTGCCCGAAAATACTCGAAACTTAAAAATAATTGGCACTACTCGACTCAGCTCAACTCAAGTAAAAAAATCACTTCTCGCACACCCCTACAAAATTATAAGGCCTTTGAAGTGTTCTTTTACCGATTCATCTTTAATTCAACTCTTACTCACTGTAAAAATCACATGTATGCTGATGAACTGAAAATTTATGCTCATTTCTCAGTAAATAATATAAATGATTGTGTTTTGAAAATTAATGAAGACATAAAACAAATCATTACATGGACTGAAAAACATGGACTTAGACTTAATCATGAAAACACCAAACCTATCTTAATTTGTCATTCACGTTAACGAAACTCAATTGACTTTAATGCCACAAATCTATCAACGGGCAACGGGAATATTCTTCCCTACGATGAAAAAGTAAAGAATCTTGGACTATCAACTCAACACTTACTTGGGGTGACGCAGTTGTGGACATCCGGCGGAAGGTTTTTGCCTCAATTCACTCACTAAAGAAGTTACAGAATTTTTTGCCACTACATATTAAACTACATCTTGTTAAAACTTTACTTACTGCAACTCTGAGATCAACGACATGACTGTTGCTCTTGCTGATATGCTCCAGCGGTCTCAGAACTACTGCTTGAGATATGTTTATGATCTGAGACGCGGAGAGCATATAATACCTTACTACTTTGAGTCAAGAATATTGAAACTAAATGACCAGAGATCAATCAACATTTTGTCGTTGACTTTTTAAATCTTAATACCCCCGTCGCAGCAAACCTGCATACTCAGCAAATTTCCAATGAATATATAACATAACACATTAAAAGACTTAACAGGATTCATAATAAATATATTCACAAACAAGCGATATTTAAAATATTAATTAATCTCCATAAGAATAACATTGGGGATGAGTACGCAGGTTTGCTGCAACAAGGCACACAAAATAATGGGTTTTTATGCAAATATCAATAGAACTCATCTTAGTGAAGTCACATACCAAGTTTCATCCATATACATTCATAAATAAGCGATATATAACATTTTAAGTATTTTCCATAAGAATAACATGGGGACCAAGTACCTAGGTTTGCTGCTACAGGAACCATAGGCAAAAAATTGTTTTTTTATGCAAACAACAATAAACCACAACCAGATGAAGCCATATACCAAATTTCGTCAGTTAATGTTCATAAATAAGCGAGATATACAATTTTTCTTTTTCTCCATAAGAATAACATTAGACAACCTACTGTGTTTAGCAATTTCAATATCTCGGTAACCAATTGACGTAGAACAATGATCAAAATACCAAATTGTTTGTTTTTTTAAGCTGAATTCAATGGTAAAAATTAAAATTTGATATAAATAAAAATTACATGTGAAAACCCCAAAAACACATTTTTGGGGTACAAAACCCCCCAAAAACCCCCCTTCGGATGGTGTGATTCATCTGGTTTTCAAACTCGTTCAAATAAATGGTACTTCACACATTTGTACCAAATTTCATTAAGATCGGACCTTCTTTACGAGAGTTATCGTGCTTACGGACACATATATATATATATAAATATATATATATAAATATATATATATAAATATGTATATATATATATATATATAAATACATATATAAATATAAAAATTTTAACGAATGGTGTTTTTGGCATCTGGGGACCTCAAAATGAAAAGTTATCATGGTCTCGGGCTTAAGTCTTACCATGAGACCTACGGTAATAGCTTCTTCCCTATAGGGGAAATTCGCTAAAAACTGGTTTTCCAAAATATTTTGAAAATGACTACAGATTTGTGTCTCAAGGTATTTTAAGAAGTTCTCGTTCTGCTTTGTCCACATTGCGGATGCCTCAACATAGGACCGCAGTCTACAATAGGGGTTTTGTTATCTCTGCTTGCCGTCTGTGGAATGACTTACCCAGTTCCATCAAATCCCTAGGTAGCCATCCCCGGTTTGTGGCGGCATTGAAAAAGTCATATTTTGAGCGGACGTCCTTGGCCGGTGTGATCTAGGGGATTTTCGTGGGCGGGATTACTGATGGGTGTGTGTTAGAGAGAATGAGTAAAATTATTGACTTTTTTCTGTTAAAAACGTAGTAAAAAATGTCATTGTTGTAGCCCCTGAACTGTGCGTATTAGACTAAAATAGGTAAATACCTCGTTGTCGACAGTTCAAATTGTAGCGATTAAACCCACTTCATGTTTCGTCGTGAATGCGACATTTTCAAGTGTTCTATAAAGAACATATTTTCCAAATAGGACACGTCAAAATTTAAAAGTGGAGCAGTCACAAACACATTTACGAACAAATAACACGGTAGGCCTACCACACGCATGTTTTCCATCACGCCACGGCACGGTTTTGCTGCTTCTTACCGGTGCCGGGCCAAATGTTGAAAAGTTTGTTTCTGTAAAACTACGGCATTCTTGAAAAGTGTACTTAGGCCTATTGGATATGGGGAATTTAACAGAGCCTGTAAATTCCAACACCTGACCATCATGGTCAGAAAGGAGTGTTGGTTTTATATATCATTGTGTGTTATAATATTCTTGGCTTCTGTGTTTATTCATGCCGATAGCATTTTGATCATTTCAGTAGTAGACAAACTAAACCCTGGCCTTGTTATCTAAGGTTAGTCTTGTTATTGACTTTTTCTTTTAAACCATTAACTAAAAACCCCCAAAAAATAAATAATTAGCTCCAAACTGCGGAACGTTACAGAACCAAAATTCATGTATTGAGTCATGTACAATGATGTCTTGTTACTTGTTACTAGCTAATATCGACTGATTTTTTAGCCAGGGTCATTAATTAAGAGCCCAATGACCAATGACAGCTGGATCCAGTTTCAAACCTACGCAAATTGATTTTATTTTGCTCAGGTTCGACCTAGTGAACCTCAACGTTTCCTCGTATTCAAAATTTAACTATCACAGACGGTTCTTGTGTGAAATTTTAAAGATATTGTTTCCATTGTTTCATTTAGTTTGTTAGGAATGGTAATAATTTGTTGTGACTGATATATATAACGGCAATAACAGCTGTTAGTAGGAAACACTTTGAACATTATATTGATGGGAGCATGAAGCTGCTTTTTGCCTCGTGTATATTTTGCTGAATTAGTTAGGTATATTGCTGATCCAAGGTAATTATTTATACTGTTAATTATTTATGTAATTTGATTTAAATACTTTTCATAAATCATTAAGAAGGCAAAATAATTTAAACATATCTTTGTAGTTGAACATTTCTTTTGTGTTCTAAGCTTCAACTATCATTGATGGTTTCAGAATGAAATTTCAAAGAGATGACTTAATTTTGTTTATTATGCATAGTAGTGCCTTCATAAACTAAGAGGGTTGTCTCATCCTAAGAGGGTTAGATATGCTGCTGATTAGCTAAGCAATTTGCGATTCCTACAATTTAAAGTACCAAACCTAAAATCCGAACCTACTCCATACCATGTCTTATACTACTAAAAATAACAGGTGTATCTACTATTTCGGGTATCAGAAACCACCGAAAAATCCAAATATTTAGTATGATGTTTCATTTTTGTTAAAAAAATAAAAAAGAACCAGTTTGTTTTCTGTCTTTGAAGGTAATAGTCAATAGTAAATAGTTTATTTTCACACAATGTGTACATAAACCAGCAGTGCTTGAGAAACTAACTATATTATCATACTATCACATACAAAACTAAAATCTAATAAACTGTACCACAGTGCTTAGGGTGTGTTCACGTAGAACGCTGGTTACAAGCGCCTGGAGCTAAGCGCTGACAAGCGCGAATAGGCGAGAGTAAAAGTCTGCGTTGTTTCAAGTGTGTGTGTTCACAGACAAAGCTGGTCCGGATGTATAAGCGCGAGCTACAAGCGCCGACCGGCGAACAAGAATGTTTGAAACATTATTTCCAGCGTTTACTGCGCTGGTGGACTCCAACTATATATGAGTGGAGTGCAGTTTTGGTGATTTTTACTGTGTTTTTTTTAGTTTTTGTCAAAATGGTTAAACAGAAGAACTGATACCTCATGTTTTTCAAAGACCAGCAATATGGAACGAATATTACAACTTCGTAGTAACAGATCGCATGTTGAAAAGTGCTGGAAGGAGATATATCCTAAAATGAAGTTGAAAGTAATATTTTTTCTGCTGTTCGCATAAATTTAATTCATAATTGCACCAGTACTAAATAAATTACATACAGCCCTTCTCATCCGCAAAGGTAAATAACATTTACATTGTTGTGCAACTAAAAATCTGTGAATGTAAAAACGCCTGATTTTAATGTTAAAAGCCTTTTATAAATTACATTTGTTACTAAACTATCAATTGAATATATTTTGAGCCTTGTTTACTATTAATTTTAATAATCTTTTATTTCACAAAATTATATAATGAGTGATTTTTGCAAAATTGGCCAATTTCATTATTTGCAGTAGGCAAATATCCTTAATTAATCCCATGAACTCCTACTCTCTTTCTTGCCAGCTTCAACTCAACATTTTCTACCAGAAAAATGTCATCGACACTTATGAAGTCATCTAGACGACTAAGGGCTCAAACTTGTTTCCGGCTTTGTACGTGAAAGGCCATAAGCATTTGCACGCGCTTCTAGGCGCATGAAGTAAGCCGCCGGATCCTAGGCGCTTGTAACCTTACATAGAGTCAAACTAAGATATCATTTAAATAAGCATTGGAACTATAATAGGCTTTATTTTATTTATTAACAATTTGGAGGTTTCTCTTTACAATTGTAATGTTTTTAATTGATTTCAAAGAATCAGGCAACTTGTTAACATTTTTTCCCTTAGGTACTGTGGCAGTTTTTCTATTGAAGTAAGTCTGTGGATGTGCAGCTGGAAATTTTCTCAATGTCTTGTTAAATAGTTATGCTGACGGTTTTCATTGAAGAAAAATTTAGATTTCATATTTGATTCAATTGAATTCAAAATATCTTCATTCGTAATGTAACATAAGAATGTACATGAATAGTGTCACAGGTTTGGTTTACAATTATATATCAACTTATAAACTAAAAACAACCCTATCTTTTAAAGATTGAATACAAATAATAAATATTTTGCAGGGATCAAGACAATAATTTTTGTCCTAATCATGATGAGCTACTGTTTAACACTTTTTTTTAACATTATAAACATCCAATTATTTTGGATACTCTAAAACTCATCAAAAGAGTATATAGCTTTGCTGATGAGATATTTTTTTTCTTAAATTTAACAAAATTTTGTTCGGATTTAATTTTGTGAGGAATGTTATTTACACTGACCCGAAACACGCTGACCTGGAAACACTGACCTGGAAAATTTATGTTTTTCCTAAATAATTGTAAATTGTGTGGGCTCATTGCTAGTTCCCCTCGACGCCTAGTGTTGTAAGTGTGATTATCTCCAGATATCAAGTTGATCTAATCTTTTTTTAACGGACAAAATTGTTACAAAACTGTACATACCGTATACTGTCATAATATTTAGCGATTTGAAATGATCTTTCACCGAACTTCTAGGGTCCAGGTTCAAAATTATCCTGACAGCCTTTTTTTGCAATTTCAAAATTGATTTAAAATGTTGATCTGAAGTAGCTCCATACAGCGAAATTCCAAATGAAATTACCGAATGTATATCGGAAAAATAAATTACTTTTAACGTTTCTTGATCACATAAGTATTTTAGTCTCATCATAGCATATAAACCTGATGTAATTTTAGAAAAGAGCTTTTGAACATGGTTATTCCATGTTAAGTTTCTATCTATTTCTATACCCAACAGTTAAATAGGATCTGTTTTTTCAGTAATTTTATTATGTAATGGTGATGGATGCCTGGATTGAAAGTTTAGCTTGACGAGTTTGAAAATGAATAAATTTTGACTTCTCTGGATTTTAAAGCAAGTTATTAGAATTGAAAAATTTGTTTAGTAGGACAAGTTCTGATTTTGCCATATATTCAACTTCTTCAATTGTCGGTGCTGTAATTTTTAAATTTGCATCGTGAGCGTAGAAACACAACTTAGTTGATTTGCTAACTTGGGGAAACTCTCTCAGGTAACAAATGAACAATAGAGGACCTAGGATGAATCCCTGAGGTACTCCATGTTTTACTTCCCTTACTGCAGATTGATATGGGATGATAACGTTTTTTGTTACTATGACAAATCTTCACATATTGTTTTCTATCACAGAGATAGGATTTCAACCATTTTAATTCAGTATTTTGAATACCTAATTTGCTCAATTTTAATAGTAACAATTGATGATTATCGGAATTAAAAGCCTTGCCTAAAAGCCTTGCCTAAGTCCATGAATAAACCCACAACTTTGTTTTTTCATCTAAACTGTCAATAACAGATTCAATGAAGTCAGTGGCAGCTGTTAACTGATCTTCCACTACGAAAACAATGTTGGCAGTCTTCAAATAAATTTTTTTTTTTTCAAAAAAAGCAGCAAGCCGATTGTACATAGCTTTTTCAAACATTTTTGATATTGAGAGTAATAAAGCAATGGGTCTATAGTTTGATACCTCAAAACTATTACCATTTTTTAAAGTGGTTTTAATTTGGTGAGTTTTAGTTTTTCAGGGAAAATACCGGAAATAAATAAATAAATTATTAAATGTGTTATTAGTTTTGGTTTTAACACAAATAAACTGATTTTTTTTAGGAGCACCACAGGATATCATCATAGCCTGAGCTGAATGAGTTTTTTAGACCAATTATGATTTCATTAATTTCATTCTCATCAACAAGCTACATTTTAAAACATTATGGCCCTTTAGTAATTCACTATTTGAGGGGTTTCCTGAATCATTTTGTGGTATGTATAATTTAGGAATCACACCTGTATCCACCACCTCAGCAAAATAGTCATTGAAGTGATTGCAAATCACTGTGGGATCAAAACATAGAGCGTTATTTACTTTTAAGTTAATATTTTGATTTCTTAGTTTGCTATCTCCCACTTCTGAATTTGTAATTTTCCATGATGTTCTGTTTACATCTTTGAATTATTAATTTGTTTTTATAGTACTGTTTTTTTTAAATAACTAATTTTTTCCCATACTCTTTATTCAGTTTCCTAACCTGTTTTAACATATTTTCATTTTTAAAGTCTCTGGCTGTGTTACTGAAATCAATAATATTTTGCTTTTCGGATCTGAGTTCTTTAGAAATCCATTTCTTCCCAGTTTGTTGCCTTGACAGAGTTTTGGGAAAATAACTATTAAAGTAGTGCATAAAAATGTTACAATGATCAGCACACTGTCTAAAATGTACAGTGATGGCAATGTTAATATTTGCAATTCTTTAAATAATATTTTACATGAGTATCTTGCATTAGAAAAGTCATAATTCTAAGGATTTTCTTCTGTATGTTAAACATTGATTCAGCATTTGAAAAATTACCTCAAACGTCTACTCCATATTGCATGAGTGAGACAAATAATGCATGTTACAGTGTGTTGTACAAGTGAAAAACTAGGCCGTCCATATGGCTAGTGTTAACATTGGGCTTATGGATAGCTTGGTTTTTCAGTCATGCAACACACTGTACTCAATCATAATGGTTTTAAGTTGGTAACATTTTTCAGATCTGACATTTGAAAGCAGACTGTATTGTATTTAGTCTCTTTTATGCTAAAATATAGCCAAAATGTGTATATATTCATCCCATTTTAAATTATGTTTTACTTGAATTTCCAAAAATGTTGTACTCAGTTCATCTGATTTATAAATTGCCCTTAAAAGTTAATTTGAAGATCAGGATTTTCCCTGTTAGGTTTTAAATTTAATTATTTAAGTTTTGGAACAATTTAGCTCAAGACCATGTGCTTTGAACCATTTATTTATTCTTTAAAAGTTTAATTTATTTAATTGTGTAAACTCATAACAACACAAAGACTTCAATGTAACTCTTTGCATGTATTCATAGCTTAAATGCATTTCATAAACAGTTTATTTTGTAGGTATCGCATTGAGCTTCAGGATCAGATAATTACAGCGTACAAACGGCAGCAGGAAGCTTACCAAGAGTTCCTCAAAGAGAAAGCTCTTCTGGATCAGATTGTCAGGGCAATACATGAAGAAGACCGGCGGTAAGGTTAAAGTAATCAATCATAGCATGCTAGAGTTTGTTTGTATTACTAAATTGAAAGAACTCTCATCTCTCAAGAAGAGCAATCATCTTTTAAAACCTTTGTTGGTGTTCTTAAATTAATTAAGATTGAAAAATTATTATCTGTCTTGTGAACAAGGTGAAAACTTGATGAAAAAAAATCTTGAGATGCAGAAGCCCTTAGTACTTAGCCATTTGTTTGGTGGCTGGGTAATGGAACTGATAAGCCTGAGGCAGTAACAACCTTGAAAGTGTGAATGGAATAATGGATAACTGGATAACTGTTGATCGTAGGGGGAAGGGGGAATATATAAAGCTTGGGGAATATCAAAACATTTTAGAATTTTTGCATTAACTGAAGCTGCTGTAAAAATATTTTACTTGTCATCTAAGATACTAAATATTTCATAAAACTACAATCACTTTTTTCAATTACTATAAGTTGCTTAACTTTAGGAAGGAAAATCCAAAATGAACATTTCCCGTTCCGTCTGGGCTGAGCGAGTTCAAAGGTCAACAATAGTAGAGGTGTGCGGATAACCGAAAAGCCGGTTCGGTTTCAGATCGGATCGGATATCCGAATCCAATCCGAAGGGTTTTTCTATATTCGATAAGGTCCAGTATAAATCCGACTTATTCGGATAGACTGTATATCTGGGGATAAAAAGCCAGAAACAAAACAATAAATACGTTTGGACCATTACTAAACGCTTTTGACTCTGACGACGTTGTTCAAGATAGTGTGACGCAATGCTGGTCGCTTTCCTTTTCGGTTTCGGTACGTATCATTGCATCAATATGATATATGTGTAGATTCGCGATGTATCGTATCGCGATACACGGCCGGATCGTATATCATTGTAGCAAACAAAGAATAAATACGGTCTATAAAGGGAAGTGCACGATAGCGAACGTTTTTGATGTAAACAATCGCAAATGCATACAACATTGCAAGTCGATGTCGATTCAAGATTCACATAGACGCAGACAACGAGACAACAGTAGTGGGTTACTGGCGAAAAAGTCTATAATTTACAGTCGATAAGTTAGTCGATATCCAATTGTATGAACATCTCACGATTCAATGAGCAAGCTCCCATAGAGTAAGTCGTAATTCCAAAGTCGCATTATGCAGACAGAAATGTTAGTGTATGAAATTAAAAATTGTTGCTACTGATATTATTTCCATTCAATACCTTTAAAACACTGAGTAAAATATTGATGACTTGCGCAAAATGAGTTTCATAGCTTTCTCTATGGGGAAGTTTCCCAGTATGATCAACGAGCTTAATCCATCTAGAGCTCTCATACTCCAGGAAAAGACTTCACTTTTTACGCTCGTTGTATGTGTATTACGACTACGCAAAACAGCGACGACGGATTCACGAAAACATCGCTTAGTTATCTATTATTTATTTACACAAGTTTCATCGTTTGGTTATTATTTGATTTTGTAAATTAATTTCCTTAAAATGGAACCAAAAAGGAATAGCATTATATGGAAATTCTTTATAAAGAACAAAGCCAATAGTGAAGTCGCTGAATGTCTGAAATGCAAGCTTTAAGGTTATGTTGTATGTTTACATTCCAGTGACAAAATAAACAAAGTTTATATTTTTTAGTAAACAAAAAAAATTCAGACTAGTTAGTAAATTTATAAAACAAAGGAAATTCTTTGTTCATGGATGTTTTTGGTTAACTCATACAGAGAAGACCTACTGAGTCATTTTGTCATTGCCTAAGTCGTGATAGGCCTAATAGTAGGGGTGGGCGAGTAGTGTTTTTTTTAATCGAGTCGAGTCGAGTCAAGTATTGAACCAAACTACTCGAGTATCGAGTCGAGTAGTTCTTTAAAAAGTAAAAAAAAACTCATTTTAATTTTTTTTATTGAAAATAATATTTTTACATATTAAACATTAATTATAAACATAACATTTTATTTAATTATTAATGTTATTATTTATTTTATTTTCACCTTAATTTTACCATAGATGAATAATGATTTAAATGAAATATATATATATATATATATATATATATATATATATATATATATATATATATATATATATATATATTCACCTAGATCCCTTGATTGTGGCCCGGGTGACAAATAACCATCGTTTGTGGCCCACTCTAAAAACCGATATATTTTCCTAACTAGACAATCAGTGCTTATGAAATTTTGTGTACACACTCCAAATTGGTTTTCGTAACAATATTTTATTTTCAAATGTATATATATCCAGTGGTTTAGCTACTATAAAGTGCGCTAATTCACATTCAATTGTGGCCCATTTATATTAAGGCATCTAAACCCCCCTATTGTGGCCCACACGGGTATCATTTTACATTCGATTGTGGCCCAAGTTACAATATCCACCAATTGTAGCCCAATTGCGGTGTTGCCAGATTTATTTTTCTTCTTATAACCAAACTACCATCCTCCAAGGCTGGAAACTAGCTGGTCTGATCTTACTAAACTGAACATTTAAGAACAAAATGATTTATTTCATTTAGTGTTAACATTTAAATAATATGGTGATTTATTAAACAAATTATTAAATATATAATTGTAAATACATAAAAAGATTATACGAAATCAATTGTTTATTATACAGGGTGTTACAAAAAAAGTGCACTGGCTGTATATTTTCAGTTTCTAAACTCAAAATTAAGCAAGAAATAATGATTGACATTTTTTTAAATTCCGCTCCGTTTATCGTCAGTCGGTCTGTTTGTATTTTTTTATAAATTTAGTATATCTTTCTAACCGTTATAGGTTCTGTTTTGAAACTTGACATACTTCATGCCTATACTTAATGATGTTTTGGTATAAAATTTAAAGTTTATATCTTTCACCGTTTCAAAATGGCGACCATATTTGTTTTTAAAAGCTAAATATCTTAAAAACCTTAATCATTATCAAAACACCAAAAAGGTTTGACTTTCCGTCCCAAAAATTATAGTGCAAATACTTTGATTATCGGATTGTAAATAACTGAGTTGTTGTGATTTTTATAAGTTAAAACATGCTTTTTCAGCCCAGAAATGCCAAAAAGAATATTTATATATTTACTTTGTTCATTTGCTCGTTTCGTTTAATTTTGGACATTTCCGCTTTACATTCAATTATTCTATCTTAATTTGTAATGTTTCAAGAAATATATACCTAACCTAAAAATATATAAATTAAATTTATGTATACATTTGTTCGAAAAACACATACTGAATTTTTACGAAGTGGATGTTATTTTTACAATTGAGTGGTTGTTTTTGAACAGCTGTTGAGATTCTTTTTTTTATTTACAAATCTTAACCCTAACCCAATGTTGTTTTTTCAAACACCTTTTTATACATAACTATTTTTTCCCGAGGATGAGGCCTAATTAGAACTTATTTCTTTATCCACAAATTTGATAGTACCAGCATTTTGAGGGCCCTAAAGCAGTTTTGGAACAGGGGTAGGCAAAGTTCGTGGTTTCATTCTGAAATATTAACTATCCTCCTAACAAATGAGTGTTCAATCTGTCCAGTTTAACTAATAACAGTCAAAGTTGTTTAAATTAAAATGTTAAATACCATGTTGCAGGGGCTTATGTGCTCCCTACCCAATGTTTCGTTGCCGTGCCGTGATTTGATATTGTTTTATTTTATTTTGTATTGTTAATTGCCAGAAAACCGATAAATTATTAAGTCAAATGGATTCATTAACGGAGAATGAGTATAAAGATTACGTGAATATGGTTGGTGATGTGGCTCCTGGACGAGGCATCCAATGCAGGTCTAGGGACGGCCGGGACGGGCACCGGTGTAGACGATGTCCTACTACCAAGAATTACATTATTGAAAGTTTGCCCCATGTCCTTGGACAGTGCCATTTTGGAGAGCTCATGAGGAATGCCCGTCACCACAGAATAAGATCATTGATTGCAGAAGAACTAAAAAGGGTTTTTAAGTTTATGAAGAAGTAAATGGCATAGCAGAAAATGATTCAACCAGAAGGGTGGACATAATTGCCATAAACAGAAGAAGAAATAATAGGTTTATCATCGATCCAACAGTCTGGTTTGAAAAAAATCAAAGCCAGCCAACAAAAGTATTTAATTACCAACGACAATATATATTTAGGATTATTATGACATAGAATGTTTTGAAGTTTTTGGTTTGTTCATTGGAGCCCAAGGAACATTATCACAGTTTTTTGTTGACTTTTAGACGAAATTTAATTTAAATCAAAAGAAAATTTATTCAATAAATTAACTAGTCGCAAGGTATTACATTCATGGCATAAAACCAGAGAAAGAAGTACTGAGAGAAACGTAAAAGAAATGTTAAAACAGCAGCTGAGATCGTTAGGGAAGACATTCAAAAAATAAATTACAACTGTGGAAAATACTCAAGTGAATAGGAACTGAGTATACTGTATCAAATGATTTTATCCCTGACACATTGGCAATATTTACGAGTTCAGTGACTAAAGAAAGAGCTGGAAATTCGTCCCCTGACATATATAGAAAACATCCTGTAATCAACCATACAATAATTTCAGCTGAAAGACCAAGGTCGTCCTTTTCGTCAATACAAACTTCTTTGTCTCTTTATTGGAACAGAATGTATGGGTCACAACATCTGGCTGAAGGAACTTCCTGCGATGCTTTGTATAATCAATGGTCTTCATACTATGAAAGTGACAGATACATAAGGTCTTTAATTACGCTGGGCCCCCCAGTCATACCAAATAATTCCTTTGCACAGTATATTTTCATCATTGCTATCGTTAACGCAAAATCATTAGACGGGGCTTAAATACATTTCATGATTTGGGAGGAATTGCATGTATCACTCCATCGTCCAATGTCTCCATCACCTTAGAAGTACCTAGATTAATTTACGGATCGTTTAAGGTTGCAGAATAAATTCGTAAACGATCGTATGTAAAGCGAAAAACAATTGACGTAGCTGGCATTGTTATGGACGACTTTTCAGATGTTATATCGTTAAGGAAAACAAATTCAAACACACAGTATATTTTATTCATCCACCTAATCTGCTATGAGTCAGTGAGTGTAACACTTAATAGTTTATTCTGAGCATATAAAACTTATCAAAGCTCAAAACCCTCAATGAAACCTAATGAAACTCAATGATACTTTAAGCTTAACCAATTAACCAGAAAAATGTATCTTGTCAAATTTGTATTTTGAAAACTTCCAAATATCGGAAAAAAGCGACCAGCGAAATAAGTGACCATCACGGAATGCGCGAAATAAGCGGCCAAACTATCTTGAGTCCCGCCCACCCCTCGTTCAAGGTAATTCAACCATGGTATGCACGAAATAAGCGGCCAGAATTCCCTTACTTTACATTACCTCTCCTCCACTGGACTTCAAAGTTACCATATTATTCTAAAGGAGGAAAGATATGTTATGGTTTTCGAAGATGACTAATTTAAATTATTGTAAACATTTGTTTACTCATTTAGGTAGCGAGCTGTAGTCTAAATGTTATGAATGACGATTTTTAAACACAATTCTTAGGCGTAGCAACGCCAATGAGCTCTATGAATAACTGGAGAGACTACTGCTGCTTGGATTTTCGTGCCATTGGCAGAATTTTCCCCTCTATATACCAAAACATTACAAAACGATAGTGGTACCTTGGTATATGGTGTTCGTTTTGTTATGTTGTTACTGTAGAGGGGAGACATTTTGCTTCCAGCTGCTTTCCAAATATGGCACACTTTTTGTCAGAAACTGCAAGGCAGTAGTCTCTCTAGATTGTATACAGCTCACTGAGCAACTCATCGGAAACCGCTAGTATTATTTATAAAATATCAAAAGGACAAAAACATTTAAATTAAAAATGCTTGTGCTTATTTCGCTGGTCACTTTTTTCCACGACACCAAACTTTCACCAACTTCAGATGCTGCTCATTAACATCTTTTGAGGGTTTACAACCAAATTCAAACTTGTTAGGGTGTAAAATTCCAGTTGAAAAATGGGGTTGGCAGTATATATAAAATAACATATAAGCCCTAAGCCCATGATGAATCCTCCTGTTCCAAGTAAACTTTTCCTACTAATATATTGCAACTGTAAAAAATTGTGTGTTACAAACTGTAGCTGTCTTAAGGCTGGGTTCGATTGCACATGTATGTGTGGGTACTGCAGTAGAAAGTATTTTAACGATTCTTCGGACCAAACCGACGAAATATTAGAAAATTACCTTTATAAAAACTAAAAAGAGAAAAATTGTAATCATGATTTTTATTTTCTTGCAGGGATTAGTAAGTTATTGAAAATACTATTAAACTTTATTTATTTAACTGCAAGACTAAGATAGTTGACCAAACAATAGAGCCTAGGCAAAGAAACTTCATTATTTAAAAGTGATAAAAGTGTACTTAAACTGTTTTTTTTTAATGAAAACTAGAATTAAAAGTTGTTCTATTTGATATACATTCAACTTGAATAACTATTCAAGATTACGGATACGAGTACATACAGCGGTGCCCCTCAGCAGTGAGTGACATCGGCCGGCTCGAGGCCCGGCAGCGCGATGTCCGCTACTGTTTCATTAATATCTATGAAGATGAAGCCATCATGCTAAGAAATATCTTTACTAGACCCATCATTTCAAAACTGATTAAATTATATATTAGTTTTGTTGAAAAAATTTCATCCCATATTCCAAGGATAAAAATGTTCAATTAGTTGAAGCTACTTTTTGTTTTTTGCAGTGGCAGTTTTTTGTATATATTGAAGTATTACGGTGAAATTAAGCTGTCTACATAAATAGAGGATATAACATAATTTGCTTAGAATATCGTTAAGCGTAGAATAATTAAAATAACGTGTCCGTAACTTCATTAGTTTTTTATCTGTAAGCATTTAACCAGGGTACTGCTCTTGTAAGGTTATGGTGGGCGGGGGGGAAGCAAGAGGGGGGGGTTGGGACTTTGTTTTTTTGAGTATACTAACATCCTGCTGAAATTCAGCTTTCCCCAAATTAGTTGCAACACGAAACCTTTATTGACTGGGCTAATGGTGGCTGAACATGGGGAGAGCACTATCAACACACACTCCGCACCGAAACAATTCGCCACACTACTAAAACTGAACAACATGGCAACAGCGCGATCTTGGGCCACATTTGGTGGTATTTTGCTACACCGAATGTGGCCCTCAATTGTGGCCCACGTGGGCCACAATCACAGGTAAAAAGTATCCGCCTGGGCCACAATCACGGGGCCTAGAAAACTATATATATATATATATATACAGGGTGGTTATAAAGTCCCTTCCCCCCTATGTTTTTTTACAATTTATTTTCAATGATGGGATTCATTGTATAGGTACATACTCTAACTTTTGAAGTAATTTAAAATATTGGGAGTTACCTGAGGTCTAAGATGTAGGGTCGACTTAAACGTTTTTATGAGAAGCTAGTCATGCGACATTTCTAATGGCACTGCCTTTTCCTCCTGAAAACAGTGATGCAATCGAAATTAAAAATGGTTGTACCGTTTCCAAGATATCTGTAGGTCTAAGATGTAGGAGTCGACTTAAACGTTTTCACAGGTTGGTCATTGTAGTCTTCAGCCATTAGGTAATCAGAAAGATGCAGTTGTAAAAATAACAACCACTTGTGTACCTATTGAATAAAATTACCTAGCTGAAATATCGTAGATTCATATCTTGCAAGGGAAATAAAAATGTAAAGTTCCGACTTGAAAATATGGTAATTCTTAGTGATACTGGTAGTGACTTGCGGTACTGGCAAAGTAAGTATCCAAATCCGATCCGTATCCGACCCGAACTCAAGCTATCCAAACCGAAGCCGATCCGAACTAAAAACTCACTATCCGCACACCTCTAAACTATAGATGGATCAAAGATAAGTTATCACTGTATTGATGAGTCTATGTATCCAGTGTGGCCAACTTCCCTTTCACTTTAGTTCCTCCTTGTTTCTCCGGGCACTGGTTTCCCTTAGACTGTTAGCAGATTCTGGATACCCTGTCAAGTCTGATGTCTTGGAGAAATTAGCGGATATGACTTGCTTTTCTGGTGCCACCTGGGAGCCCCAAAGCTGGATAATTGATTTCTTCTTTGACGGTTTGTGTAAAAACAAAACAAAAAACTGTTTGCAAGTATAACATTGAGTCTTAACATACTCTTATTGATCGATACAAATTCGGACCCATAATTTGATAAACTAAATAAATCAACCGTATACAATTTATAAATAGTACTAGTTAATTAATATAATTAATCACATAGTATTCCATAATCATTTATAAGGAACTACTTTTTTATTTCACTTTCAATTTTGACAATGCAGTTGTCAAATTCAAGGGTTTTTTTCTCTAGATTATTTGTCTAACTAACTAACTCTCACTGTGATGTATAAATTTTAAGTTTGTATCGCAGAGCATTTTATGTCTGTGAGATCCCCGTGGGAAGAACAGAACAGTACATGTTTGTTTGTTTGTTTTTGGGGGGATTAGGAGGCCCCAGCATAGCCGGCTAGGCATGTCTCCTTTTGGGATATTATGCAGCCTCTGGAAAGAGGGAAAAGAGGGATGGGAAAGGTGGTAGGACGGGGTCAGTCTGCCTCGCTCCAGAAAGGGAGAGAGAACCCTACCTAGCTCCCGGGCTCTGTAAGTGACATAACCCCAGGATGATTCGCCCTCTAACCCTATGTCCCCTAAGTCCACCAAACAGGGACCGCCATCGCACAGAGCCTCCAACCTCTCAGGGGTCGGGTGGCCCCAGGATGGTTCCTCCCCCAGCTCAGCAGACCGGATACTGTCGGGTAAGGGCCCTTCCTCCCAGGTTCCCGTCCTAGGCTGCAAAGAAGATCCACTACTCCCTCCTACTCCCTCCAAGGAATTGGACTAGACTGGGTATCCAGGCTCAACTGGGAGTCAAGCCCCCAGAAGAGACAAGGAGGAACCAAGGAAGGGAAGTTGGTCACACTGGATAGCCAAAAGACTACCAAAACTGTGACAGCTTCATTTTGTTGTACCCAATGTCGACCTCTGTACTAGAATAGACCAGTCAGAGAGCCATCGAGGGCCAACATCGAACAATTCTTGGTAAATTATTAAATATATTATTTTTTAACTATGTTCTTAGAAATAATTGTTTTTTTTTACAAATTGATGATCTCCAAAATATACACACAGAGGAAATTATTTACAGAGTTAAGTGAATAAAAAAGTAAGCTGTTAAAACCACACAATATTTTATATATTCAAGAATGTCCAGTGTCAAAGCTAACTTAATCAAAATTCTAAATATCTTACTATAGTAGACTCTCGGAAATCCGGATTTCACTTATCCGGACTCCCCATACCAATAATCTTGAATGTTTTAAAAATTTGTTGTTGCAAATAAAAACGAAAAACGGAACTTTGCGATTTAGCGCCTTCAGTTTTCACGTGATTATCCCGCAATACACAAATTCCATGTAGTTTGTCCTCTGTGCTTAGCCCTACTGTGCTGTTATCAGTGTTTGTTATTGTTTACGTATCCGCTGCTCTCTGTCGATGATTCTTTGTTATTGTTTACGTATCCGCTGCTCTCTGTCGATGACTCATCACTGACGATACAAATCAGTAGACTGGTGACAGTTTTTATTACAGTAAACTTTATTTATGATTTAGTGTTATATTAAATCTTTACAAATGTATATACATTTCAATATTTCTGTTTAATTACCACGTTTTATTGTAATGTTATCAGAGTAATCTTACCTTTTCTGTGTTCCGACCATGCTCTCAGTTCCATTGGTGACGGATTAACGAGGTTCTACGGTTTTATGGAGTGTTTATAACTTTCTTCTAGAATTTCACTCTTGTATTCACACATAAATGTAAACCCATACTGTCATAATTGTTCACTATAAAGACGGAATTGATAATTCATGCCCACCTCTGGGAAATTCAGATTTTTCTAAATCTGGACCGGCCATCCGGATTTCTGAGTCTACTGTAATAAGCTTTCTTTATTACTAAACATTAGCAATATTTAAAGAAATTTCTCTGAATACACATTAATATTTGTATCTAAAACAAAACCCTCATGCTATTTAAGAAATTATAATATTTTGCTTAAAATAAACAACTAATTGCATATATTTAAAAACAACTCCAACGGTAAAACCTGCTTAGATGCTATTTTGAAAGCCGAATTTGTTCAATAAATTTTTGTTGAGGGACCTTGACACCCACCTCCCAAATTTTAAGTTTATCAGGCAGAAAATATGACCACTAGAGTGGTAGCACACATATCAGCAACTACAAACTACTGTATAATTGTTAAAATAATTGCCAACAGGGAGGAAGAGATCCGAATGGAGAAAATGCATCAAACTAAACAAGAGATTGAACAGTTCCGCCTCCAACAAGAAATTTGGAAGCAGAGAGAAGAAGAGGAGAGGGAGGAAGAAGATAGGTAAGCTAACTGGCACCTCAGAATTAGTTTATTATTAAAAATAGTTAAATTATGAGTTATCAAGAGTTGGCCTTTAGACCCATAAAAAGCAACATTTTGAGAAAAATGGGGCTGAGATTGTGCCATTAATTTGGTTGTCATCAAGGTATTCTCCTCACTTGAAGATAAGATAAGAGTCCAGATCCCGAAACGTCATGAAACTTGTTATATCTTATCAGTGATGAAAAATGTGTTCTTATTAATTTCTTAATAAGATAACATAAACTCGCCATCAACAACAATGAATTTTAAACAACCAACTTTTATCTTTGTTTTGCAGAAGAATTAAAGAAAATTAAATTTCGGAGAAACAAGAAAGAGAGGAAAATAAAAAAAACTAGAAGCATTGAAAGAAAAAGAAGAAATAAAAAACAAGGTGAAGAACGGATGGAGGCAAACTCATCACCATCAACAATGTATTTTAAACAACTAACTTTTGTCTTTGTTTTGCAGAAGAATTAAAGCGTATTTGGAAAAACATGAAAGAGAGGAAAAGAAAAAACTAGAAGAATTGAAAGAAAAAGAAGAAATAAAAAAGAAGCTGCAAGAACGGATGGAGGCTGCATTTATTTCACAATTGGTATTGTGTAAATTTTATAGTTAGTAGTTGTAGGTTCTTATTAAACTAATGACTATGTGCAATTGCTAAATACGAAGCGTGTTTTAAAAGTAAGGACCGTTTTTAAATTTTGTCATTGCAGCGCTGCAGGTGGCGTTCCTGCATGCTCCCCTGTGTACCTGCATCTATTGGCAAGTCTGGGACGCTACTGCAGCAAAAATTGACCATCATTACGTTTGTTTGTGATAGGGGTAGGCGAGTACTCGAGTTTTCGAGTGCCTGTTGAGTATTTTCTAATACTCGAAGGCCGTGCGAATATTTGAGACTACTCGAAAATTTTATTTGAGTAGATGGAAATAGTTAAAAATGTCATAAATTACAGGTCACTGCATGAAAATTAAGATGGGAGGGGAGTCGCCTGTCCAACATTATTTCTTTTTGTATGAAATGGAATATTTTCTTACAACCACTTTCTTTTTCCATTATGAATTTATTTTAAACAGCTTTTGTTTTTCTTGATTTCTCTAGTATACCAGTGAAATTAAAATTAAATTATATAAAAAATTCCATTAAAAATTAAGTTTGATAATTAAATATTAAAAATAACCCCGTAGCAGCAAACCTGCGTACTCAGCAAATTTCCAATGCATAAGATATGTCTTAATACCACATTGAGCCGCATTCCAAGTTTCATAAAAATAAATTCACAAAAAAGCGATATATACAATTTTAATTATTCTCTATAAGAATAACATTGGGAGTGAGTACGTAGGTTTGCTGAAACAAGGAACAGAACAAATTGGTTTTTATGCAAATATAAATAGAATTCAACTAGAAGATTCATCAATATTAATTAATAAATAAGCAACATATAATATTTTAATTATTCTCCATAAGAATTACATGGGGGCTGAGTAAGCAGGTTTGCTGCAACAAGGAACACCAAATATGGGTTTTCATGCAAATATCAATATATCTCAGCTAGGTGAAGCCACATACCAAGTTTCATCATTATACATTCATAAATAAGCGATATACAGTAGACTCCCGATTATCCGCGGTAATGGGTGGCTGAGCGATCGTGTATAATCGAAATCGCGGATAAACCAAACCTAACCAAAAATACACTTGAAATAGTTAAAAACGACTGTGAAAACAAAATAATAACCTTTAGGCTACTGAATGTTAGGTTTAATAATGTGAAAGACTTCAAGTACAAGATTACTGTACGTACCTTTTAATAAACACACAATTATTTTACAAACAATATTTTCACATCGGTAAAAAAACAGTCCAATACGTGAGACAAGTGCACTATATTACAGGCCTAATGTCGAAGTTGCCGTCTTTATTGGCTTCGAGGAAAATAGTCCTTTATTGATTTTTGTTTCTTGGCATTTGCTTCCTTTTTAACAATGGTTGACCGAATTTTTCTCAGCACCATGAGATCGCACAACGAGGTGTCATGTTCCCCTTCCAAGAAGTCCAATAGTCCCTCTGCATAATGGCGGGCAGTTGCGTACGATATGGTGGTCAGGAGGGATGGTGCGAGATGACTAATGTTTTGGCGGGCGGGCTTCCGTTTGACCGCTAGTAACCCCTTTCTCTCGCCCAAGGCCAAGTGCGTCGCGCGCGGTAGCTATAATTTGCAGGCGCGAGGATAGACGTTTACGCCTGCCGCGTTTAATTAAACTTCGCTTGCCGCAGTTGTGGTTTTATTTTTGGCCGATCGTGGATAAGCTGCAACGCGGGTAATCCGGTCGTGGATAATCGGGAGTCTACTGTACACCCTTTTGATTATTCTCCATAAGAATAACATGGTGGATGAGCAGTACCGCATTTCCCACTAGGCCCACTGGCCCAGGCCTAGGGCGCCAAATGTTAGGGAGCGCAAAATTTTAAGGGGTTCAAAAGAAAAAAATGTGCGCTTATTCATACACGTAATTATTGCAGTTTGGATTGTGAACGCCTGCGAAATAGGGCGACGCAACGCAAGCCTCGCGAAGACCTTCTTTCTGCGTTGCGGCTGCGGCCAAATAAGTCATAGGCGCACTCCGCGGACAGTACTCCCCTTTTGGCGAATAAGTGGACTCATCCAGCGGACCGCTCTGCTCCGCGAGACAGTAGCTTGTCACTCTGTTGTTATAGGCCACCCATCGGCCATTGACCGTGCGTGACTTTTGTTAGTGTTGTGAATTGTGAATCACCATCACATCAGTTAATTTATTAGTGCATACTTACTACAAAATATAAACAACAATGTCCAAAAAACTAAGTGGTGCTGAATTTCGAAAAAAGCTAAAGAAAGAGGAAAAAAGAATGAAAAGTTTTTATCTAAAGTTCCCAAAATTAGTGGTTTTTTCTGCCCGGAGATAGACAACCCTGTCCAGTTGCAAGTGCTGCTGCTAATAGTGCTAATGAAAGTAATGTATCGGCATCGGTAAGTCAGAACCTGGATTATGTAGTTGAAGATGAAGGTGGTGTTGTTAGTGCCAAAGTTGCCAATTCAGATAACTTGCAAAGTCAATCAGAAAATTCAGAGCTAGAGTCCCAAACAGAAACAAATATATCTGATGACCCTGCTTTGTGGAACATGGATGGCAAAACTCAAGAACACATAGCTAAAAATGGGTTCAAACAAAATGTTGACGCTGTTTTTTCTGTTTCTGAGCGGATTTACGGAGTAAAAAAAAGGTGGTGTACTAAGGGCTACTTTGAAAAACGCCTTAAGAGAGGTGAAATTAAGACACGTGATTGGCTTGTCTACTCTACTTCAAAGGCATCAGTTTTTTGCGCTTACTGCAGACTTTTTGGAAATAACGCTGCACCTGCATCCTCTTTTTGTGAAGGTTTCAATGATTGGAAAAATGCTGTTGCCGCACTACAGTCGCATGAAAACTCTCCCGCCCACTGAAGTTCGGTTTTGTCTTATGTTAGTAGGGCAAAAGTAGAAAACCGCATTAACAACAAACTTGTCGAAGCTTGGGAATCTGATGTAAAGTATTGGCGTGAAGTTTTAAAACGCTTTGTTGCGGCCATTAAGTACCTTGCTACTCGAGGTTACCCCTTCAGAGGATCAGACAATTTGTTCGGATCCAGCAGAAACGGTGCGTATATAGACGCACTTGAACTGTTAGCACAATTTTGATCCATTTCCATCCCAACACATACATAAACAAGCCAACAAAGGCCAATAGTGATTTCTGGCTGTTAACCCTCGGAGTTAACCCTCCGAATGATGTCAAATTTTGACCAGGTGGTCCGTCAGTGATACACAGTTTGACCAGGATTCGCAAGGGTTTTTTGGAAAATTCACAGTATGGTGAGGAATAATGGAAACCTATTGAACCTTATATTCCTTTAATTTGTAAACGAAAGGAGAATTTGAAAATGTAAAAACAAAAAAGTTTCAAAAGGTCATTTTCAAAATAAATTTAAAAAATTGGAAAAAATAAATTTTTGTTTAAACGTCAAAAGTAAAATTGTACTACATCCAGGGTGAATTTTATAAGGTAAAATCATAACTTACTCCATGTGTATAATTTATTTCCCTACGTAGAAATGTATAACAATCAATAAAAATAAAAATGTTACATATGTATTATATTGAATAAATCAAAAAAAGTGAAAATCGCCATTTTGTGCGCAAGCAGTTTCAAGTGCCAAAAAAAAAAATATAACAATAACTGAATAATAAAAACATAATTTTCATTGAAGGTTATTATAGTAGAATTATAAATATATAAGAATGAACAGTGGAATAATCAAATTCATAACATTATTATACATTTATTATAAACTTTATATTTTTTTTTACAAATTATTTTACTATTCAAAGCTAAAATTTTTTTTCACAGCTAATAATTCAAAATGAGCTAACTACTATGATTCTTTGTTCATTTCCCTACAATAAAATATATAGTTTGGTATAAATATATGTAGTAATAACATTTCTATCGCATACTTTATAAGAAAGGGTCATTAGGCTTTCTTCGCGAAAAGTCAGTCAGATTGCTTGATGACACTACGAATTGCGAGGGTTTTTTGGAAACTTCACAGCAAGGCGAGGAATAAAGTAAACCTATCAAACCTTATATTCTTTTTACTTGTAAAAGAAAGAAGAATTTGAAAATGGTAAAATGAATAATTTTCAGAAAGCCAACTGCAAAATAAAAGTAAAAAATATAATTTTTTGAAATTTCAAAAGTAAGAACCTTTTACAACTCATAATAAATTTGTATGAGCAAATAATTACATGCAATTTGTGTAGAATATATTTCTCTTCAGATAAAATATATTGTTATGCATAAAATATATAAAAAATAAGGTTGTTATCGTGTTTTTTATGTCGGAAGATAAAGTTGTTTTCTGGTTGAAAAGTGATAATAAATAAATTGTTAATATTTATTTACAAACACCTAATTATATGTAAGTGTACTATATATTGTGATATTATAGCAATTTGAATTCTATATTATACTTCTATTAGAATAAAAATTGCAATGTCGTTGGCAGGGCCTAGGTCGTCTGCCAGTTTATCTATTAGAATAAAAATTGCAATGTCGTTGGCAGGGCCTGGGTCGTCTGCCAGTTTATCTAAATAATCTAGGATATCAAAGTCCATCTGAAAAACACGTTCCAAAATTGCACTATTTATACCACTTTATAGTAATATTTAGCATAAAAAATGCAATAAATATTACTATTGGGGTATACACTACACTACACTACACTTATTTATCACTAAACACCGGGTATCTACTCCAAAAACTCGGATAAAATCTATAAAACAAACTCGCTGTTTGTGTAAATAGCAGACTGATTTCCGGCCGGCTGTCACTGCTGACTCCGGTTTCCACCCAGGGCTACCAACCAGACAAATAGTGATACTACTTCTTTCCCTCTTTCCAATGAATATAAAATCAATATATCAAACAGATGTTTCTCGTATATAAATCGAGTTTTGCCGATCGATGATTTTCATCGATGATATCAATTACAGCCAACGTATAAATGTACTAATTTCTTATATTACCATAAGTCTATTTAGAGATATTTTGCTATTATATCGTATCCGACGAGAAAGAAAATTTCCTAGCGGTTACAGTCCTACCACTCGCTTCCAGATAGAAACAAAATTTATCTCGCTATGAATTTTTGAAACGTCATGTGTTTGACGATTGCGCAACACATACAAGGCGTAGTCGACTCGCGCGCAAATTGTCATTCAAATGTAACTTGCAATTACGTTGATATATTGCTGCTAGAAGGTTCATTGATGTAATAAAATGAAAGTTTAGAATGTTATCTTTCGAACGGTATGAAAATTATCCGATTTCAACCGCTTTTTATGTATTTTGTGCATCTGAAAAAAATCCGACATGAATCGATGAATTTCATCGGTCATCAATTTGTAATGCACCTGGATATGAATGAAAATCATCGCTCATCACTCGGAGGGTTAACAATATGATTTTAACCGCACAGCTGTAGCATTAGCATGACAAAATACTGCGCCATTTTGATCGTGTCTTGCTCTTGGTTAGGGCCTTCAGATTAATAATATGACCACCGGTATTATAAATGTGCATTAAGTAACCACTTAGAATTTGAATAAAATCCTTATATTTTCTGTACCTCGCAATTAGTCGATTTTTTTACAATCCAATTTTTTTAAGTACTATTTTGGCTGCACATTAAAACGCCGTCATGATATTAGTCTATTGATTCATCACCTACAACCTTGTCCCTAGCTATTGGTCACGCTAAATCATTATTACATTATAACCATCTTCACTCAACGTCTTAAGGCAGTTCACAAAGTGGGTACGCCAATAATGTTGCCAGACGTAATTTCAGACTCCAGGGAATATAATTATTGTGCAATGAACGAAGTTGTAAGTTGTATAAAAGACTGTACCGATGCAACAGTTAGAAAAAGTGTTTTCATGGATATTAGTTTTCTGCTGTGGTACTTTTTCTGGAGCAGTACTATTGTTGTCTTAATTATTATTAACCTTGAAATATTGCACATCTCATCTGGGCAACGGCAACACTGCACTAGTGCGCACTGCAAACAGAATTGTGTGATAGGTCCACGTGATGTGATTGAGCGTAGAAAGTAGCTCCATTTCATTGGTTGATTAGTTGAAAATATTACAGTACTTTAATATTTGGTTATTTTTTTAAATGAAGGACCGAAAGCATTAGCATTGCTGAATGATATTTGTTATGGAGCTCTACCGACGCAAACTACGAGAATTCTAACATTAATTCTGGAAAGTTTTTGCTTTAAATTTACTTTTGTAGACGACTCTTCACTAGTCGGCGTTTTAAATATTCGGCTCTACCTTCGAACTTTTTTGTGTGAAATTCAAGTATTATTTGAAGAGTGTGTGAGAAAAAATGTTATCTCCGTTCTATAAACCTTATAATTATATCACATAAATAAATATAGTTTCCCCTTACTAATATAACTTTGTTTCAGCAAGAGTTTCTAAGCGCAGTGGAATTACTCTTTGGTTATGAAAACACAATTAATAAATGATCAGATTAATTACCCAGAGGCTCCAGAGTGGATCATGTATCAGTGACACTGGATATTAAACAATAATTATTCTAAATTCGGGGTTTTTACCTGTACACAGGAGTTCAATTGACAACACTAAGTTTGATTAACAAAGTTTTGTATATTTGCCCTACAACCTTTACATTGCTATACCTATAAACTAGTGAATGAGTCCTTTTAACATCTGTTTGATAAAACCCCCACTATCCGATATTACAATTTAAATTTAATATCCTTTCGATTTGATTTGATTTTTTCAGTCTTGACCCTCTCTTGTTTATTTAATTGTTAAAAAATGACCGGCTCTACTGCGATAAATAAAAATCAGAAAAAGTCCCTTAACCTTAGTGGTAATTATTGCCCTAATCAAAATAGTATTAGTTGAGGCTCATGGTCGGCGCTGTACTTAGCTCTGGCCAGAACTATGTTGTGCAAACACCCACTATACTAATCCTCAGAGGCTATGTACCATTTGTTGTGAGTAAATTAGCCCTCTGTCCTATGTATCAAATGGGGATCAGTATATTTATTTCAATTTATTTAATTGGGGACGGACGTTAACACCTGGCTCGACCAAACATTCTCATCTTTTATGAGCCTATAGGAATTGCGACACAATTGAAATTATTCACTTAATTTATCACCACCAAGGCAGTTTATTTTGTTATTAAACTTTAGCTGATTTGCTATCGCAGAGCCCAAAATATATTTACGATTGCTGTATTTTATGGGGTCAAGACTGCTACACAAAATTTTAATTAAATTCTCAAAATACTATGCCCAGATTATGAGCGTATAGCAACAAATCCTTCTAAAAATACACTGATAGCCGTACGAACTTAGTTCATCATTTCATGTTCGGACATAAAGACATTTTGTAATACTAAATCTAACTAGATGTACAATTTTATATAAATTTACAAACTACTGTACAAAATGCACAGATTTACTGTATCAAACAATTTGTTACTTAATATTGTATTTTTATTGCCACGTGGTATCACTCACCAGAAGCAATAGCAAAGTTCTGATTATGAAACTAATTAATTAAATATATATTTTACATCAGGTACATTGTCAACTTGCAATTGATTGGGATGGCACGATACAGTACAAACATATTAAATATAAGATATACAATTCAAACACTTACCAAGACACGATACACAACAGGTTACAACAAACATAAAACACCTAACTCTCGCAAATTACACCGTTTATCGACGGATTTTACCTACATATCGGTCGAGGGTGCCCCGATTTTACTTTTTAGAACGAAATTCAAAAGCCAAGGAATTGAATTCAAAGCGCGAGAACTTGGTTTAGACTCGGCGGACTGGATTCGTCGTGGTCGCGACACGTTTTGAACAAGTCAGGTTTGATTATTTTAATCTCACTTTAAACAAATAATTCCGTGAAGCTACACACTAATTATGTTATCACGACGATAATGTACGGATTCGCCTACACGGATTTTTCCCCACGCCCCAGTCCTCCTCAATTTCTAATGCTCCAATTTGCCTTAGACACCCTCCGTGACCGGTTAACCCCAATAAGTCCGCAGCGAGAGTGAGCAGGGATTCACACGCGTCCCCCCACTCCTCGGCAGGACGGACGTTCCTTATCTTTCTACAATCAGTGTAAGTCTGATAACATGGTCCAGTCTTTTTACCTCATCACACATCCCCTCGCCAAGAAAATTGACACTGTACGCTTCAGGCCAACTAAAATCGATTTCGGAACGAATTCGCCTAACTTCCCATCTCGGGGTCAATTTACGGACTGTAATAAGACATTAATAGAACATAAACATATAATTAAACAAATACAGCAAAACACTTACATAGCGACCTTTTTACATATATTTATAACTAAGCTTGTGTTAGAAGTCCATTCCTTCTTCGATATTCACATTTTATTTACTTTTATATTCATATTAGACATTATTGAAACCTACATCTTATTTGCTAGGGTGTGACCTATTTTGGCTGTGTGCTACAGCTTGAGAGGATTCCTTACAGCTAAGAGTGAGATCTTTGCTTGCTAACTGATTGAACTAACAGCTCTGGCAGGGAAAATCGCACACAATTATTCCAGTATGGCTCCATCTTGCAGACGTTGCTCAGTGTACCATTACTAGTAGCCCTCTCAGTCAGCATCCTAGTCAGGAGTCGGGATGTCAGATGTGCTGGCTGTGCATGCGTGTGGAGCGAGTAGGCCGTGGTGCTCGGTCGGCTGGGGGTGGGGTGTCGGGGTAACCAAAGGTCGATGGCGCCGGCTATCAATGGCACTGCAGATAAGGCACATCAGATTACGCAGCCCTCGGTCCGACAAGTGAATGAGGTCGGGTTTTCCTGTTTTTTGTTTGTACACATACAACTGTTCGTGTTTAATACTATAAGGTTTAAACTGTCTATTTAAGTATATTACTTCGACGTTCACTGAGGTATTAAATGACTGAATAAATATGTTTAAGGAACGGATTGACTCTTGAATTTTATTTGATTTATGTAAGGTTGGTGGCAAAGTTGAGATGAAAACAGTATGGTTCTTTTTTGTAAGATATTTCACAATTGACTTTATATTGGATTTAATTTGATCTTCATGAGTCCCGCAAAATGTCATTAATTCCTATGAGCATAAAACAAATGTTATTGAAGACTGCGCTGTGTCTTGCCACGATTGTTTTTAAACGTTCAGTGGTTAGGCCACCCACAGCTAAGAAATCTGAAGTTATTTCACTGTTCACACCCTCCCACACCTGGTGCAGCCTCCGCACCTGACTATCGCCCAGCAGTGTGACTCTCATGGTAGCGTTTCCAGGTCACTCCTCACCTAACACAAGATTTTTGCAATAAACTAATTGAAAATACATTATTGTCTTAACATGCTATTTGATTGCGAATACCAGCAGAGTCACTCTCATTCCCTTGTATAATAACGTTTTAATTGAGCGACATGGACCACTTTCACTTCTTTTTCATTTTCTTTTAGTCTAATTTTAACATTTACCCCATTTAAATCTTCAACTACGGTCCACGGTCCCTTCTATCCCTGCGACAATTTGTTGCTAACCCCCTTAGCTTTGTCACTGGGGATGTATACCTTGTAGAATACAAGATCTCCTACTTTAAACGGTGACGGACGCCTTGTTTTGTCGTAATATGCCTTCATTTTCTCTTGCGCCGAATTGAGATTTTTTACGATCTCCTTCACCCTATCTTCGGTACTTTTTGGTGGATCTGCTTCCTCGACTAGATTCCAAGCCAGTTGCAGTGGATTATTTAACTCACGGCCCATTAACGCCATGGCCGGAGTCATGCCTATACTTTCATGGTGGGCCGAATTTATGCCTATCATTAAATAATTTAAATTTTCATCCCACCTTTGCTGCGTTCGACTATGGAAAACCTTTAAAGCGTATTTTAAGTTCCGATTTTCTCTTTCTGACTGGTTTCCCTGCGGTCGGGCGACACTAGTGGTGATATGTTTTATCCCTAAGGCAAACAAAAATGACCGAAAATTGCCGGAAGTGAACTGTGAACCGTTATCACTGATGGTGATCTCTGCTACTCCGTTCTGCGCAAAAACTCGCTCGATCAACGCCCTTTTTACAGTGTCGGATGTTGCTCTTTTTAATGGCACAAACCACGTGAATTTACTGAAACTATCTACACAGACCAACATGTACTGATTCCCATTTTTTGATCTTACTAGGGGGCCGAACAAATCAATGTGTAACCTTTGCATACTACGCTCCGGCAAAGTCGATCTCATTAAACCTTATCTTTGTGTTTTGTGATGTTTTGTGTAACTGACAAAGCTCGCATGACCTAACGTAATTTTTTATGTCCTCAAACATATTTTTCCAGGCAAAATCTTTCGCTATTTTCACTGTCGTTTTCTTAATACCCCAGTGAGCCGATATTGATATGTCATGATTGAACTTGAGAACCACTTGCTTTAATGAGTCGGGAATACAAATTTTCGGCGCGCAATTTTTGTTTTTTTGATATTTCAAAACCCCATTCCTCAACACGTAATTTTTTACACCTACTCCCTTTTGTAATTTTGCAATGATTTCCCTCAAATTATTATCGCCCCTCTGTTTCTGTCCTATGTCTTCAAATACTTCCGGAAAATTCTGCAGGAAATTTATCGCTTCCACGGGCTTAGATTCATTTTTACTTTTTGCTTCTATGACCGGTTCGAATAGTCTTGATAGCGCGTCGGCCGGTACATTCTGACTAGCGCGCGCGTGTTCAATTTCGCACGGAAACTCCGACAATCGTAATTTCCACCTAGCTAATTGACCAGTTGATTTATCCGATTTCCACAAATACGTAATTGCTTGATTGTCTGTCCGCAAAATGAAAGGTTTATCCAGTAGGAACTCGCGATATTTTTCACAACCCCAGAGGCAGGCTAGCAACTCACGTTTATATATTGAATAAGCTTTTTCATTATTCTGAAGTGCTCTGCTGGTATAAGCTATTACTACAGTACCACCATTCCACTCTTGCTGCAGCACACAGCCGACACTATGGTCAGATGCGTCACAATTTAAGATAAACTTTTTGCTGAAATCGGGCAAGTGTAAGACAGGAGGAGAGGTTAATGCTTCGATTAGTTTGTCGAAACTCGCCTGTTCCGTCTTTGTCCACTTGAATTTTACGCCTTTTCTCTTCAGTTTATTGAGAGGATAACAAATTTCCGAGAAGTTTGGGATAAATTTGTTATAAAAACTAGCCAACCCCACTAAGCGTTGCACTTGCTTGATTGTCTTGGGAACAGGATAAGTTTTTATCGGTTCGATTCGTGAAGGATCTATATACAATTTCCCGTCAGTTACATAATGTCCCAAAAATTGTACACCTTTTTTTGTCAGGTGAATTTTTTCAGGATTTACGGTGAGATTATACGCCCTCAATTTTTGCAACACAGCCTTGACGTCACGATAATGCGATTCCTCGTCGGCGCTGTACACTAATACGTCGTCACAAAAATTAATTACACACTTGAACTTTATGTTGCCTAACACCGTGTCTACCACCCTGTTCAAGGCTTGGCTTCCTATTTTTAATCCTTGTGGTATACGTACCCATTGATAGCTACCAAAACTTGTATTAAACGCAGTGTATTCCCTTGAATTTTTACTGAGTTCTAATTGGAAAAAAACTATGAACCAAATCTATAGACGTGAAAAATTTTGCACCTTGTAAATACTGAAAAGTTGAATCTACTGTGGGACTCGGAAAACTATCCATTTCAATATATTGATTCAATGTCTTATAATTATTTACCAAACGATATTTACCCTTCTCTCTTTTGGGAACTAAAAAGCAATTACTACTAAATTCACTTTGGCTTTTTTCTATGACCCCATTATCTAATAACTCGTTTATTAATTCCCTCATTGCCCTTACTTTGTCCGGAGTCATTTGGAATGGCCGCATTCTAAATGGCTTGATATCTTTACTGACCCTTAACTGATAAGGAGCTACTTTAGCCTTGCCGATCTTATTTGTATCTACATCCCCGTATTCTTTCAACAAGTTATAAAATTTAGCCTTTCCTTCCTCTGACATTTCTACTTCTTGAAATTTAAGTCTATCTGGCTTTAAATTGTCCTCGTCTAACAACAACATAATTCTCTGCTTTTCCCCTGAGAAATTAAATTTCAATATCGCTTTATTCGTGTCAAGTTTTAATTTTGAAAAATGGAAAAAATCATAAGCCAAAATCATGTCGCACGGGATCTCATTTACAACCCAAAATATGTAATCCCAAGAAAAATCGTCAATTTTTATGTGCATTTTTACTTCATGTCTCACAGGTAATTTCGACCTCCCAGCACCCTCTAAGTAATTACTTATTTTTGTCACCCTTTTGACACATTTATCGCCCTTTATTTTATTAAAGTAATTCTTGCTGACTACGCTTTTTGTTGCGCCACTGTCTAAAAGAGCTGTACAGACATGACTACCAGTTTTCACTTTTACGAGTGGCAATTTACCAGTCAAATCTACGGCATTAACCTTTGCAGGCTGAAACTTATTACACAGATCCCAGTGCCTGCCTATAGGATCTGTAATCAGTTTACCGATCGACAATTCCGAGCTATATGTCCTTCCCCGTGACATTTGTAACACCTAACCACCCTCTCTTTCGGTGCCCCTCTATCGGTACAATTTACTCTCGGTCGGTGAAAGTTTTGCGGATTTTGCCGCGAAAATGCTGGACCGCTCGCCATCCTTACATTTCTATCAGTTACGCTCGCAGGAGTGCCAAAATACCGTCGTTCGATTTTAATGGACCCCGAAACCTTATTTGCGAACATCTTCAACTCGAATATATTTCTTGGCCTTTTATTGAAAGCAAAATGCGCCTTAGTGCTCAGATCACATTTACACAATACCGACTCGATAACCTCCTCCTCTGATCTAGTAGTACGCAGTGTGAACGCTACGGCAACAATGTTGTCCACATACTCAATGAAATTTTCACCCGGTCGCTGCGGCCCATCCAACTCTAGTGCCTCCAACTCACGTAGTCTACCCATAGGAAGGAAGTAGCCAAGAATCGCCCTATGCAAATCATCCCACGATACCCTAGAAGTTGTTGCCTCGACCCATATCTTAAAAAGTTGCCCCTTGGTTTTTGGAATCAACAATTTCACTATCTGGTGACTACTCGCAGGCGCAATGTCAAAAAGAGGTTTTAATTCTTTCAAAAATTGTAACAGTTGTATTTCATCTGACCCATCAGCTACACTTACATTTTTTATCAATTCCATCAATACCGTTCTATCAGTTTTTGTCAAATCACTTGACTCAAACAACCCTTGATTACAAACAGGGGCTAATTGTAACTCGCCGCAATTATGACCCATTGTCTGAGTTTGACCACAACTTTGAACCTGTCCATAATTCGGACATGATACATAATTTTGGCCGCTATGTCCCCCAAAAGCGTGTGGATTAGAACCCGCATTTTCATTTCGAACCTCAAGGTTATAGCCAGGCAAAAAGAGATTTGTTTGCGACGGATTTTGAGCAGTTTGATTACGCATTGATGGCATTTCCCTATATTCTGTCTGCGTCGAATTGGCCCTAACGCTCCAAAAATCTAAATTTGATTGCCCTACATTTCCGTGTTGTGTGATATCAAAGGTTCCCGCAACGGGATTAAAGGTGACGACCTGAGTACGAAGCCGATCTTCGTCGACCATTTACATCTCACTACCACCGTCATTATTTGCAAATTGTTGTGAAACAGCGTTCTGATGCATTACTCGAGTGGAATGCGCCGCCGGAATATTTTGTTCGCACAGCTGATTCATCGATAGCATATCTGGATAGGGGTTTGGTGGTGAGAGGAGGGGAGGGGTATGCGACAACAAAGGAGCTTGACCCGCTGCCGATTGTTCTGAACCTTCTATTATTGCAGAACATGCAACACTATTTCGCCTCAAGTGGCGTTCACGTCTGTCATTCGCAGTCGTAAGATAATTTCTACTATACATCATAAACTTACTGGTCACACCGAAGCTAACATACGCATAAATAATTTATATACTTAACAAAACACGTAAGAAACAAACATTGAAATGTACACTGATACAATCATTGAAATACTCACTGAAATAAATACTCACATAACAGAATAATAAATTATCTTATATACTAAACAACCGTATGCATGCCATCCTATCCAGTGTCACCATACTTATTGATATTTTAGTCTGCTATTATTTTTATTTATGTGAGAAAAAATTTTATCTCCGTTCTATAAACCTTATAATTATATCACATAAATAAATATAGTTTCCCTTTACTAATATAACTTTGTTTCAGCAAGAGTTTCTAAGCGCAGTGGAATTGCTCTTTGGTTACGAAAACACAATTAATAAATGATCAGATTAATTACCCAGAGGCTCCAGAGTGGATCATGTATCAGTGACACTGGATATTAAACAATAATTACTCTAAATTCGGGGTTTTTACCTGTACACAGGAGTTCAATTGACAACACTAAGTTTGATTAACAAAGTTTTGTATATTTGCCCTACAACCTTTACATTGCTATACCTATAAACTAGTGAATGAGTCCTTTTACCATCTGTTTGATAAAACCCCCACTATCCGATATTACAATTTAAATTTAATATCATTTCGATTTGATTTGATTTTTTCAGTCTTGACCCTCTCTTGTTTATTTAATTGTTAAAAACTGACCGGCTCTACTGCGATAAATAAAAATCAGAAAAAGTCCCTTAACCTTAGTGGTAATTATTGCCCTAATCAAAATAGTATTAGTTGAGGCTCATGGTCGGCGCTGTACTTAGCTCTGGCCAGAACTATGTTGTGCAAACACCCACTATGCTAATCCTCAGAGGCTATGTACCATTTGTTGTGAGTAAATTAGCCCTCTGTCCTATGTATCAAATGGGGATCAGTATATTTATTTCAATTTATTTAATTGGGGACGGACGTTAACACCTGGCTCGACCAAACATTCTCATCTTTTATGAGCCTATAGGAATTGCGACACAATTGAAATTATTCACTTAATTTATCACCACCAAGGCAGTTTATTTTGTTATTAAACTTTAGCTGATTTGCTATCGCAGAGCCCAAAAGATATTTACGATTGCTGTATTTTATGGGGTCAAGACTGCGCTACACAAAATTCTAATTAAATTCTCAAAATACTATGCCCA
>OY776113.1:74914847-75097347 GCA_963675035.1 Allygus modestus | reverse complement strand
TTTATGAGGGAACCCGCTCCCCCAGTCTCCCGCCGCAGCCTGGAGACACCACAGGTCATCATCCCACATGTCAACATTACAGTTCAAGGAAACTGACCCGAATGCAAGTGACACTTCCAGGAATTCTCGCCAACCTGAGCGCGCGTGTCACTCCCACTTTCTCCCACTTTCCCACTTTTTCTTGTTATGCCATCAAGATTTTTCCATAACAGTCTATTCTTACTCCTGAGTTTACCGCGTTAAGTTGACCTGCAGTACTCTCAGCTTAATTTTATTGCGTTTGATTGAAGTGTAGTTGCATGACCTATAGAAAAACATATACTTCATATATGATATTGAAGTGTAGATCATTCCTATAGAAAAAAATAATTGATGTATTGCAAGTATTAAATTAATTCCGGGAAGACAGTATTTCTGACTTAAAACACAGCAGTTCTGAGAAATCCCAGACTACCTAACGACGAGATATGACTGACGATATTTCCTATTTCTATGCACAAACCTAACGTAAGGGAGCGGCAACGATTTAAACAAAAAAATATTCATCAACAAACTTAACTTAACAGAGTATGACTTAACCCAACGACGAGTCACCAATGCACAAACCTAACTTAACAATACATAACGTAACCCAACTACGAGATGCAGTTGACGATGTTTCCTATTTCTATGTACAAACCTAACTCAACAGCGCATAACATAACCTAACGACGAGATATGGCTGACCAAGTTTCCTATTGATGAGTTGGGGACAGTCTCAATAAACCTAACTGTACCTTTCGTAACCTCCCCTAACGACGTGCTGCTACCGGTTTTGACAAACCAATTTTTGCATTTCTATGTTTGAAACTGGGATCAATTAATCTAACTTAATCTAACAGCGTGATGCTGTCGGTTTTAACAAATAATTTGTTCCGCGATGCAACGATTCTCCCCACACAGCATACCTCGAACAACCAATCAGAGAGTGTGTTTGACAAGCGGCGCGGTTCACCCCTCATTCATTAATTAATTCATTCATTCATTCCTGTAATGTATTTTGTGTTTTGCTCTTACATAACCTCACGGACCCGCACACGGAGAGGGACGACCAATGGATGTATTTATACACGGGCCGAGGCGGTAGGCTTATAGATAACTTTAATAGTTTAACCAAACACTCTGATCTGACAGCTTTCCAACAGGACCTGAGACATAATTCATACCGTCCCCACTTCTACAACACAGTCGCCAACTACAAGAGTTCAATACATCGACCGAGAATTGATTTAACTTCTTATAAGTATTCCAGTTCCTGACTATACATTAAACCATTAAGTTGGTATATAAGCCATTATTCACAAATATGAGTAGTTTAGGGATCTCTGACCAACACGATAGCAAGGAACGGAATTACGCTGCAATGCAACGATTCTCTCCACACTTCATCCCTCATCCGACCAATCAGAGAGTGTGTTTGACAACCTGGATGGATCACATCTAATCCATTCATTAATGTCTGTAATGTATTTTGTGTTTTGCCCTTACATAAACACACGGAGAGTGTCGAACACTGGGTGTTTTTTTCTACACGGACCGAAGCGGCACGCGAATAGAGTACTTTAATAGTTTCACCAATCACTCTCATTTGACAGCTTTCCAACAGTATCTGAGACGTCTCTACGACAATATAATCCGTGTACAGAAAAAAGTATATATATATATATATATATATTTATTTATTAATTTGTTTTCTTCTCATGTTTACATCTTTTACATAATGTTTAATATTGTGAGTTTATATTTTTTTAGTTTTCTTAACCGAACCATAAATTGTTGCTTGAAAAATTGAAATATTTTGGTATTAGAGGTAAAGCTTTTGATTGGATTTCAGCTTTTGTCGAGGGAAGAACACAATCTGTTGAAATGTCTTTCATTGATAATAATGGTTGCTTGTGCTCCGAGAAATCCAAAGAGATTGTAGTAACTGCTGGTGTTCCTCAGGGGACTGTCTTGGGTCCAATTATTTTTCTTTTGTTTATAAACGATATGCCTCAAGAAATTTCCCCTGCCAACGTTTGCTTGTTTGCGGACGATACCTCTCTGAGTGTTGTTGATGATTCCCGAGAGAATCTAGAGCTTACCACTTTTATACAATGTAGTCTCTTATAACAGTGGCTAAGTGACAACCATCTGGTTTTTAACCCTGGAAAAACTAATTTTATAGACTTTAGATTAAGGAATTCAGGAGATTTTTCAGTAATAACAATAGGTGAGGACGACATTGAATCTTGTTATGTCACAAATTTTCTAGGGGTCATCATCGACTCCCGACTAGACTTTTCCAAACATATTGAAAAGGTTTCAAGCAAAATTAATAGTAGCATTTTTCTTCTTCGAAGACTCTCCCAATTCTCCAACAGAGAAATTCTCCTGACGGCTTATTTTGGTTGCCTTTTTCCTCATATTTCATACGGGGTCGCAATATGGGGAGCAGAGTCTTCTAGAACTAATAAAATATTTTCACTGCAGAAAAAACCATAAGACTGATTTATGGTATTGACTGATTCGCATCATGCAGAGTGTGTTTTCGGCAAACAACGTGCTAACATTTCCATCGATTTACATTTTAGAGTGCCTTTCATTTCTGGTTAAAAACAAACACGTTTTTCCTCAACGCATTGCCAATAGATATAATTTCCGCAAGGCTAACCTAATCCATATTCCCCGACACAACACAACTTCCTTTCAAAACCAAACTTACTATTCTGCCATTAAGCTTTTTAATGTTTTCCCCCAAATCCTGAAAACTCAGGCGGATGTTGTAAAATTTCGATATAGACTAAAAGAATACTTGATTGAAAAAAAGTACTATAGTGTTAAAGATTATATTTCCGAAAGAAGGGATGTTTAGTTGAAATGTTTTATGAATGTTTAGCAGTCTGTTATTTTAGCTATTTAAGTTTGTATTTATGACGATTGTCAATGTTGTATTTATATAGTCGTGTGACAATAAAGTATTCTTGATTCTTGATTCTTGATTCTTGATTCGTATGTTTTCGATTTGTATTTGTGTACACTGAATGTATAATATGTCGTTTTGTATAAATAAAGTTGTCGTGTTTTCTTCATCTTCTTTGCAACTCCTCCCATGTACTTTTCTCCATCTGCAGAACCTCAAAAGCAGTCAACGACGCTACGGTCCTGACGTCCTTCGACAATATATTCCGTGTATAGAAAAAAGTATCTATTTTTTCATTTATTTTCTCCTCATGTTTAAATATTGTACAGAATGTTTAATTTGTTATATGTGGGTGTATATTTTTTAGTTTCTCTTCTTGTGTTTTATTTTTGTATTTATGTACACTGAATGTATAATATTTCGTTTTGTGTAGATAAAGTTAACGTGTTTTCTTCATCTTCTTTGTAGCTCCTCCCTTGTACTTATCCCCATCTACATTATAACATACATGTTAGATAACCACGTTACTGTAAAAAATGTAATAAGAGTTAATGTAAGAGCAAAACACAAAATACATTACAACCAATTTCAAGTGGGGTCTATCACACCTCATCAATCATACTCTCCAATCGGTCGGCTAAGGGAAAAATCATAACTTGCAGCACACTTGTTTGAAAATAAACTTGCCATGGTAAAAGAGGTACCATGAAATCATGTAAGAGCAAAAAACAGTTTTTAAGAGGGGTGATTCACCCCCCTCTCTCTCTCTCTCCAAACATACTCTCTGATTGGTCGACTGAACGATGAATCTTGAGAACGTGCAGGTTGAGGATCACAGAGTAACTCTAATTCATTTCCCATTGCTAAGAGGTCTCTGCTAAGCTTTTCAAAACTTGTATCTTACCTTACAGCATACGTGTTTAACAATAAATTTGTTACTATAAAAAATAAGATAACATGAGATAACGTAAGATCAAACCCAAAATAGTGTACAACAATTTTCAAGTGTTAAATATGCTCACTGATTGGTTGGCTAAGGGATGAAGCGCGAGGATTAGCAGAGAATCCTAGCGTATTTCCTTTCTATCTTTATGGTTAGAGATCCATACAATACGCCTCTTTTGAAAACATGTCTTATATAACAGCGTACGTGTTTATCAAACAGTCAGGTATAGTAATATTATGTAATAATGAAATCAATCCTTTGTTTAATGCACAGTGGTTAACAAACATATATGTTATAATGTAAACCATGATTCTCAAGGATATTTGTGGAAACAACAAAGCTTCTATTTACACCTCAAGGTCATATCGACTTTTTACTGCAGATTCAATATTACCTAATTTATTCTAAAAAGGAATATAGGTTGAAGATGGAAATAACACCAATTTATACTCTGTACGTGACTATAAGTACTAGTCTTAAAAAACTATCAAAGTTACAATGAAAATTAAAAATTCTTCTTCGTCTTGCTTTACAATAAATAAAAATAAAAACTCTATCGGAGTATATTTGTTGTTAGCCGCAGTGTTTCATATCAGGAACTGCTAAACTTCCAACCAGATAATGGTGGTTAATTGAAACTGTCGAAACACTACTGTCGTTGTCCAAGTAGAACTTCCGATGATCACCTCTCTTTGTTTTCGCTACTGTGTTGACGCCTAGGGCTGTGACGGGGTGATGTACGTAGGTAAACGGACGTCAATCATCACAGATTTTACGCACGGCTGCTAGCGGTATCTTTGTCTGAGTCAAACCGACGACTCTCGGAAGTCCAGTACATCGGTACACCCACAAATACTCCAATCGGGTCAACAGGTTCGTAAGCATAATGTATATTTCATCGCCTCTATTCTCGTTCAAATATACACTACATCTATGCGTGGGTCGACCACTGTGATATAATTGAATTTTTAACAACACATTACCCTGATTGGCAACATTCTGAACCATATATTGAAAATTGTCGTCTGTCCAAGTGACTGTCGGCGCTTCGTTTAGTGGTTTTAAGACTCACCCTAAGTTTACCGGTATTTAACCAGTATGCTGCCAGAATATGGCACGGGCGGTTATGGTTGTAGGGATGGCTGTGGGGCACAACGGTTCTTTCGTTGTTTCTTAACAACGTAACAATGACATTGTTGATTCGACAAAGTCCACTCCATGACGTGAATGATTTCCCACACTCCTGGCATTCAAAGGACAACAACTCTGATGATGGGGTAGTGGCATCGACAGTAGTATTGGTAGCGATCCGTCGTGGTGGTGATGTCGGTACTGGTGGTGTATCTGATGTTTGCAGTGTAAAATACATGACACTGTCTTCCATTGCTTCCAACTCATCCAATAACGATCGGATCGTCTCGTCTACTTCGGTTACACTAGTCATGTCCGTGCGTACTCTGTGACGGAACTAGTCGAACTGACAGAAACGGTGCGACGAGTACGCACGCCTGCGTGAGGAATATTCTAAATCGATCTTATGTGCGTATGGCTCATTGATTCTACAACTAGATAGTGTTCGTTGCAGTTTCATTTATACAACAAACAATATTTACAAAATTGTAAGAAGTAAGGACGTTGTATGCAGAGTTTTAGTGCATATTGTAAATGTCTATAATTTCGTTGGCTTTGTTCAAGATGTTAATTCCACTGGGAACATTCTCTATTTTGAAACTCATTTGGAGAAACCCTTCTTTCTTCGCTTTACTTAAAGCTTCATTACAATTTATTTTCTCACAACGGATACACTTGTACTCACTCACTCCGTACACCTCAAGTAGTGATTCTTTTATTAATACTCAGAAAACATGTTAAGTTCTTCAACTTTAGGGAAGACTGCCAATTTAGGTGTTTGGTCACGCTACAACTGATTCATAGATCGATTTTCAGATTCAAGCAGGTCTTTCACGAGGCTTAATTGTCGGATATTTTTCGTGGAGTTTGCGCACAACTGTGTGGGTTGAGTGATTTGATTCTTAAGAAGTGTATTTTCGTTCACAATTTTATACTCACCTTGTTTCCGTATGGATGGTATGAGTTTTTCTATAACCCAATATTGAAATTGTTCTATTAGTTTCATTTTTGACTTCGTAACTAACGAATGTAAACCGGGTTCATTTATAAGAATGGTTTGTGCATGCATGTTTGATAAGAGGGGTCTTTCATTCCTATTGATATCTTTGTGATATATTTTGTGTTTTGCCCTTACATGATCTCTTATTGCCTTTTTTGGCTCTTTATAATCCAAAATACCAGCAACCTCCTTAGCTTTAAACTATGGATTATTTTCATTATCATCTAGTACAGTGACTGGCCGGTTATTAAACATAAACGCTGTGATGCGGGACATAATTCATAAACATGAGAAGCACAGGGACCTCTGATCAATACGACAGTAGGCATATCAGACCAGATAACTTGATATCAACCGATGTTAGTTTGGTTTAACTTGAAATGCTCAGGTGGTTCTGATAATAACTGTTTTTGTAGCCCACTGGAGATTAATCCAGTTGTAGTGGGTATCCTGTTAGGAGTCAGACTAATGCTGCGATCCTCGACCTGTGCCTACAACGCCTCTACCCGCACTTGATCTCAAGACCAACCAATCGCAAATCAGAGCACCTAATTTAAACGAATAGGAGAGCATGATATTCCGACCAATCACAGAGCAGTGTTTCAACAGATAATAACCAGTTTAATTCAATTCGAATGATGCGTTATCGATATATTTCACTTTGAAATTTCCTCCTTTCATTTTTGTTTAATATGCAACTTACAGTACATCAATTATGTTTTCTATAGAATTGATAAAATAGTCAAACCACCCATCCAGAGGTCGATTGATTATTTCGTCAGAAATGTCGTAGGAAGCATCGTTATCGAGATATTAATGATTTTACAAAAAATAATCGTAATTCCATGTAATAATATCATTTGTTTATTTTACACTTTATATTGGTGGCAAATGAAATATTATGTTAACATGAGTTTACATACCGAGTTTTATTAAATTCGAATGATTCGTTATCGATATATTTAACTTTGAAATTTTACCCTTTCATTTTTTGAAGATGCAACTTGCCATACATCAATTAATTTTTTATATAGGAGCGTTGAATCGATCAAGATCTCTACCCATTAGTCGATTGATTTCATCGTCAGAGTTGGCGTAGAGCGCACCGTTAGCGAGATATTAACGATTTTAGAAAAAATGAATCATATTTCCATGTGGTAATGTCATTTGTTTATTTTACACTTTATGTTGGTGGCAAATAAAAGATTATGTTAACATGAGTTTACATACCGAGTTTTATTTGAAGATGCAACTTGCAATACATCAATTTTTTTCTACAGGATTGATGAAACGGTCAAGCAACTACACTTCAATCAAACGCAATAGACTTAAGCTGAGAGTACTGCAGAACAAATTAACGCGGTAAATTCAGGAGCAAGAAAAAAACTGTTATGGAAGAATCTTGATGGTATGTTGGTTTGAGAAGGTGGGAGTGACACGTGCGCTCAGGTCGGCGAGAATTCCTGGAAGTGACAAATGCATTCGGGTCAGCTTGCTGGAACCACAGTCTACTATACACAGTCGCGCAGCTTAGTTGCAAAAATTGTCCGCCTGGCAGCGGCAAGCGACGCGAGCGCCCCTAGCGGGCCGCAAGCTCCTCGCTGCTCCAACGCCACTGGCCACAGTCTGCTCCTGCCAAGAGTTTGTTTACAAAGTGTTGTGCTGTGGTGTTATTGCAACTGGTGTAGTTGTGTGTTAACAAATAATTTGTGCAAATTCCGTGTGAAAAATGGCTCCATCGAGAGGTGATGTTTGTAGTGCAATTAACTGTTCAAACAATAAAAATAAAAACCCTGATTTGTCCTTCTTTAGGGTCCCTAAGGATGCTGAAAGATCCAGAAAATGGGTTATAAATAGCAGAAGAGAAGATCTACGTGGTAAAAACATAGTGTACCTCCAAAACAACATTAAGTTTTGCTCGCTGCATTTTGAACGTTCCCAAATTATGAATGACAGTAAAAATAAATTAGTGTGGAATGCAATTCCCACATTGTTTGATGTTCCTAACAAGCCACCAGCGATAACAACCAAAAGGAAATTGCCTATAAAGATAGCGGAAACTGAAACTAATTTTCCTGCTAAAAGAAAGAAATGTAAAGTTGGAAAGAGACTGAAAATTATAGGCCTATCGATGTAAGTTCAACAGATTTTCATGACATTTTTACTAACGAAAGTTTACCCGAATCACAATGTGAAGATAACTTAAAAGAAATAGAACGTTTAAAAAAAGAAGTAGAATCGTTAAGAAAGTCGTGTCAAAGCAAAAACAGGGAAATTCGTAGACTACGGGCAAAACGTAAAGAAGGAAAAACGTGTATTTGTAAGCGTAGTAATAGAGGCCTAAGTAAAGCAAACAAAACAAAAAAAATACAAGTGATGAATCACAGAAACCACATTAAATATATTTTATCACAATATCTGTCAAAGGAAATGTTAAATGTAGTTTTAAGTCAAGTTAATCCGCAGAGAAAAAGGAAATGTGGAAACCGTTGGGTTGAGCAAATTAAAACGTTTGCATTAAATTTATGTTTTCATAGCCCTCAAGGATATACATTTTTAAGTAAGCATGTAAACTTACCATCAGTTCGGACATTGCAGAAGTTTATAGAGGGAGTTAGGCTTAAATGTGGCATAAACAAGGAAATACTTTTGTTATTAAAAGAAAAGGTTCAAACTATGGCAGAGCATGAAAAAATTGTGAATTTATCAGTAGGGGGCATTAGTATGTTCAAAACCAGCAAAGGCGCAGTGAGGATCCTCCCCCCCCCCCGGGTGACGTCAGACCCCCCCCCCGATGACATCACCTGGCGTGAGGATCCCCCCCCCCCGATGACATCACCTGGCGTGAGGATCCACCTAATCAGCAAAGACGCGGTGAGGATCCACCTCCGTCACGTGACCTGACGGAAACCTAACATAGGCTTCTTCCACCAGTTTTATTATAAATCTGTTTTTATTATATATTTGTTTTTTTTCAGTTTATCAATTTATATTTATTTTTTATTATTTGTTTCTTCTTTTTAGTTTATTAAGTTAATATTATAAAAATAATATGTAATAAAAATATGAATACAACAGCTTATTGAAGCCGAACCCCCCGGTAGCTTACCACAGCCGAAAAACCATTCGCCAAAAAGCCGTTCACCCTCTGCTTTACAAGGTCCAGCTCCACTGGTACATTGGCGGTAAACCACCGGGGGAAATAGTGCACCCTTCCGTCCTCCTCTACGAAGCCGAGGCGGAGGATTATTAAACCATGGTTCATTTCATTCTCTATCTTTTGGAATGCAACGGCCACAGTGTAGGGGCAGCACAATACATGTGTGATGTCCGACATAATGCTCCGTTGGTTGTCGACAAGAGAATGAGGGTTCGGCTAATACACAAGCTATTTCTGCGTTGTAAGCAAGTGGAACGTTCCAGAAGCTTTCACCGCTCAGTGGAAAGCCCTCTTCAAATCAGTTAACGACGTAAACAAGCTATTATTGTATTGACCGCTTTCTCACCCTTGTGGAATAACCCCATACGCCAGTGGAAACCATTACTGCGGTAACTTGTTATACGAGGTATCAAATACGATCAGAACAGTGTTTCGTTGTGTAGACAGTGAAGAACACTACAAGAGTTAAAAAAAAATAAAATAAAGCCTTATACCCTTACCTCTTTCTCCATAAAAAATAAAAGAAAAGACAAACCACTAATTATTCAAGTCTTACCTGTAACAGCAAAGGCACAGTGAGGATGCGAATGATGAAGCCCCCCCCCGTGACGTCAACACCCGGAATCAGCATGCAGGTGAGGAGCCCCCCCCCCCCGACCTGGCGGAAACCTAACATAGGCTTCTTCCACCAGTTTTATATATTTGTTTTGCTTGTCTTTTCTTTTTGGGTTTGTTTATAACAATACCCTTTATTTTATTCAGAAAAAAGCAATACCCTAACCTACCCTCCGTTTACTACAACCCTCACATATATCGGGGGATTAGCCTCCCGAAGGAGCCAAACTATGGCGTTGCGGCATAAGACGTGTGTCGGTATCACATTAAAGTCTCCCAGGTCAGCCCTGAGTTGTCGACACTTGTGTGGGGCCAACGGTCTTTCTAGCCAAAATTCAACATGTAATTTTCCGAGGAAGCATCTCGTATAGTAGTACACCGTTTGCAGAAATACCTCCGCGTCTATCGAATCCACCTCTGATCGTGGAATGTATATGGAAAGGCATTGTCGCTGGAGAGGACCCTACCGGCTCCGAAACCATTGTGAATAAATGAAACATGGTGCACCGCTTGCCAGTACCGTTAGAAGGAGACTGACGGGTAGGACCGAAGGTGTAAACAACTCGGAGAAAACCGCCATGACGTCATCCTCATGCCTACGTGACCGCCACAGTCGGTTTACCCATTAGCGGTTCCAGTGGAAAGTTCCACGACCGATTTCTCCTCCCGACCGGAGTGCTATTTATGAGCGCGTCCTCAGGGGTTTCGCAAGTTTGTCTTTGGAGCTCTTACTGTGTGGACGAAGTAGTGCTGCCTCTGCGATACACCTACACAACTTGCTGTTCATTGCCTTTGGATTCCCGTAAAAGTCAACGTAAGTAACAACATATTTATCAATTAGCGTTTATATTTCAATTATTCATTATTTTTTTTTTAATTTTCGTTACTATCGTGGTGATTACTTGTGCGACTGTTGCGACTTTCTCTTTGAATATCTTAAAATGTAAGTAACATGTAATTTACTTTTTCATCAGCAAGTTTACCAATGCTCTAAAATCTTATTAGCTAACATTAATATTTAATCTTTTAAATATCCCAGTACACTGAGCCTTGTCGTTGTTTCTTTTCAGATGGAGATGAGTGAAACCGTAATGACTTTGGAACAGTTGTGTTTTTTAACGATTAAAGTTAATGAACCAAATTTAAAGAGCAAAATAGACTCGCTTCCACTCCTTTTTAAAAACTTTTTGAGTGAAATAAAATTTGGTTTTGCTTTTAAATCGAAGTTCCAAGTGCCTAGTGGATTTACAGACGAGGGTGAAATCGCTATGTGTGAGCGTAATACAGACAAAGACGTGTACCAGTGTTGGAAATGTCATAGGAGCGACTCATGTCATTTATTCCTATCTAACATTATTAAAAGGGCTAGACCTGCCTCGTTCCCAGGGGTACCGCTACCAAAGTGTTTCTGCTGTGGCAACTGTGTCTTTGTGGCGGACGGGGAATACAGATACCCAATGTATTTTGTAGATGGCTGGTCCCCGCATGTGTGAGGTCTGCGGACGCGTCTACGTGTCCGCTAGAAACCTGGCTCGTCACGCTGCATCCGCCCACAGCGACCGCCATTACGACTGCCATGTCTGCGGTAGACACTTCGGGCGAAGTGACAACCTGCAACGCCACCTCGCCACAGTTCATCCTCCTACTCCTCACGACCAGGCGCCAGGTACAGTTTTAGGTTAAATAAGAAACCGCCAGTAGATTTATTAAGTATGCTTTCTTCTCCGGTATCCTCACCCACGACGTCACGGCGCGCCCGTGGACTTTGGTAACTAATGACTTGTTTTTATGAGAGAGAAAACGGTCCTGACTGGATAAACTGACGATTAAGACGAGAAAAACAGACTCGAGGGGTGAACAAGAGGTTGCCAGCCCTCTGTATAGTTCCTCACCACCACCCTTGTATTTATCGGGCTTGGATAAACTGGCGATTGAGACGAGGGAACAGACTCGATGGTTAAACAAAAGGTTGCCAGCCCTCTGTGTAGGTCCTCACCGCCACCTCCTCACCCTCGTGTTTATCGGGTAACTAATAGGACTTGTTTTACTGTTCGCAGGCTGTCCGTGCCCGTTGTGCCCCATCGCCCTGGTGGGCCCCGAGGATATTCGCCACCATATGGAAGCGGTCCACGGTGCGAGCCCGTCGGCTTCGACCTCCTCCTCCTCCTACGCAACGCCAGCCGCCAGAGACCCACGGCCCGAATGCGACGCGTGCGGGCGGCGATTCGCCCGCGAGGACCTGCTCCGGCGCCACGTGCAGCTGGTGCACGCCAACGAGGTCCGCTGTCCCGATTGCGGCGCCCTTTTCCGCAGGACCGCGTACCTCCAGCGGCACATGGCGAGCGCTCACCGCGGCATGAGGTACGCATGCGCCTACTGCGACCGAGGCTTCACCCGGCGCTACAACCGGGACCAGCACGAGGCCTACAACTGCCCCGTCGTGAGGAACCTCGTTGTGGACGAGATGCCACGCCTGCCCGTCCTGTCGCCAGAGCCCCAGCCCGGACCCAGCCACGAGCCTCAGCCCGGACCCAGCCACGAGCCTCAGCCCGGACCCAGCACGGCACCCGACGGGATGGTCGGCGGTGGTGGCGGACTGCCCACGTTCCGCACCGTCCAACGGGGGTTCCGCGGACGCCTCCTGACCTTCGGCCTGTCCCGACCCATGGAGGACTTCTTGACTGTGGAGGACGCGCTGGTGCTGCTGTTCGACAGCGTCCTGAACCTGTTGACCGACGTCAGGACCCGACACCCGAACATCAAGGTCAACATGTTTCTGGAGTGCGAATTCGCCAACGTCCACGGAGCCACCTGTCTGCGGGCCTTCAAGACGAAGAACGTGCCCCTTACCGCCGCGTCCAACTTGGAGGACTTCCTGTCGGCTTCCTTCCACAAGCTGGCGGAAGAGAAGGAGCAGTGCCTACTAGTGGGCAGCGGGTGGAGCTATCTCTGGATACGCGACCTGGAGATCCGCGTCAATCTCTACACCCCGTTGGGAGAACGTGGAGCCCGGTTCGTCCAGCTTCCCAGGACCATCTGCGAGACGCGCGCTGTCATCAACGTGCAAAACGTCGATGACATGTGCTTCGCGTACGCCATCCTGGTCAAGTTCGTCGCGCAACACCCGGAGAGGCCCGCATCGTATACACCGGACGTCATGGCACGCTACGACTGGGTCGGCCTACGCTTCCCCGTGGCGCTGAAGGACATCAAGGTCTTCGAGAGGAGGAACCCCATCAGCGTGAACGTGTACGGGATCGAGCGTGCCATGGTGGGGAGACGCCCCAACGGATCGCCAAAGTTCCAGGACCGCGTGTTCCCGCTGAAGATCTGCAAGGAGGAGTTGGAGGATCACCGGGACCTGCTTTACGTGACCACCGGCGGGGACAGTCACTACGCCTACATCGCGAACGTCAGCAGGCTGGTGCGACCCCAGCTGATGTCCCACTGCGGCACTATCCACGTGTGCAAGCGATGCTTCGCTCACTTCGACAACCAGCCCAACAAGCTGGAACTGTCCGGTGCCGAGCGCCTGGAGGAGCACATGCAATAATGCACCGCCAAGGCACCGCTTGGACATGTCCCAGAAGCAGCGGATCCGCTTCGCCCATTCCGAGTAAACTCGGCGCGAGCGCTTTTGCGTCTATGCGGACTTTGAGTGTGCTCTGCAGCCCGTCGCCGCCGACCCGGCGGAAGCGCCGCTCGGCACGAGGCCCCTGCAACTGTACGTCCCGTACGCCTTCGCCTACCAGATCGTGGACTCTCTCGGCCTGGAGGAGTTCGAGCCCCGCGTCTACTTCGGGGCCGACGCGTCCAAGGTGTTCATGAAAAGGTTGAAGGTGGACGTGCTGGCGCTGTGGGACTTCCTGACCAACGCGGTCCTACTGCAGCCCGTCTTGAACTACCAGGAGACGCGCCAGTACATCGCGGCCACCGACTGCTACCTCTGTGGGAAGGAGTTCACGGACCGGGACGTCAAGGTGCGGGACCACAACCACGCTCCGCCCTACGAGTTTCGAGGAGCCGCCCACCGCTCGTGCAACCTCAGGTACCGGGAGCAGCGACACATCAACTGCTACTTCCACAACCTGACCAACTACGACGCCCACTTCGTAGTGCGGGAGCTGGCCATCGACCCCGGCGACGTGGACGTGTTGGCGTACACGGAGGAGCGGTACATCGCTTTCACCAAGCGATTCCACTTCGGCCGACCCGGAGACAACCCGCGACGGAGCAGCAGCTTCGCGGTGCGCTTCCTGGACACGTACAGGTTCCTGTCCATGAGCCTGGCCAGTCTGGCAGCGGGACTCCCCACGGACAGGATGCGCGAGACGAGGAAGCGCTTCCCCGACGACCGGTTGTTCGACCTGGTGCGCAGGAAGGGCGTGTTCCCCTACGACTTCGTGACGTCCTACGACACGCTGTACAGGACCAGGGAGCTGCCGCCCAAGGAGGCGTTCAGGAACTCCATGACCCTGGAGGACGTCAAGGACGAAGAGTACGAGCACGCCCTCAACGTGTGGCGAGTCTTCGAGTGTCGACACCTCAAGGACTACGCGGACAAGTACCTGCACTGTGACATCGCCCTGCTCACCGATGTCTTCGAGCAGTTCCGCGACACCTCGCTGGCCGAGTACGGGCTGGACCCCGCCCACTACTACACCCTGCCGTCCTACGCCTGGGACGTCATGCTCAAGACCTGCGACGTGGAGCTGGACACGCTGCAGGACTTCGACATGTACCTGTTCGTGGAGCAGGGGATCCGGGGAGGGATCTCACAGGCCATCACCCGCTACGCCAAGGCCAACCACGCCGGGTGCCTGGACCACCGTCCGGACGACCCACGCGCTTCCTCCTGTACCTGGACGCCAACAATCTGTACGGCTGGGCCATGTCCCAGTGCCTGCCGACCGGAGACTTCCAGTGGCTCAGCCGTGAGGAGATCCGGGCGTTGGACGTCGCGGCGCTGGACGCGGAGGCCGAACGAGGCTACATCCTGGAGGTGGACCTCCACTACCCCGCGCGCCTACACGACCTGCACAAGGACCTTCCCTACTGCTGCGAGACGAAGCGTCCACCAACAGGGAAGTTCCCCAAACTGCTGACGACCCTGGACGACAAGACGCACTACGTCTGTCATTACAGGGTCTTGCAGCAGGCGCTGCAAAACGGATTGGAGCTGGTCGCGGTGCATCGGGCGATCTCGTTTCGCCAGTCGCGGTGGTTGGAACCGTACATCCTCATGAACACGGAGCTGCGGAAGAGGGCCAGGACGAAGTTCGAACAGGACTTCTTCAAGCTCATGAACAACGCGGTCTTCGGCAAGACCATCGAGAATGTACGGAAACGCCTCAACGTGAAGCTGGTGTGTACCCCGGAGAGGTTTTCCAAGTACGTCGCCAGATCCAACTTCCTGGACCGGACGTACTACACGGAGGACGTGGCTCTGGTGCATCTGTCCAAAGTCAACATCGTGTTGGACAAGCCCGTCTACGTAGGCATGACAGTCCTGGAGCTGAGCAAGTGGTTCATGTACGAGTTCCTGCAGAAGATTAAGGAGCGCTACGGTGACCGTCTCACCGTAGACTACATGGACACTGACAGCTTCGTCTTTGACATCGTGTCCCAGGACGTCTACGCCGAGATGAAGGAACACCTGGACGACTTTGACACCAGCGGCTACCCGAGGTCCCACCCCTGCTACAGCCCCGTCAACGCCAAGGTCATCGGAAAGTTTAAGGACGAGTGCAACGGCCTGTCCTTATTCGAGTACCTCGGCCTGCGGTCCAAGCTGTACTTCATGGACATCGAGGACGCGGCGACAGGCGGCAGCAAGGCTCTCAAGCGAGCCAAGGGGGTGGCGAAGGGCGTTGTCAAGAACGTCCTCACCCCCGACGACTACAGAGAGTGCTTGTTTAACGGGGTCCAGAAGCACACCACCAACGTCCGGTTCCAGTCTCGCTTGCACCGGGTCTACACCGTGGAAGTGGACAAGCTGAGCCTCAGTCCGGCCGACGACAAGCGGTGCGTCCTGCCCGACGGCATCCACACTCTGCCGTGGGGACACAAGGACGTCCCGCCGCTACCGCCAGCCAGGAGGAGAGGAGATCAGCCGCAGCGGATGGAGGTGGACGGCGAGGAGGAGGAGGGACAGCGCCAGGACGATGAAGAGGACGAAGAGAAATTCCCGGTTTAGTTATATATTAATTTTTAGAAAAAAAAAATTGTAAATAGTATTTGTAAGAAAATATACGATAATAGCTTTATGTACAGCATGAACCCGAGTTGTTTATTTTCCTCCCCTTCACACACTCAAAAGTCACTAGCCGGTAGGCTCAGAAAAAAAAACTAAAATGTGTGTGTGTGTGTGTGTGTGTGAAAGGCGTTATGGGCCGTTTGGCCCGAGCCGTGCAGCTTAAAAAGCCCCCGCCAACCGGGATCGGTTGGCGGCGCGTGTCGGGGACGGCCCTGAAGGAGTTGCCCAGCGGTCTGCTGATGTCCGAGGGGTCACCCTCGAGTTAGTCAGCGGCTTGCTGATGTCCGAGGGGTCTCGCGCCCTCTTTGGCGGCCTTCACTGTCGCTTGGTGGGGGCTCAGCCAGTGGCACGTGCCACTGGTATATAAACCTGAGGTCCAGCCCCGCTGCCTCAGTTTTGATAATTTCTTTTAATTTAGTAAGGATAAAGGAGAAAAATGAAAACACAAGCTTTACCATAACAAGACATGTATTGTACAGCAAGAAAAGGTTACATACACATACTATTAAAACCTCACAATATAGTTTTTAAGCGAATATGGAGTGGAAGAGCCTGCGGACCAGAGCGTCGTTGGTGGCGGGAGCGGTAGGGTCGAAGAGCTGGACGTAGTCGCTGAGTGACATGTGGAGAACAGCCCGGCAGTATAGGTAAGTGAGGCAGTAGTAGCCGCAAACAGAAGTATTATAGCCCTGGAGCCGATACCTGTTGTAGATGTAGTGGCGGTGATGAGGATTGCGCCTCAGGAACCTTTGAAAGTCGGCCTGGAATGGCGGCCTCCCGTAGCTGTCCAGATACTCGAGTCTGTCCTCTTCTGAGCAGTAAAACGCCACCCAGTGTTCGCCTCCCTCGGTGTGTGCTACCGTGTTGGACACGATGGCGGTGAGAGGCTTGACTGGCGCGTCCGGTAGTTGGTCAGAGGCGTAGACCGCGACGTTCCTCAGTCCGGGGATCCTCGCCAGGCGTTTTCTGATCTGAACGGTATTCATCGTGGGCGGAAGCAGCACAGGCAGCTTGAGACGGACGGGTCTGGCCTGTCGTTAGGCACGAGCCAGTCCCGCAAGACGATACAGTTATGAAGGGCGCAACGGTTGAGGGCGCTCTTATGGTGGCGACAGCGCAGGGTCCGGTAGGCGAGCGGACCGTTGAGCGACCCGCAGCCCAGATCCTCCATGTCCTGAGTGGTGGTGGCGGCGGCCTCGGTTATGAGGTGGCGCCGTACGAAGTCCCTCTTCTGCGATCCCTTGACGTAGACCAAGGGGCGGTTGATGAGGCAGGAGCGCAGCTTGTCCAGCAGGGCGATGTACGCGATGTCTCCCTGGTCCCACTCCAGGCCGTGGCAGTGGCGCGTAAGCCAGACGCTCTCGCGCTGTTTCTCGGAGGCCAGGAGGTCCTTGCTGAAGGGCGGGCGGGCGATGTGATGTAGGAGCAGCGTGCCGGTAGTCACGTCCACCACGCAGACCTCTTTCAGTAGAAAGTCGTTATCGCTGTCCTTGAAACACTGCATGTCCATCACCACGCTTCCGTGATGACAGCGCGCTGGCAGTGGCTTGTTGTAGATCGGTGGCGGCACGTCCATCTCGTACGGTTGTCCAAACTGATCTGAGCGCGCGCCGCTGATCTGAGCGCGCTGTTGTCGAGCGACCTTAAACTCGCGCGCATGCGCACCATCACCTAACGGTCTGCACGGTGGCCTTGAGCGCGCGGCAACTCGTGTACCCGCCAAAGTCCACCTAACGGTCCTCACGGTGGCCTTGAGCGCAGCAACTCCTTTACCCGCCAAAGTCCACAGTCACGTTGCGGTTGCGATCCACTTCCACTACATTGTCCAACTCAGCATACACTACGCAGTTGACCGCCTCCATCAAGGCTTCGGCAAATCCGATCTCTATGCGCAGATTGCCGTTGCGCACCAGGTTCCAGTGGCTCGCTTGACTGGCCGACAGGTCAGGTGTCAAGTCGAACGCCATCACCGTACAACCGTATATGAATTGGGAGCGGTCTACGTCATTACCTCAGTTCAAGTAATGGATGCCGGTGCCAGTGAACAGCGTGTGATATTCGAGCACGCACAACTCTTGGCCTACGGAGTAATCCGTTTGCAGCGGTTTGCCAGGCACTTGCTCACCGTCCACGTACAGCGCGAAGAAATTCGTCTTGTAATGTTGTAAATTAAACGGGTTCTTCTTGTAGTCTCCGTTGAACGCCTGGTTGTTGACCAGCCCGACTATGACCCGTTTCGGCAGTTGACCGAGGAACACGCTGTCCATAGTCTTACCGCGGATACCGCTCGGCAACGTGATGGTTTTCACTTCCACGCGGGTGATTGGGTATTTGGCTGTGCTGGTCTCAAGCGTCCTGCTGTGTGCCAACAGCACGCTGGGATTGATCTTGCAGCGGCGCATGAACAGGCTGACATCGCTGATCGCCACCTTGTAGTCGGTGATGGTCTTGGACATGATGGCGAATGAGTCGCGCGATCTGATCAGACGGAACCGCATCTCGACACCGTTCAGCATGAATTTGTCCTGGTTGCACAGATCGACGTGCAGATGTCCCACCATGTCCACCAAGCGGCTGCCCGCGATCCACGCCCGCCGCATTACGAGCCCCACGTTTTCCACCTCACAATCGTCCAACCTAGCGGTGGTGTCCTCCATGAACAGCTCCGCGGTGAGATGTGTGCTCTTAGCGTCCTTGCCGTAGGTCAACATGTTCTCCAGGTAGGCGCGATAGGCGTACGTGTTGTTTTGCGGCGACACCAGTTTGTTGTTGAGGTACAGGTCCACTTGACTGAACAGCGAGTGGAGCCAGTTGTTCACCGGACCGACCTGTTTGATTGTATCCTCCCCCGTCACCGCGGCCCCAGCGGCCGTTTTGATGGTCGCCTTCACGTACAGTAACGTCTGCGACAGATCGGTGTATTCATCTCCATGACCGGGCACTACGAACTCTATAGGCGAATCATCCGTCAGCGACGAGACCGGCTTGTAACAGACCCATTTGCTTCTCTCGATACTGGTCTGCGTCGGGGGCAGAGAGAACAGGTCCAACTCGGTCTTGACGCACTCGCACGACTTCTGATGTATGAACGACATTATCCAAAAATGTCCTTCGCGGTACTCCTGCTCTTCTTACGTCGCACAACGGTCTTGCTTCTCCTCTTCTTAGCGACGCGTCTTGTGGGCTTCCTTTTCCTCTTGGGCGCAGTGCTCTTCTTCCTCGCTCCGAGGAGTTTAGCCAGAGACTGAGGAGTGACCTGCTGTACACGCCTCTTCTTATAGGTGCCGCCACCGCTCAGCAAGCGATCCAGTTTATCATCGGCCCTGCGTTTCAGCGACCCGGTAAACTGTCTGAGCCGGGCGTTGGCCGCGACACGGGGGTCGGCTGTGCCCGCCACCACGTCACCCAAGAAGCCCACACCGGACCTCAACGCCTCCTTGCCCAGCGCCGATGCGCCGAATTTGATTAACGGGACCACTGTACGCATCAGCCCGCCTAGGAAACTGCAAATGCCGTGACCGCGTTGGAAAGCGGCTCCTCTGAATACCGAGGACACTCGATGCCCAGACTGCTGTTGGCGGTAGTACGCCAGGTAGGGGTCGTTCGGGTTCATTGCTGCTCTCTGCGCAGGTGAAGCTTCATGCACGTAGTCCCGAAGTGGAATGGTAGGTGGCGCCCGACGCTGTCCCTTAAATCGATTTCCACGCTATCGAAGGAGCTCTTCATCAGCGGCACGTAGTGAGGGTCGGTGAAGTGCACGGTGGTACTCGCGCCGTAGGTGTAGCTTTTAGCGTCGATGTTCACAATCTTCAACAAGGGCGCTACCGTGTCGCCTACTAGCTGGGGTTCCACCAGGTCACAGTACACGTACATGTGCGAAGGGATCCCAGCCAGTAAGTCGGGTGGTCTTATAGCTTTTCTATGTTTGATCACGTTCACGTTGTGCACGTCATATCCCAACAGTAACGCTAGAGTGGGGCTAAATTCCAGTTGCACCACAGTCTGGTCCATCGAGATCAATTCCACCCTCCCGGTCTCCTTGTCGTACTCAAACTGGCATTGGTGCAGGTCCAGTTTTGGAATGGCGTTGATGGATCTAATCAGTTCATCGATGTCTTTATAGTTTCCGGCTTCCACCTTTACAGCGGTCACTGCAGGCTTGCCCGTGTCATCCTTAGTGTAGAGATACACGCGCGCGTCCTCCCCCACTGTGACAAACGAGCACGGGTAATGGACCTCGACTAAAGCGACTTCCCATTCGCCATCGCCACCCAATCGCACGACTGACGGTAAATGGGTGATGTAGTTAGCCACGGTGTTGTTTGGATAATAGTCCATGGAGCTGTTGCTGGGCAACGTCAGGTACAGCTGTCTGCGCTTTGTCGTCATAGCAGCTGTTGCACTTCGGATGCGGGTACCCACGAGTTGAAGTCCTCTCCGTACCCGACCCACTTGACCAAGTAGCGCTTACTGCGGCCTCGTCCTTTAGTGTCCAGTATTTTATCTATTTGGTACAGGCGGTCCAGGGTGACTGTCACCTTTTGCATCTCGTGCTCGTAGAAGCGCCCTTCCAGCGGCGTGCCGTTAAGGTCGCGCAACACGTACAGGGGCAGGGGAAGCAACCCGTAAACGTGGTCCACCACGAACAGCTCCTTACTCCAATTGGTCTCGTAACCTTTGGCGAACGTACCCTTCTCCTTGGCTATGCGCACCGTGTCACCCGGCTCGAACCTGGGCTTGTGCCACCGGATCGCCTTTCCGTACATGTGACGCCACGCCTTGTACACCGTTTGACCATCGCCGCTGTCCACGTCCGCGGGCCGCAGGCCACCACCCAGGCTCTTGTGCGGGCTGCGGTTGTAGGCGTCCACAAGCCTGTCCAACACGTCCACGTAGCGATACGTGTTCTTGTAGGTCAGGTAGCGCCACATGCGGGTCTTGAGCGTGCGGTTGACTCGCTCCACCACCGCCGCCTTCACGTCGGGGTTCTGCGTAGTGACGTACATGACGCCGTGACTCTTGAACACTCGCTTGGTAGCGGCCCCGGTGAACTCCGTCCCCTTGTCGGTCTGCAGGCAGCGGGGCGTCGCCTCAGAGAATATTCTCTCGAACGTGGCGGCTACTTCGGGCCCTCTTTTCCTCCTTAGCGGTACCGCGAACAGCCGCTTGCTGAACACGTCGATCACAGTCAGCAGGTAGTTGACTCCGTCGTTGTACCGGCTCAGGCCGCGCATGTCGTTCAGGTCCACCTGCCACAGCTCTCGGGGCCCGAACACGACGTAGCGGTTGCGGGGAAACTTCTTGCGCGCGGTCTTGTGCAGCGTGTACGCGTCCTGGGTGCGCAGCCAGTCGGCTACCCGGCGTTTCGGTAGGCGCGCGGCTCTGGTCAGAGCAGCCACTCCACCAAGGGAACCGGGCTGGCTCGGGCCATAGTACAACTTCTCCATTACGGTGAGAACGGCTCCCAGTTGTCCAATGACGATTCCTGGTCGGGTTCCTCGGTTATTATCCTTCTCCTGGCCGCTGGAGGTCGCGGTCTCAGGCGGTCTAGCATCGGCGTCAACCTCGGTGAAAGGGGTGTCGACGAGGCCGTCGTGTCCCTCCAGGAGCTCGATGCCGAGTCCAGCCCCACGCCTAGGTAACGCAACGCGGTGGGATTGTTCACGTATTCTTTGGACACGTTCATGTCCTTCAAGGCGGTCATCACTTGATGCCAGCCGGTAGGCAATCGGTCCGCCCTTCGCGCTCTCACTATGCTGTGCGCGATGTCCACTATATTGGAATCGGGGATCTTCACCTTGTCCACGTACACCGTCCCACTGGCATCCCAGGCGATGGGGCTGCTTTGTCGGGTCATGAATCGCAACAAATTGTGCGCTACCGGCCTGAAGATTTTTGAGAACGATTCCACAATGTCCTCCGCCGAGGCGCTAGACTCGCGTTTCATCTGACTTGGACCTCCCGCCTCCGCTTCCTCCTCCCTCTCCTCGCCCTCGATGATTGACAGACCTATGGGTTGACGTTTAGCCGCGGAAAAGTGCAGGAACCGCTGTAACACCTGCTGATATTGTTTCCATTTCTCCGTATCGTCCAGCTGCTTGTCGCTCAATATGCGATGCATCTCAGCGTCCAGGCTGGCTGGCTTATTGGCGCTACCTGCTCCTCCTCTTGGAACCGGTCCTTCTCGCAATCTCTCGATGAGCTCCTGCGGTACAACCACCATTTTCCTAGCGTACTCCATGTCCGATTAGCTTCTGCGCTAGAACAGGCAAAACAGCGTTCAACAGCAGAGGTAGGAGGATCCCTCCGCCCCGTTGGACGAGGTAATGTCGCTTCTTGGTCCAACCCTCGCCGCGTTTCACCAGCCGTCTGAGCGCCTGTTTGTGTTTGCTCAATTTGCGTTTGAGACAGGGGGAAAGCGGTACGTTTCCGCGTAGCACGTTATACGCGCACTCGCACAACGACTTGATGCGACTCTTGTCACACGCTTTTAACAGGGCCTTGCGTTCTTTGGGCGTAGCGTGTACTAGGGCCCTCAGCAGCGCTGCGTCTTTCTTCACGCGGTGTGACATGATGACTGATGCTGGCGCGCGCTCGGCCTATTTATCACTTCTTCTTGGGCAGGTACACGTAGTTTACCGGGTCGTCTGGGAAAACGGCCGAACGTATGCGCATCTCTTCGGGCGTGGACTGTTTCAAGTCTATGAGCAGGTAAGCGTGCGGGTCGCGCGTGGCGTCCGCGTAGGCCTCCTCCACGAACTTGGGGTTTTCCGGGTATACTTGACGGGCCAAGTGTTTGATCTGAGCGCGGTCTCTGGGATTCTTGAAACACACTATGTAGTGGGCGTTCAGCGATATGTCGCGCTGGCCTCTGCCCTGGTGAAACAGGTTTTGCGTGATGAAGAACACGCTCATGTTGTGGTGGTGTGAGCCCTTGGTGAACAGGTCCACCACGCCTGGACCGGCCTCGCGCATCATGTCGTCGACGATGACCAGGGCGGGCTCGCTACCGTCGTAGTCGTCCAGGTCTGGCAGACCGGCCACGTAGCGCACGACAGAGTCCGCACGGCTCTTACCACCGCCACCACCGCTGCCATAGTGCCAAGTGATACGGGCGAACCGCGTATCGCACATGCGGTCGGCGTGCTCTATGAAGCGAGCCACGAAGTGCGACTTGCCGCTGCCCGAGGGCCCGGCCACGATGGCGGTGAACGGGTGTTTCCACCTCAAGTCCATGGCGTCTACTGACCGCCGTGCACCGCCACCTCGGCTCTTGTAACTAAATTCTTTTTCTCGCTTTTTTTTATTTGATTTATTTATTTTTCTTTATAATATCAAAGGGAAATAAGGGTATAGGGAATATCGTTTATTTTTTATACAAATTCCAGGAGAGGGAATTTACTGCTTGGAGGGCCGCTCCTCTTCACGAGGCTCATCCTCGGCCTCACGCCAACGTTGTATTGAGTGATGATGTTGTCATCCAGGACCGTGAGGTACCGCCGAGGCATGTAAATGCGAACCGGGTCATCGCCGATGAGACCCTCCAAGGTGGCCAACACGACAAACTGGCGAAACCCCTAAGGACGCGCTCATAAATAGCACTCCGGTCGGGAGGAGAAATCGGTCGTGGAACTTTCCACTGGAACCGCTAATGGGTAAACCGACTGTGGCGGTCACGTAGGCATGAGGATGACGTCATGGCGGTTTTCTCCGAGTTGTTTACACCTTCGGTCCTACCCGTCAGTCTCCTTCTAACGGTACTGGCAAGCGGTGCACCATGTTTCATTTATTCACAATGGTTTCGGAGCCGGTAGGGTCCTATCCAGCGACAATGCCTTTCCATATACATTCCACGATATCAGAGGTGGATTCGATAGACGCGGAGGTATTTCTGCAAACGGTGTACTACTATACGAGATGCTTCCTCGGAAAATTACATGTTGAATTTTGGCTAGAAAGACCGTTGGCCCCACACAAGTGTCGACAACTCAGGGCTGACCTGGGAGACTTTAATGTGATACCGACACACGTCTTATGCCGCAACGCCATAGTTTGGCTCCTTCGGGAGGTTAATCCCCCGATATATGCGAGGGTTGTAGTAAACGGAGGGTAGGTTAGGGTATTGCTTTTTTCTTAATAAAATAAAGGGTATTGTTATAAACAAACCCAAAAAAGAAAAGACAAGCAAAACAAATATATAAAACTAGTGGAAGAAGCCTATGTTAGGTTTCCGCCAGGTCGGGGGGGGGCTCCTCACCTGCATGCTGATTCCGGGTGTTGACGTCACGGGGGGGGCTTCATCATTCGCATCATCACTGTGCCTTTGCTGTTACAGTTAAGACTTGAATAATTAGTGGTTTGTCTTTTCTTTTTTTTATGGAGAAAGAGGTAAGGGTATAAGGCTTTATTTTATTTTTTATTTTTTAAACTCTTGTAGTGTTCTTCACTGTCTACACAACGAAACACTGTTCTGATCGTATTTGGTACCTCGTATAACAAGTTACCGCAGTAATGGTTTCCACTGGCGTATGGGGTTATTCCACAAGGGTGAGAAAGCGGTCAATACAATAATAGCTTGTTTACGTCGTTGACTGATTTGAAGAGGGCTTTCCACTGAGCGGTGAAAGCTTCTAGAACGTTCCACTTGTTTACAACGCAGAAATAGCTTGTGTATTAGCCGAACCCTCATTGTCTTGTCGACAACCAACGGAGCATCATGTCGGACATCACACATGTATTGTGCTGCCCCTACACTGTGGCCGTTGCATTCCAAAAGATAGAGAATGAAATGAACCATGGTTTAATAATCCTCCGCCTCGGCTGCGTAGAGGAGGACGGAAGGGTGCACTATTTCCCCCGGTGGTTTACCGCCAATATACCAGTGGAGCTGGACCTTGTAAAGCAGAGGGTGAACGGCTTTTTGGCGAATGGTTTTTCGGCTGTGGTAAGCTACCGGGGGGTTCAGCTTCAATAAGCTGTTGTATTCATATTTTTATTACATATTATTTTTATAATATTAACTTAATAAACTAAAAAGAAGAAAAACAAATAAATATTAATTGATAAACTGAAAAAAAACAAATATATATATATATATATATAATAAAAACAGATTTATAATAAAACTGGTGGAAGAAGCCTATGTTAGGTTTCCGTCAGGTCAAGTGACGGAGGTGGATCCTCACCGCGTCTTTGCTGATTAGGTGGATCCTCACGCCAGGTGATGTCATCGGGGGGGGCTGACGTCATCGGGGGGGGGGGAGGATCCTCAGGATCCTCACTGCGCCTTTGCTGGTTTTGAACATACTAATTCCCCCTACTTTTATCTATGGACGAAATTTCATTGATGGAAAATTTATCATATAATCCTAATCATGATTATATATTGGGATTTGAAGATTGTGGTGCAGATAGAAAAAAAAATATCGCTAACAGTGCTTTGGTGATTGTGATTAATGGTATATTTACTAATATGAGACAACCATTAATGTATTTTTTTAATCAAGAAGCAATGGACGCTGAACAACTGAAAGCAATATTTATAGATGTTGTAAGCAAATTGAAAGAAATAGGGTTAACGGTTAAAACATGTGTAACCGACTTGGGATCTAATTTTATTTTGTGGAGAAAGAAATTAGGTATCACCCAGGAAAAGCCGTATTATGTTCATGAATCAGACAAAATTTACTTTTTTTATGACACTCCTCACATTCTCAAAAGTGTACGCAACAATTTGGCAAAATATGACTTTCATTTTAGATCAGAGAATGACATTCCAATGGTGGCGTCTTGGAAACATATTGTCGACCTTTACATAGGCGACACTAACAGAAAATATAAATTAGCACCAAAACTGACCAAAAAGGCAATATATTTGCCATCATTTTCCAAAATGAAGGTTGTTACTGCTGCACGAGTTCTCAGCCATACTGTATCAGCGGCAATTGAAACACAAGTAGCTACTGGAAATATGGAACCATCCGCATATGCAACTGCCGATTTTTGCCAAAAAATAAATAATTGGTTTGACATTTTCAATGGTTATTTTGTAAAAGGAAATGCTTTAAGGAGCAAATTAACACAATCATCAAGACATTTAGAGGAGTTGGCAGAAATTGATAAATGGGTATACTCTTGGAAAGTTTTTGATAAACAAAATAAGGACATAACAAATAGAATAAAATGGATAAATGCACTAAAAACAAATAACAAGTCGCTGAGGTTGTTGGCGAATGAAATCCATACAGGGCAATTTTCTGGTAAATATTTGCTCACGAGGAAAATAAACCAAGATGGATTAGAAAACTTTTTCTCTGTTATCAGGCACAAAGGAGGATTTAGAAGTAATCCGTCCCCACAACATTTTATTTCCGCCTTCAATAATTCTACTTTAAGTAGGTTGCTAAGCTCAGAAATAAACACAACAGGAAATTGCGAAAATTTAGACTGGGGACAGCTTATTCTGGATATAACAACGATGAACAATGTTAAAGTTTCTTCTTCGTTGTTTGAAGAAAAAGATCACGTGTTGGATGTCAAAGGAAATTCAAGCACTGACTATCCGAGGGACATGGGTGAATTAAATAGTATGCGGTATGTTTTTGGATTTGTGTTAAAAAAGTTCTTTGAAGTGCATAAATGTGATCTATGCAAATCGTCTTTGGTAGAACAAAGCGACAGTATTAACGACGAAAGTAACAAGTTGTACATATACTTCAAGAACTACGACAATACATCAAGATTACTAATTTGTAAAAGTAGCATTTTCAATTTTTTTGAATCATGTGAAAATCACTTAGCTTCTATATTTGATCTACATTCATACAAGATTGGATGTGGTTTGATTTTCGTTAAGAATCTAATGGATATCTCTGGTTTTCCTGATGAGTGCTGTCCGGATACAAAGTTGTGTCTTGTTAAACTTTTTGTGAAAATACGAATTTATTACACATTAAAATTTACCAATGAAACTTTGCATTCAAAAAAAAGAAAAGACAAGAAATATCTTACATTTAAACATTTAGGGTGTTAACCTGTACATTGAAAAAGGATTTCTAACATGAATGATTGTTGACAGAATTGTATAAAATATATTAAAATATTCCCTGTGTCTAAATTTAGTTTATTTTTCTATTACCTACTTATAAAATACTTTAAATCATTCATAATTTCATAATATTACGGCAAACAATGTTACATTAACTCAGCAATATTATTTAACAACAAGAAGAACAGATTGCTGCCATATAAGCCAATATAGTAAAATAGCGGTTGAGCTTGCGAGCCGCTTGGAGCGCTAGTGTCGATCGCGCGGACATCTCAACGACTCAACACACGACTGAGCTGCGGGACTGTGTATAGTAGACTGTGGCTGGAACTGTAATGCTGACACGTGGGATGATGAGCTGTGGTGCCTCCAGGCTGCGGCGGGAGACTGGGGAGTGGGTTCCCTCATATAAAATCGATACAATGAATCATATTTCCATGTGGTAATGTCATTTGTTTATTTTACACTTTATGTTTGGCCACTTCAGCGAATAGTGGGGGAGTGGGCTCCATCATAGTAAACCGACCCAATGGGACAAATGACCACTTCACAGCAAACCGACGCGTCGTAATGGGATGGTTGGCTACTTCGTGGGAAGGGCCACGAAGGAAATACCCTTTATTGGGAAGAATCCCTTCTGTCCCCAACTTGAAATGTTCAGGTGGTTCTGATAATAACCGTTGTTGTAGCCCACTGGAGATTAATCCAGTTGCAAGTTGGGAGAGGGAACAGGTCCAACTTCAATATTTGTCACGAAGTACCATTCCAGAATTAACCTTTCAAGCCGGCAATTGAATTCAAAAAGATCTGCATCGTTTATAATGTCATAATCCTGATGTATTTCTACATTAGGATTATTTACACTATTTGCCTTGAGTTTGATTTAGATTGTTTCCCCTGTTGATTCATTTCTTGGAGAAGATTGATTAAATGAAGAAGATCTTCACTGTCCTCGATTTTTATAGTAAAGAATACTGATGCAATCGCGGAGCTTCGGACATTTGTTTCCATGATGCTGGGAATTGGTCGACTCGTCGCAGCGAATACGAGAGCAAGAATAAGCTGTTATGGTAGAATGTTAATGGTGTGGTGGTGGGAGAAGGTGAAGAGAGAATGTGGTGGGGGAAGGTGGTGGAGGGAGTGACGTAATAAAATCATTAAGAAAAATAATGAAAAGAATGGAAATAATGAAAAATAATTAAAAACAATGGAAAATAACGAAAAAAATTAAAAATAACGAAAAATAATTAAAAATTATGAAAAATAATGAAACAAATTATAAAAAATCGGGAGTGGAGCAAAAATATAAAATCATGGGGGGAAAAAATATAAAATCGGGGGGAAGCAAAGATATAAAATTGGGGGGGGGCCAAACATAAAATCGGGGAGGGAGTCGCAGTCATGCGGGATGTCATTGCATATTTATTACCGATGCTCGTTTTTGTAAACAAAGCCCTTTAAATGCATTTTGATAAAGTACCTCTTAAAGAATTAAAGTGCTGTGTAATAAAGTAAATTACTGCGTTTAATCAAACTTAATATTTATGTGCAGAGATGTAGTATTGGTACGGGATCCCTATTTTTATAATAGTCAAATTTAACTACGTGTACGCTCATTCCTCTCTTATAAGGTTTAATCGAAACACTTAAACAATGTTTTATTGTGCCTCAAACAAATTTAAGATCTGATTTAAATCAAGTCATCAGAATTTGCCCCTCTGTTTCATTTAAGTGGTTTATTTATTTTGAAAAACAATTTACAGGCAGGGTTGGAAGGATGCTTATTGCGATAGGCAGTCTAAATAATACAAAAACCACACTTGGCAAACTAGACGTCAAAATATTGATCCATAGGCCTATATACGGTATTAAATGCAAGGAATATCCGCTAGTGTACGACTGAACGTGAGACAATATGTTTTAAATGACAAGAAGGCTATAGGCCCAAGTTACATAATGAAAATGGTTCACTGTAGGCCAGGGGTGCCCATCCGCATAGCCACCATTAAAGACGGCAATGCCATCCACCCTAAAGGCAATAGCGCGATTCCCCCCCAAAATTACTAAAATTATACTGTCATTACTGAATAACATTGAACAACGTACTTCTACAAATTTCCATTACTTGAAATTGGTATAAAATATTTTCCCTTATGTTTTTCAGATTTTGCGGGGGGAATATATGCTGATTCCGCTGATTATAGGAACTATTTTAAACATAATCTTCATTTGATTGCAACGCCTTAGTTAAATTTAAAAATGAAAAGTAACTTTTTGAGTAGCCTTATATGGACAATTAAAATATGAGTGGCTACTACACAAAATAATTATGCAGGGAAATATATGTAAGATGCAGGAAAATGCAATAATGATGTTAGGGCATAGGTCATATGATAAACTGCAGTTAACATGCATGAAACAATTCAGACAGTTCGTTATCCAGGTTAAAGTCGTCACCTTTTGAACAAATCCGATACTTGATAATTTACACACCTGTGTAGTTGGCCAATTAGGTATATGAATTTTAATTTTTATATAGCTTTGCAGTTAGCTTGTCAACGTGGTTAGGAAGTCTAATAATAGATGAAATCCAACATTTCAAATCACAAATATATATTTAGCAAATCTCAAAATAATGATATCCTTTGGGCTCGGAACATATATTACAAATTAAATGGTTTTATCAACTCAATTAATAATGTTCTAATCAGAGTATGCTACCTTACTGACTTTCTGCGGGCGTATGGGCACTGGCATCTAATTACTCGAACTCGTCTGTAAATAATACAGACTTGAATAATAACAGGTAAATAAATTCAAACATAAATTACAAATATAGAAAAATGGATACATTTTCTCAACTTGCAAAAAGATTAAAATTTCCTGCATGCTCATAATATGGAAATAGTTCATTTAAATTAAGTTATACATTGAAATACAAATTGATTTATATTAACAAACATTTATAAATCTCTGGACTTTTACATGATTATTTAAATGGCATGAGAATGTGATTTTTAGAATGATTATTTATTTGATTTAACTTACTTTTTCACGAGTAGTAATTTACTTTAGTGTCGCCCCTTCTATACTAATAACCGTCGTTTCGAACTTCTATTAGCTAATTTACAGGTACACCAACCGAACAAAATGAAATCTCTCTGGACTTAACCTAAGGTAATTTATCATATACATATATATATATATATATATATATATATATATATATATATATATATATATATATATTTTTATAAATACAAATCGGTACGAATAAAAAAAATATATTTCAAAAATTACCCCCCCCCCCAAAAAAATCGAAATTCCCCGCTAAAATCGAAAATCCCCCAAAATAAAATTGTATAGCGCAATTCGCGCTATCATCACCCCCTGTGGGTACCCCTGCTGTAGGCCAATTCGAGGCTACAGGATGTTTGGAAATTGTGGGACCGCGTCTAGTCGCCACCCCGTCAGATCGCCACCCCGACGGATCGCCACCTTTTCAAATTAGTTTGGAGGTGGCGATCTGTCGTGTATCGTACACGACAGATCACCACCTTTGTAAGGGAGGTGGCGATCTGTCGGGATGGCTAATTGTCGTAGCCGTGCGAGGTGGCGATCTGACGGTAGCGTACCCGACAGATCGTCACCTCGAAGTAAAGAAGGTGGCGATCTGTCGGGGTGGCGACTTGACGTAGCCATGTGAGGTGGCGATCTGTCGGGTACGCTAACGACAGATCTCCACCTCGCACGGCCGCGACAAGTAGCCACTTCGACAGATCGCCACCTATTTCATGAAGGTAGTAGAATCTACGGACTAACCTACAAGTTATTTTCACTCGTGGAATCCCTAGTTCTTTTAGAATATAAAGATATAAGTTTTGCCAAACATTTTTCTTATAAAAAAAAACAACAAAGTAACAAAAGAATTAATTAAACTGTAAACGGATGTTGAAAATAAAACATATCATGATGAGAAGTAGAATCAAGTAAATACATAGAATTGTGACGTAACACAAAAGGGGAAGTATAATAATATAAACAATCTACATACGTACAAAGTTTGATGGTCCCGACTCTCGTTATAACCATTTACTTACTTGTTCTTTACTCATTACTTCAGATTCATCTATTTTATGTATATTTCCTACGTCTTGCATAAAATAAATAAAATACAGTTTTTTTGTGTTGTAAGACGTGTTTTATTGCATAATTTGCTGTTACAACACATACCATGCAAATTAAAAAGTTATTTAGTATTCTATGATGTGCTATACTCGGTGACCGTGACAGTGTCAGGACAGATGCGCGGACGGAAATTTGAGCGCGTATGAACCTTTTGATCTACGGTTCTTGGCTCAGTCGTTACATGTATTTTGATCCACGGGCAAACCAGATAGAAAACAGAGCTGAAAAACGTTACACTTCCCCTCCCCCAAATTCCCTCCTTCGTTATTGTCGTACCTGTGGATAACAACACTATCTGCCCCAGCCCACTTATATATGAATTTAGTAAAATGTAGTATTTACAGCTTTTGCGTTAATTTCCCCTGCAAATACTGCTTTGCGGGTTTTGCACACTGTGATCGCTGTTGACTTTCATCAAGTTCTGGGCAGTTACTTCTATGAGGGTCAACTAATAACGTTACAGCCCGTGGAAACGTATCCCGTGGTAACGTTTTCGTAATAACATGTGGAAACACTGTCATATATGTGAGCGTTTTGCTCAATACCACCAAACATGTTTCTTGCTCTCTGTACTTATGCGAGTAGGGGGTAATAGCCGATTCAAAACCAGCAATTCCCTATGATCCTCATGAGGATCACCCCTCGTGACGTCATCACCCCCTGTCCCCCCTCCGTCCCCCCTCCGGAGGGGTGACGCCCCGGAGGGGTGACCCGTGCTCCCCCCCATCCCCCCTCCTTCCCCCCTCCGTCCCCCCTCCGTCCCCCCACCGCAGGGGTGACTCCTCGGAGGGGTGACCCGTGCTCCCCCCGTGTTCCCCCGTGTTCGAGCCTGCCTCGGTAAACCTCGCTTTCGTTTCTTTATTTTGTTTTAATTTTATTTATTTTACGTTTTATAACGAACGACCTAACTTAAGGCTCTATCTGTAAACCTAACGGGGAGCTGCCGCGACGCCGACCCCGAGCCGCCGGGACCCGACGCCGCCGCGAGCCCGCTCCTCGGCGAACCTCACCGTCGGGGCCGTTACGTCACCGGAAAACCTAACCGAGACCGGTGAAAATAAACCTAATCGACTCCACCACCGCCGCAGCTTTTTCCCGTCGGGGCCGTGACGTCACCGGAAAACCTAACCGAGACCGGCGAAAATAAACTTAATCGACGCCGCCACCGCCGCAGCTTTTTCCCGTCGGGGACCGCCTTTTCCAGGCGCAGACGACGCCGCCTTTTCCAGGCGCGGACGACGCCGCCTTTTCCCGTCGGGGACGACGCCGCCTTTTCCCGTCGGGGACGACGCCGGCGACGTTTATGCATCCTCAAACCTAACTTAAACCTGCGTCTATAAACCTAACTTAAACCTGCGTCTATAAACCACCTTGGAGGGGTCGCAACTCGCGCGCATGCGCGCCGCCTTCGCCTAACGGTCCACACGGTGGCCTTGAGCGTCAGCCGTGGGGTATAACCCTTAAACCTGCGTCTATAAACCTAACATAAACCTGCGTCTTTAAACCTAACTTAAACCTGCGTCTGAAAACCTAACTAAAACCTGCATCTGTAAACCTAACTTAAACCTGCGTGCACTTGTCTGCAGACTCCTGGCTTGCACCTGACACACACGCTCACGCACACGCACGCACGCACACGCACACACGCAAGCTCACGCATACGCACGCACGCACGCACGCATTGGCCTAACTTAAACCTGCATCGATAAACCTAACTTAAATCTGCATCAATAAACCTAACTGTAACCGTCATTAATAAACCTAACTGTACGTACCGGAACGAAAACACACTATGATGTAGTTCGCAGGCTGTTCGACTCAATCTTCTCATCCTGATTTACTATTCTTGTATTTTGTAAAATTGTAACTGGGTGGCGTTCTACTGCTCCGAGGACCGGCTAGAATACTTTGTCAGCTACGGGAGGCCGCCATACCAGGCTGACTTTCAAAGGTTCCTGGAGCGCAACCCTCATCGCCGCCACTAAATCTACAACAGGTATCGGCTTCAGGGCTACGATACTTCTGTTTGCGGCTACTACTGCCTCACCTATCTGTACTGCCGGGCTGCTCTCCGCATGTCACTCGGCGACTAAGTCCAGCTCTTATCATAGTGTGTTTTCGTTACGGTACGTACAGTTAGGTTTATTAATGACGGTTACAGTTAGGTTTATTGACATCATAACGCAATTGGAAAACCACACTTAAAAGTCATAAGCCGTTAGGCTCAGAAAAACTCAAGTGTGTGAGAGAGAAAGGCGTTATGGGCCGTTTGACCCGAGCCGTGCAGCTTAAAAAGCCCCCGCCAACCGGGAGCGATTGGCGGCGCGTGTCAGGGATGGCCCTGAAGGAGCTGCCCAGCGGCTCTCTGACGCTCGAGGGTGCACCCTCGAATTACTCAGCGGCTTGCTGATGTCCGAGGAGTGTCATGCCGCGCCCTCTTTGGCGGCCCTCACTGCCGCTTGGCGGGGGCTCAGCCAGTAGCACGCGCCGCTGGTATATAAACCTGAGGTCCAGCCCCGCTGCCTCGGTTTTACTAATTTCTTTTTTCCAAATTTAGTAACGAGAAAGGAGAAATGAAAACACAAGCTTTATCATAACGAGACATGTATTGAACAGTAATAAGGTTACACACATTACAAAAATAAAGAAAAACCCTTAAAAAATAAAAACTAGTTTTAAGCGAATATCGAGTGGAAGAGCCTGCGGACCAGAGCGTCGTTGGTGGCGGGAATGGCAGGATCGAAGAGCTGGATGTAGTCGCCGAGTGACGTGTGGAGAACAGCCCGGCAGTAAAGGTAGGTGAGGCAGTAGTAGCCGCAAACAGAAGTATCGTAGCCCTGGAGCCAATACCTGCTGTAGATGTAGTGGCGGCGATGGGGGTTGCGCCTCAGGAACCTTTCAAAGTCGGCCTGGTATGGCGGCCTCCCGTAGCTGTCCAAGTACTCGAGTCTGTCCTCTTCCGAGCAGTAAAACGCCACCCAGTGTTCACCTCCCTCGGTGTGCGCCACTGTGTTGGATACGATGGCGGTCAGAGGCTTGACTGGCGCGTCCGGTAGTTGGTCAGAGGCGCAGACTGCGACGTTCCTCAGTCCGGGGATCCTCGCCAGGCATTCTCTAATCTGGACGGTATTCATCGTGGGCGGAAGCAGCACAGGCAGCTCGAGGCGGATGGGTCCAGCCTGTCGTTAGCCACGAGCCAGTCCCGCAAGACGATACAGTTATGAAGGGCGCAACGGTTGAGGGCGCTCTTATGGTGGCGACAGCGCAGGGTCCGGTAGGCGAGCGGACCGTTGAGCGACCCGCAGCCCAGATCCTCCATGTCCTGAGTGGCGGTGGCGGCGGCCTCGGTTATGAGGTGGCGTTGTACGAAGTCCCTCTTCTGCGATCCCTTGACGTAGACCAAGGGGCGGTGGATGAGGCAGGAGCGCAGCTTGTCCTGCAGGGCGACGTACGCGATGTCTCCCTGGTCCCACTCCAAGCCGTGGCAGTGGCGCGTGAGCCAGACGCTCTCGCGCTGTCTCTCGGGAGTCAGGAGGTCCTTGCTGAAGGGCGGGCGGGCGATGTGATGTAGGAGTAGCGTGCCGGTAGTCACGTCCACCACGCAGACCTCTTTCAGTAGAAAGTCGTTATCGCTGCCCTTGAAACACTGCATGTCCATCACCACGCTTCCGTGATGACAGCGCGCTGGCGGTGGCTCGTTGTAGATCGGCGGCGGCACGTCCATCTCGTACGGTCGTCCAAACTGATCTGAGCGCGCGCGCCGCTGCCGGGCGACCTTGGACGGGTCGCAACTCGCGCGCATGCGCGCCGCCTTCGCCTAACGGTCCACACGGTGGCCTTGAGCGCGCGCGCGGCAACTCGTTTACCCGCCAAAGTCCACAGTTACGTTGCGGTGGCGGTCCACTTCCACGACGTTGTCCAACTCGGCGTACACTATACAGTTGACAGCCTCTCCCAGCGCTTTGGCGAAACCGATCTCTATGCGCAGGTTACCGTTGCGCACCAGGTTCCAGTGGCTGGGTTGACCGGCCGCCATATCGGGTGTCAGATCGAACGCCATCAGGCAGTATCCGTAGGGATATTCGTTGCGACCGATATCGTTACCGCTGTCTGAGAAATTGATGCCGGTGCCGGTGAACAGCGTGTGGTAGGCGAGCACACACAGTTGCTGGCCGAACGTGTACTGCGGGTGAAGCGGCTTACTCGGCACTTGTTCGCCGTCCACGTACAGCGCGAAGAAGTTGGTGTCGTAGTGGGTGAAGTTGAACGGGTTCTTCTTGTGGTCTCCGTTGAACGCCTGATTGATGACCAGGCCGACTATAACGCGTTTCGGCAGTTGACCCAGAAACACGCTGTCCAGAGTCTTGTTGCTGATACCGGTGGGTAGCGTGATGGTTTTCACTTCCAAGCGCGTGATGGGGTATTTGGCCGTGCCCGACTCCAGCGTCCTGCTGTGAGCCAACAGCACGCTCGGGTTGATCTTACAGGCGCATAAACAGGTTGACTTCGGTGATGTCCACCTTGTAGTCTGTCACGGTTTTGGACATGATGGAGAACGAGTTCCGCGACCTGATCAGGCGAAAGCGCATCTCCACGCCGTTCAACATGAACTTGTCCTGGTTGCACAGGTCGACGTGCAGATGTCTGGCCATGTCCGCGTAATGGCTGCCCTTGATAAACGCCCTCCGTGCCTTGAGCCCGGAATTATCCTCCTCAGTATTGTCCATGTACCCGGCATAGTCCTCGAAGTACAACTCCGCGGTGAGGTGCGATATCTTGGCGTCACCGCCGTAGGACAACAGGTTCTCCAGGTAGGCGCGAAAGGCGTACGTGTTGTTCTGAGGAGACACCATTTTGTTATTCAGGTACAGGTCCACTTGACTGAACAGCGAGTGCAACCAGTTGTTAACCGGGCCAACCTCTTTTACCACTTGGTCGCCCGTTATAGCGTCTCAGTTTGCCGATCTAAATGTGGCCTTCACATGCAGTAGCGTCTGTGACAGATCCGTGTACTCGTCCCCATGACCCGGAACTATTAACTCCACGGGTGAGTCGTCTGCCAGGGAGGAGACGGGCTTGTATTGCACCCATTTACCGCTCTCTATACTGGTCTGCGTGGGCGGCAGCGAGAACAGGTCCTACTCGGTCTTGACACACTCGCATGATTCTGATGTAGAAACGCCATTAACCAAAAATGTCTTTCGCGGTACTCTTGCTCTTGCTCTTCTTACGTCGCACAACGATCTTCCTATTGACGCGTGTTGCGGGCTTCCTTTTCTTCTCAGATACGGTCTTCGTTCCAAGGAGTTTGGCCAGAGACTGAGGGGTCACTCGCTGTACGCGCCTCTCCTTATAGGCACCGCCACCGCTAAGCACACGATCCAGTTTTTCATCGGCCTTGCGTTTCAGCGACCCGGTAAACTGTTGGGCGTTGGCCGCGACTCGGGGGTCGGCTGTGCCCGCCGCCACGTCGCCTAGGAAGCCCACACCGGACCTCAGCGCCTCCTTGCCCAGCTCGAATGCGCCGGACCTGATCAACGGGACAACTGTACGCATCAGCCCGCCTAGGAAACTGCCGATGCCGTGACCGCGTTGGAAAGCGGCTCCTCTGAATGCTGAGGACACTCCGTGCCCCGACTGCTGTTGGCGATAGTACGCCAGATAGGGGTCGTTCGGGTTCATTGCTGCTGCTGCTCTCTGCGCAGGTGAAGCTTCATGCACGTAGTCCCGAAGCGGAATGGCAGGTGGTGCCCGACGCTGTCCCTTAAATCGATTTCCACGCTATCGAAAGAGCTCTTCATCAACAGCATGTAGTGAGGGTCGGTGAAGTGAACGGTGGTACTCGCGCCGTAGGTGTAGTTTTTAGCGTCGATGTTTACAATCTTTAACAAGGGCGCTACCGTGTCGCCTACTAGCTGAGGTTCCACTAGATCGCAGTACACGTACATGTGCGAAGGGATCCCCCCGCCAATAAGTTGGGTGGTTTTATAGCTTTTCTGTGGTTGATCAAGTCCACACTGTGCGCATCATATCCCAACTGTAACGCTAGGGTGGGGCTAGATTCCAGTTGCACCACAGTCTGGTCTATCGAGATCAATTCCACCTTCCCGGTCTCCTTGTTGTACTCGAACTGGCATTGGTACAGGTTCAGTTTTGGAATGGCGTTGATGGCTTCTTGCACTCGAAAGCCTTGATGTCCTTCAGCGTGACGGGGAAGCGCAGGTTGGTCCAGTCGTACCGGGCGATGATGTCCAAGGTGTGCCTTGTGGGTCTCTGCTGATGCTCCGGGACTAACGCGGCCAGGATCGCGTACATGAAGCACATGTCATCGTTGTTTTGGACATTGATGACTGCGTGCGTAGCGTCGATGGCTTTTGGCAGCGGAATAAACGCTCTGCCTCTGAGCGGCGTGTACTCGTTCACGCGGATATCCAAGTCGCGTATGCGCAGGTAGGTGCAACCACTGCCCACCAACTCGCACTGCTCCTTCTTGTTCATGATCATGTCGAACGTCGCGGAGAGGAAAGCCTCCAAGTCGGAGGCCTCGGTCAGTGGGACGTTCTTCGTGTTGAAGGAGCGTAGGCAGGTGGCCCCGTGAATGTTGGTGAACTCGCATTCCAGGACCATGTTCACCTTGATGCTAGGATATCTGCTCATCACGTCGGTCAAAAGATCAAAGACCTCCTGGAACAGGAAGACCAGCGCCTCCTCGACAGTCAGCAAGGCGTCCATCGGTTGAGACAGTCGAAAAGTGAGGAGGCGGCTGCGGAAGGCTCGATGCACGAGCTGGAACGCGGGGAGACTGGCGCCCTCCATCGGATCCTCCTCCTCCTCACTAGGCCCCGGTTGTGGCTCCCTACTGGGTCCCGGTTGAGGCTCCCTGCTGGGTCCCGGTTGAGGCTCCTTGCTTGGTCCCGGTTGAGGCTCCCTGCTAGGTCCGGGTTGCGGCTCCCTGCTGGACCCGGGTTGAGGATCCCTGCTTGGTCCGGGTTGCGGCTCCACACTGGGTGATGGCGGTGGCCTGAAGTGATCTCGGACGAGGTTCAACACGACGGGGCAGGCGCGCGTCTGGTGGCGGTCCCGGTTGTGGCGGCGCATGAACTCCCTGTCGCAGAAGGCACCTGGCGGAACCTGGCTGCACGAGCCTCCAACTCTGCTCCTCCGTCTACAACACATAATGACAGTTACTCCACTAATAAAACGGGGGGATTACACTGACCACAATTTATTATGTGAATTTTTAAAGTTCAATTTATTAAATATTAATTACAAGAAGTATTTTTATGAAAAGGTAGCCTATAGATTATAGTTACTAACCTTGGAGCTCCTCCACGGGCTGTTGGTGGACAGTAGTGGTGTGACGGTTGAGGTTGTCCCTTCGTGTAAAGCGTCTACCACAGACGTTGCAGTCATGGCGTCTGTCGTTGTGGGCAGACTCTGTATGCCTCCTTAGGTTTCTGAACAGGCTGAAGGTGCAACTGCAAACCTCACACAAATGTTGGTTGTTCATCTACAACAACAACGGACACGTTAAGTAACTTTCTAGAGGAATGTAAAAATAAAAATAATAAAAAATGAAACAACCATGATACGCTCAGAATAGCTCCACTGATTTATGTATGTCTTACACATTGTAATGTCAGGTTCGAAATCAGTTAACTATAAATTATCAATCGTTGGAAAGACCTCATACATTTAATATAGAACTGTTCTAAAACAGGGTTTAATTAAATTTCATCAGTGAATAAAGAGTTGAGAGTACGTCCGAAGTAAAAGAAAATTAAAATGGTTTATTTAATAAAATATTTCTACTTACGTTTAATTATTGAAGGTAATCAAAGCAGGAAGAAGTCACTGGTTAGGAGCACACAAGTGGGCACTCGATAGCACATTACAGATCAACTGAGGAGGGTCATTAGGCACCGCTCATTAGTCTGTGTGCAGGAAACCACAAGTAAACAAGCGCTTGCCTCGGGGTATAACGGAGAGGGTGACGTCATGCGGAGGAGGGCTTTGTGTAACTATTTACTTTAATTAATATTTATTTTTAGTTCTTGTAAATGTTTTTTTTTTACAAAAAAGGATTTACCACATACTCTTCACCGTATCTATTCCAATCAGTCACCAATAGCAAATACTGCTGTTCATACCGGATCCATTCCCAGTACTCCTTCTCGAATGGAAAGTCCTCTGCGAGGTACCTTCTGCCCTCCTCTACCACCCACATCTCATAATCATCACGCGGAAAAGTATGAATGTTCTTGTACCGCTCCGCTCTCCACAGCAGGTCGCTCTCGTACTGTTCCAAGTCGTAATGGATCCTCGGAACACACTCCGCCGTAAACTTCTTATCAATGCGTCGGACGCGCTTCCTCCACTCGTATCGAGGTTCCACTGGTCTCCACGCAGGCTGGTATCTCACTCGCCTAACTTTCACAGTCTTTCCCTCCTCACCAACACTCACTTCAACCCGCTCGGTATCGCTGCTGCTGCTGTCAGAGGACATGGTGCCGTGACTCTCAACCGTTAACTGAAGACAAGAGAGGAGTAAACGAGGTTAAAGCGAAGGCTCGCGTGGTAAACAGCACGTAGAGGAAAAAGCAAGCGGTAAGCAAGGAAAGTACGGGGTGACGTCACGGGGGGGGGCAATGACGTCATGGGGGGCTGACGTCATGGGGGGGTGACCGGACGTGTGCCCCCGAGGAGTTGGCTCCCCCGAGAGGACGTAGCGGCCCCCGGGGAGCCCGCCGCCGCTCCCCCGACGGGGAAAAGGCGGTGACGTCCGCGACGGGAAAAGCGGTGGCGGCGGCGTCCCCGACGGGAAAAAGCGGTCCTCGACGGGAAAAGCGGCGGCGGCGTCGTCCCCGACGGGAAAAGTGGCGTCGTCCCCGACGGGAAAAGGCGGCGTCGTCGCACCTGGAAAAGGCGGTCCCCGACGGGAAAAAGCTGCGGCGTCGATTAGGTTTATTTTCGCCGGTCTCGGTTAGGTTTTCCGGTGACGTCACGGCCCCGACGGTGAGGTTCGCCGAGGAGCGGGCTCGCGGCGGCGTCAGGTCCCGGCGGCTCGGGGTCGGCGTCATGGCAGCTCCCCGTTAGGTTTACAGACAGACCCTTAAGTTAGGTCGTTCGTTATAAAACGTAAAAGAGATAAAATTTTAAAAAAAATAAAGAAACGAAAGCGAAGTTTACCGAGGCAGGCTCGAACACGGGGGGAACACGGAGGGAGCACGGGTCACCCCTCCGAGGAGTCACCCCTCCGGAGGGGGAACGGAGGGGGGACGAGGTGGAGCACGGGTCACCCCTCCGGGGCGTCACCCCTCCAGAGGGGGGACGGTGGGGGCCGGGGGGGTGATGACGTCACGAGGGGTGATCCTCATGAGGATCATAGGGAATTGCTGGTTTTGAATCGGCTATTACCCCCTATTTATGCGTTTATATTTTAAATTATGTTTTTAATTACGTTCAATTAAGTTAGAAGTTACTAACTAAACAGCTAAACTAAATATTAATGAACAACTAGTGAGAGATAGAAGACTTTTCCGATTTATGTTTTCATTTCTTAATAAATTACAGTTAATTGTAACTTGATGTTGACAGTTTACAATTAGATTGTATCAGTATATAAATACAATTTTAAATATCAAGTACCTGGGGGGCCAAGCTTTGCTCGGGGGAAGACCAGTCAGTTTGTTTAGATGACTTAAAGCATATTTCACCACTTCCCACTACTGATAATCAGATTTGTATAACTCATTTGCCTCTTTTCTACATTTTTAATGTCAGTCCAGTTGTTATTTATAGCTCAATGTCACTTTGATTTATTTTACTACTCTATATACGTAATCTTCAATCAAATCTTTTAATCTCTGCTCTCAGGAAACCACATGCTAATAATCATAAACAACATGAGTATTACTTTTACAGTTCCCTGGTTGACTATGAACAGCTGTTACAATTCTTTTGTTTTGATTTGAAACTCCATAAGCCCAATGTTAATTTTTTTAACTTTTAATTTTAGTTTTTTTACATTACAGTATTTGAATTTTCCTGGGGATGAGGCCTGTCTAGAACTTAATTTTATCCCAGAAATTAGTTATTTCGAACATTTGAAGGAAATCGTTGGAGCCGTTTTTGAGATCAGTGTCGCAAGCAAGCAAGCAAGCATACAAGCAGACCTTACTCATATTAGGGTGTAGAATTTATAAATTGACTATGTATTTTACCATACAAGTTTGCTTTGGTTACCGGTAAAAATATACCACAAATAACTGTATCACAAGTTTAAACCAGAATAAAACCAGTTTATTTTATAAGTACCACCTACTCGAACTATTTATAAATATTTTTATTTTGCAACCACCCAAGTATTCTTCCTTTGTTTTAAAAATAATAGCTTGTCCTTTCTTAAAACATATTTTACTGTTTCCCGTGGTTTTTCTGACAACGAGTGTAGTAAACAAAAAATGAATGCTCTATTAACTGGTTTTATGTACAGTACTCATATGAATGAGTACAGTACTATAAAACTGTAATTTAAGTTTCGAATATACACTTTCACAAGGATTGGTTAAACACTGGTCCATTGCTGAATAGAAGGAAAAGGGTTTTTTCTGATACGAAGTTTTCCTAGACGTAATATAAAAGTTTCCTTACATTCCAAGCAGCAGGAATCTCGGTCATCACGTTAGTAGATATGAATAAGACGACAACTCTCATACCAGAGGATATGAATAAGTGGGTTAGTTGCGTTGCCGTGACGTTCCAGTGGGCGGGCATCAAGGTTCGTAGAGCCAAGGGCGGATCCAGAGGTCATGTTTGGGGGGGGGTGGTCACCGAAATTAGCCCCCCTCCTCACGGGTGGTCACTGGCACCCCCATTATTTAATTTAAAACTATATTAAATTATTAAACGAATGATACGAAAGTTAAAATAATATATCAATAACCTTGTACTCAAGAAAAAAACAATCATAACTTTCTAAACAAAACAAACTAAACAAAAAATAATTTTATTTCTGCTTCGCCCGATCGTAAATAAAAATAACAAATATTTAGGCATTAAACTTTTATCTACGTTATCTGTAGACGTTTATGAACAAGTAAGATGCCTAAATTAAATAAACTATTAATTTCAGTTATTACACATACGAAAAACTACTATTTACAAAACTTATTTGAAATCTGCATTTGAACTGTGCAACTCGAAGATACAATGAGGAATGAGGCTGACAGCCAAGGTCAATGACTTGAAAAATGAAAATGTACCACATTTACAAAATGAAATAATTGGCGTATGAGCTTCCGTTTGCACGCAATTTAATCTTTGTTTCCTTTTATTTCATTACGTATAACTTGAGGCAATTTTTGCTCCTATAACCAAGCCAATGGATATTAATACCTAACAATGGATTAGGTTTACACAAAAATAAAACCAAACCTACAGCTGAAGCAAACGGCGGTCGACAGGTGAAATCCACTGAGCTCTATGTTATATCTAGTCACCACTCAGTGTCAGAAAAGCTTGTCACTGTGTTTTTCGGCCGTTATGTTGGCCAAATTGTTTTACTGACGCATTATGGGAGTTTTTGACGTTTTAAGTTTTGGCGGTATGGTAATTTTATTCCCCATTTAAATCAATGTTAATTTAGTGATTTTTCAAAACCTTTATCATTGTTTTTAAGTACATTACGAGTCGAAACCTGGTGTTATAAACTTAAAATTGAAACCTTGCGAATATTTTTAAATAAAAAGTAACCAATCATCTTGAAGCTAATTAATGATTTAGCTAACATAAAAATGGTCTTGTTTCTAGGTTTATGGTCGTTGGTGAATGACATTGAAAATCGTACACCTGGGTGGTTGGTTTAATTATTTATTTTACTTACACATCAACACAGCAACATTATTAATAATGGATGATTCAAATATTAAATTCAAATCCATTAACTGTTGACAGTAAACACTACAGCGGAAAATCGGTCGGCGACTTTTAATTTTGATAGCGTCCACCCGATTAATTTTGATTGGTCCAGCTAACGCAAGGTGACAACACAACAAAGCAAAAAGATTATCTAGACGGCACGCTTTTGGGAATTATTTAGTCAAAGACTAGTGACTCCAGATAACATAGAGCAGACATCAGTGTTGAAATCCAGTAAAAAATAACGAACGAATATAATGGGACCAACCTTATCTGTTTAATGGTATATCTTTTATTCCATTTATCGAACGATTAGGTGCAATAGTTTTAATTTGAATGTAACAATGTAGACGGGAGCAGCAAAATTGATTTTTGCAACCGAAAAACGGGATTTAGTGAGACTTTTTCTACTTCAATTTTCATTCGGATGTATTCAAACTTTCTACTTAGGCCTAAGTAATCAAATAAAACACAATAATTTTTAGGTTTGGGGGGGCGACCGCCCCTACCGCCCCCCCCTTGGATCCCGGTGCGGCACACGGGAGACATTTCAGGAGGCATCTACCTCTTATCTGCTAAAATTACAATATCATAAATGAACAACTTAACGTTCGCCAATCTATTAAAATACCCCCGTCGCAGCAAACCTGCGCGCTCAGCGAATTTCCAATGCAAAATATATGTCTTAATACCACATAAAGTTTCTTAAAAATATATTCACAAATAAGCGATATATCAAATTTGAATTATTCTCCATAAGAATAACATTGGGAATGAGTACGCAGGTTTGCTGCAACAAGTAACACAAAAAATGGGTTTTATGCAAATATCAAAAGAACTCAACTAGGTGAACCAAAAAACCAAGTTTTAATAATTTATGATCATAATTAAGGGATAAATTACATTTTACTTATTCTCCATAAGAATAATATGGGGGCTGAGGACGCAGGTTTGCTGCTACGGGAATATTCGACAAAAATTGCGTTTTTTGTGCAAATAAAAATAGACCACAACCAGATGAAACTGTATACCAAGTTTCGCTAGTACACGTTCATAAATAAGGGAGCTATCATTTTTTTCTTATTCTCCATAAGGATAGCATTGGACAACGTACTGTGTTTAGCACTTTCAATATCTCAGTAACCAATTGACGTAGACAAATGATCAAAACACCAAATTGTGTGTTTTTTAAAGCTGATCCAATGGTGAAAACTAAAATTTGACTTTTTAAAATGTTAAAATTAAAAACTTAAAAAAAAACATTTTTGGGGTACAAAACCCCCCCCCCCCCCAAAATACCACTTCGGATGGGTCGATCTGTCTGGTTTTTGAACTTAAAGTCATAAATAATGCTTTACACGTTTTTACCAAATTGTATCAAAATCGGACCATTTTTTACGAGAGTTATCGCACCCACGGACACACACGCACGCACACACACACACACACACACACACACACACACACACACACACACACACACACACACACACACACATACACATATATATATATACACACACACAGTTTCAAACGAATGGTGTTTTTGGGGTCTGGGGACCTCAAAACGATAAGTTATCATGGTCCCGGGCCTAGGTCTTACCATGCCGACTACGGTAATAGCTTCTTCCCTATAGGGGAAATTCGCTAAAAAGGTCACATCAAAATTAATTCACTATAAAACAAAATATTTTTGTCCTAAAATCAAGCCGTTAGAGCCCTCACGTAAAATCGCGCGATTATTCACAACTCAAATGGCGTCTAATAACTGTTTAGGTATTTTTGAAGCTTGTTTGAAACTATCAAGAATAACTCAAACTTGTTTTTTTAAGCAACTCCACATATTAACAATGTTAAATTAAATAGCTGTTTTCATTGTCTTCATTTTAAACACGGGATATCAATGTTTACAGTTATTACCACTCCTGCCACTCATTTACAGTACCTACAAGAGTCCAATACTATTTTAATGTAATACGAAACCTGTAATCTTGATTTCCTTTTAAACTTAAATTTATATTATATACAGGGTGTCTCGTAACTCTCTGGACAACGGTATATAGCGTTATTGCTTAGGTCAAGACAAACACATTTCACTATAGGAACATGGGTCTGTGGTGCCTAGTTTCCCGTCTGTCTGTCTGTAGGCCTATGTGTTTTTTACAAAAAACACTCATAACTCCTAAACTCTTTGAGGTACAGCGTTGAGATTTTACACAAATGTTTGTCTTATTAAGACGTATGTTTTTGAAAAATTCTAATAACATATCATTAACAGTTTCAAAATGGTGGCCATTGAAAATATTTTATGCCAAATTCCACGAAGACCGTTGACTTAAAAAAAATGCAAGAGACATAAAAGTTAGCCCATTTTATGTAGATTTCAATGATACCTTACTTGTTAAGATTGGATAAAGAATAACAGATAAATTAGTTCTTTTCCTAATGCATGACCACTTTTCTCCATTTAAACAATGCTAATACTACTTTTACATTCTCTAAATAACTTTAACAAGGTGTAAATAGAGAAAAGATTATTGCTTTCAGAGCCTTGTTCTTTGATTTAAAGTTATGAAATACGTTCATATCTGTTGCTAAGTAACATTACTTTTATTTTTAAATAAAAAAAACCAACAGTGATGATGTAAAAAGTTTGTTTGTAATTATTAAATACAACTGGACAATACCTTATGATATTTATGTATTTACAATAAGGCCTCCTTTATTTACAAAAAATGTTCAAAATTACGACTGTCAACACGGTTGCATAATCTAAACCGATCAATCATGGATCGTTGAACACGTTCAAAAACTGGGCCATCTTCTTGTATGATCGCGGCTTCTTCAACCACTCGACCTACTAAGTCAATCTCACTTTCTACAGGTGAGCAATAAACTAATTGTTTCATTGTGCCCCAAAGGAAAAAGTCCAGAGGTGTGAGGTCAGGCGATCCCTACTGAAACTAGCTTCGTCAGTAAACAAAACTTTTCGAGAAATAGAGGGTTGTTTAAGTCTTTTTCCAAAAACCAGCGAGCGCAGTTCACCCTTCTGGGAAAATCTTCTGGTTTCAAGGCCTGTACTTTTTGGGGACTATACGGGTAAAGTTTCTCTCCTTTCAAAACTCTCCACACCAAAAAACTCCTTGCCACAACCAAGTTCTTGCCCTACCACTCTAACACTTACAGACGGATCCGTTTCAAACCGATCAAGAACGAGTTCCTCGAACTCAACATCACGAACAGATCTGTCACGCCCAGTGTCACTCATATTTACCTTAAAGGTTCCCGTTTCCTTCAATCTGTTGTGTACTGCACTGAATGTCTGATGGTTAGGACATTGCCTGTTCGGGAAGTGTTCTGCATACAATCTCGCCACTCCTCTTGCATTGCCACGAGCCATTCCAAAAACAATAGTGCATATCACAGTGCTCCTGTGATGAGTAAGTATTCATTTTGCTCACATGCAGTACAAAACTGTAAACTTAATAACATAAAAACACAATGAATAATGACTTTTACTAGGTTTACTGTTATAAGAATAGTGATCAACAAAACACATGCAGTAATGTTCAGACAACAATGCTTTTATAAAATGGCAACAACAAATTATTCAATCAGCTGTTTATGTAATAAAAACAGCTGATTGACGTATGACTTGATTTCAGTAAAGAATTTAGAGAATGTAAAAGTAGTATTAGATGTGTGAGAGACTAAAGGGATGTGCGAGTGAGAGAGAAATATGATGCGCGGGTGCCTGCACGTGCGAGTTGGGTCGCTATGGGCGGCTCAGGGGTAGGTAGGTGTCTGGCGTGGGCTAAAATTAAAAAGTTTATTGTACACAACTTTTTTTGAAACTTTATTTTTACATATTCTTGCGTAAAACTGCCTTTGTACAACCTTGGCTTGGGTTAGCTGAAGTTTTAAACCCTTGAATAAAAAAAACAACAGAAATACAAACTTTATTTCCTGAAATAATACAAATTTTACTAAAATCAAGTTAGGTAACCCTTAAGTATATTTTTTGAAAATACATAAACCAATTTTGAAACATCTATGATTGGCCGTTTTCAACTAGTGTATAATTCAAATTACTCTAAAACGGCACTTCAAAGGGTGAAAAACCCAATATAGCGGAAATAATTATCCAAAAAAATGTGTGTTTACGATTTGTATAATCCCTAGAACTCTATTAATACACCTGAAAAGCTCGGGCTGTCAAGAAATCGGTCTTTACCCCCACCCCTTCAATGGCACTCGCGGCCGCTCAGTGGATTTCAGCATTGTGCACCCTATCGTTTACACGCTTTTGCGCCTCGCCAGATTCATGTAATTACAATAAAGTTTATATATTATTGATCTGCATGAACTAAGGAATCTAACAGTATAAACTTCTTGTAGTTTGGTAATTTATTTTATTCGTAGTAATGAAAACTAGTTAGTGTTTTAAAAGTGGAACACGAAAAAGTCACAAAACGTAACCTTTTTTGTTTTGGGGTTAAAAAGAAAATTCCAGCGGAAAAGTTGTAGATGATTAGTTGATCCACAATTTTGATCCCAAAAATTTTTTTATAAGTTGATTTATTTGTTCTGTAAATATGGTAACAACGTTTCCCGCGCTCAAACCAATTCGTGCCGAACTCATTCCAGCTAACTGAGCAACACTTAGTTATACAACACGAATTTGATTGTATTAACTAGCTGAACTATAACTTATTATTTTACAGGCAGTAAGTAGTCTATGGTAGCTACTCTTGTTTTTATTTTGGAAATAGACATTTGTTTCATTGCCGCTGTTTTTTATTAAATAAACTGAATCACAAGAGGAACCAACATATACGGTACCATGTAAAATGACACAGGGAACAGGTTAATATTCAAAATGAATTTCAAACCCAATTTTAAATGATATTTTATTATAATATAAGATTATAAAGTTGTTCTTAGACATCTTAAGTGTTATTAAATAAAATTAACTTATTTAATTTCTGCCTTAGGCTCATTGATGCTTTATTTTGTTCCATAGATTGAGTCCAGGTTAAATCACGACATAATAGTTTCAAAATAACAGCAAATCGTTTTAACAAGTTGTAACACATGTCGATCATCATAATGGGAGGTGATGGGATTTGAACAAAATATGTTGCCACCAAAGTGATTTATATCTCCATTTATAAAATGAGGAATGCCTCCCGCGAAAAAAACTGTAGTCACTGCGTTGTTTTTTAATTGTCTTCTAAGACAACCAATTTAAAAATCATCTGGTTTGAAGTGCTGACTACAAAGTCTACTTGCCTCTGACGGAAAAAGTGTTTTCTTTTCGTATAAATTGACCCATTTTTCTTTAAAGCCTGGGTCTGAAGGTAGACTGGAAATAAACCATGGGAAATAATGATTAAGAAATTTTAGTGAGTTCGATTTAATTATTAGTTAAGCTTATTCCTTATACCGGGCTTCCAATAAATTACCTTTACAAATTTAATCGTGTGTAGAATGTAATATAGTAGTATTTTAGTGGGGGTAGATTTTTTCTAACACATGTTCTTAAGTTTGTTAATTTTTGCATGGTCTTTACTTATTTATTTCATCAAAACTATCTATTTTAATAATTTTAATTGAAATGAAGGTGAGATGTTGTACCCTACCTTAATTTATGGTAATTGCCCTCGACATTTCGACAACTATCACATAAATTCTCTGAAACCACTTTTCAGTACTCCAGTGCTTTTGATTACCTTGACATCTTAAATATAATTTAGAACACTTGCAGGTAGAGACAATTCGTGAGGTTTTTAAAATTAAAATCAAAATACATTTATGCTGTTACAAATGCCTTTTTTTTATTTACGTGAAAATAATTGAATTTAACATAACTAAACTTATTCCAGTTTACCTTTTTATAATATTACCATAAAATAATACATCTTTTTCTATTAAAATTTTATATCATTTTCATTATTGCTACCCCTTTTTACTTATACAATATTTCATTAATTTGGTTTAGGTAGGGAATAGAAAGGATTGCTCGTTCTGAAGCTCATTCCCCATACTCTTGAACCCTTTAACATAAAATAAGCGCAGTCCGCGCTATAGAATTGCTTCGAACTATTTACTCAATTTTAGTTATTGATAATATTTATTTCCCCAACTTTTACTGCATTTTACTTTACTGTACAAAATACTCGGTAGCCAGACTCAAAGTTATTATAAAAGAAATCTAAAATGTACAAAATTATTCTTTAAATTCACCTGAAAAGACAGTACATAATTTATACACTCCTGCTACTATAATAGATACAAAGTGTTGTGAATACCTTCAAAAAGGGTGAAAACTACGAGACCAGCGATTCAGCCGACGACGAAGTCCGCCGACCAGATGCACACCAACACCGCCTTCTGAATGAGAAGTCCCGTCCTGGTAGGGTTACCCCCTCTTGCTGTCTTATATAACTTAATCCTGTCTTATACTAGTTTCAGCAAGATTTAAACATGACTAATCCGATTATCTAGTATCCTGTATATACTGGTATAGTGAGTCATCCTTTGGCTTACCGAGTTTTACTTGAACTTTTAAAATATTGGCAAAAATTAAATGAAAACTCTATATTTTATAATAACTAAATTAATGTACCAATGGTAATTACGGTACATTCTTCCCCCTTCAAATTTTGGCAATATTTTAAATTCTATTCATTTGAACTTCTAATACTAAACAAAATCTTTCTTCTAAATATTCAACACACATATGTCAACATAATGTGCAAGAATACACTTCAAAAGTTATTCAAAACAACACATTTTTGACGAGGTAGATAGTCCTTTTGAAGATCACAACACGCCAACTGTGCGTGGAGCGGAGAGTAGTAGACAGTCGGACGTCGACATTCCAGCGCCGATAAGGAAAAGAATAGGGTTTGGGGCAGGTCAGGATGTACAATATTTGGACAGTTCCCTATTGAAATAAACCAATTGCTTCCCCCTCCTTCTCAAAATACAAATACATTCAGTCTGTTCCTGAACTACCTAGCGTCAGGTCGCGTTATTACATTTTAACATTTATTAATTTTTGTTGTGTTTCATAACTAAAATAAAGTACATTGTTTTCTTACAGTTTTAAAATTAAATTATGCTTTGGTTAATATAAGCGAAGTGCAGTGATTCAGTGATGTGTCTAGTGTTACAGTGGATAAATAATTAAAAAAAAAATATTTAGTGTCAAGTGTTCCACAGTCTACATTCATACAATCATTCGTATCCGAATCATTCAGTCTTGCATACATCAGTCCTCGTTACGTCCGTCAATTAATCGCTTATAAAACCTTTCCTCATTCAAAATAAAGCTATCTTCATTTTATATTTCCCTTAACATCGTAATTCAAGATTTTCAAGTTTAAATTTACCCCTAATTCATCTAACAATACATAATTACATAAACTCAAAAGTTTACCTCTATCAAAATTTCACTAAACTTTGAACTAATTTGTATTTGTGAACACATTTATTTACAACAATAATAATCATTCTATATTCCTTATTTGCTACAAGCGAATATTATTTCAGAAATATATTTTACTAAACTTAAACCCTGTTCGCAGTGTCCAACTTGCTTATCTGTTATCAGGTTGAAACTTTCCTGTTCCACTTGGCAAGGCTAGTCTTTCATTGTCAAACACGAAACAAATAATCTTCCGTTTTGGCTTCCTTGATTTAAAGTTGTATAAATCAACTCATATATATTCGTTACATTTTACATTTTATGTTACTAAATATTAGCTAACATTTTCCACGTAAATATCCCTACAACATACATTATACACAGTTTCACCTCCAAAAATGTTACTCCGTTAATTCTCTACTTCCTTTAATAACTTTTACAATTTTATTACACCTTTGTTTTATTACGTCATTTCCGGTATTACTAGAACATGTTCATTCATCTATCTTTAACATTTTAAACAATTGCGCTTAAACGGCTACAATCTGTTACATGTCCTTCTCACTTCATTGTTTTGTACGTTAACATTAACAATGTATGTACTTTGTTTTAATTGGCACATGTTAAATGTCCTCATATTTTACAATTTATTTGTCTTGCTTTCGCAATTGGGACGGCTACCTTCATATCAAATGATAGGTTAACATTTCACATACATTTTATTTACAATAATTGATCAATTACCTTATACTATTATTTACAATGCGCATTGGTTATTTTACAATATATTTACATGACGTCATACCTTAACTACTATTTACATAACTGGTCTTTTTTCACATCTTTCATCAGGGTTTGTTGTTGGGTTTTAATTGACTTATGTGTGCTCTCTTAATTACCTCAGGATTCCCTACTAATTGCAATAGCACACTGACTGGCGAGAGAAAATAAATTACCTTATACGGCCCTGTATATTTAAAATTCATTTTTGCCTGGTAACGATTCACTTTGTTACTAAGCGTTTGACTTTCCAAATAAACAGTGCTACCGATAACATACGGATGCTTTACTCTGTCAATATTATACCTATCCCTATTTTTATTTTGACTTATTGATTTTTTACAATTTCGAATGGCTTGATCAAACCTGGTTTTGGCATCGCTTTTACTTAAACTAGTATCCAACAGATCATTTATTTTCCATAAATTACTCAGACTATGGTTCGGCTTATGATTAAACATTAGTTCAAAAGCTGTACATTTTGTGGTTTCACATACAGAAGTGTTTAAGCTAGTTTGGATGTGTTTTAAATTCACACAGCAATTATTTTGGGTGTCATGGTGGTACGCTCTTATCTGCTGCTTAACATTCCTCAGAAGTCTCTCCGCTATATTTGGATTTGGTCTATAGGGTATTAACTTATGGTGTTCTATAGAATACCTAAACATGAACTGCTTAAATTGTACACTTTTAAAACATGGTCCGTTATCAGATACTAATTTCCTACATGAGCTGAAGTTATTGAAAATCACATTTTCCAAACAATTAATTACAGTGCTAGACGTAATGTCCCTAACAGGCATTAACCAAACATATTTAGTAAATGAATCTACAGCTATTACAATATGTTTGTTTCCTAATTTGGATCTCACTAACGGTCCAGCTGTATCTACATACAAACAATCTAATGGTTCTTTAGGTACTGCAGAAATCAATTTACCTTCAAAACGCTGCTGCGGCTGTTTTGATTTCAAACATACTTCACACCTCTTTACCCTTTTACGGATTTCATTAATCAAGTTAGGCCTAGTAAAATACTCGATCACTTTGCTTACTGTTCTATTCTGACCTTGATGACCTCCATAATTAGAACAATGGTAATATTCAAATAACATATCAATTAAATTTTCTGGTACATACACTTTCCCTTTGTGCTTATCAGATCTACGAAACATTAATACATCGTTTTTTATATAAAAGTTATCCTTATTTGTTTTGTCCTTAACACTTTGAATGATTTGTATACATTCTGGGTCTGCCCTTTGATGTTCAGCAATATTTACATAGGCTAACGGTATATCAGAAATGACATTTAAACTAGCTTTTACAAACTTCTTGCTTACAGAGCTAAACTTCTTTTTATTCTTACTGTTAATTACATTTTCATCTCGGGGATCGGAATCTACTTCGACAATTTCAACTCTATCACTAGACATATTCATTCTGGATAATGCATCCGCTACAGGATTATCTTTACCCTTTACATGTAACACCTTGAAAGGTAGCGCTATAATTTGTTCAAGCCAGCGCGATAATCTACCAAGTTTATTGAAGTTTCCCAAAACAAAAGACAAGGCGTGGTTATCAGTTAACAGATAAAAGGGCTGAAGTTCTAAGTACATGTAACATTTCTTAATGCTTAAAACTACTGACAAAGCCTCCTTTTCGTAAATACTTAAATTACGTTCTGCATCGGTAAACTTTTTGCTATAATACGCTATCGGCATTTTATCTCCGTTATCATTACATTGCAACATAGTTGACCCGGCTCCATTTTGAGCTGCGTCAGTAAACAAATAAAATGGTTTCTGAAAATTGGGGATTGCTAATACAGGTGGGTTTACAATAGCTTCCTTAAGTCTACAAAAACTACTGTTACATTCCTCTGTCCACTCAAACTTTGTTCTTTTCTTACGTAACTCATTCAATGGTGCAGCTATCTTAGCATAATCCTTTATATATTTTGAAAAATAATTTACCATTCCAATAAACGTACCAACTTGCTTGCTATTCTTAGGAGTACTAAAATTACGAACAGCTACGGTCCTACTTGGATCGATTCGTATTTTTTTGAAATCAAATTTCCTAAATAACTCACTTCATTATCAAACAGTTTGACCTTTTTTGGATTGACAGTTAGGTTGTGCTTACTTAATCTATCTAAAACTTCGGTTACATGCTTCAAATGTTCATCTTTGTTTTTTGAAAATACTAACAAATCATCTACAAAATTAAGTACATAATCAAACTTTATATCTCTAAATACATTGTCCAGATACGAGCTAAGAAGCCCGGAACCACAGTGAAGTCCATATGGGATTCGATTAAATTCAAAGAGTGACACCCCATTGCTAAAGGCCGTTAAATGTTTGCTTCTTTCAGTAAGAGGTATTTGCATAAAACTGTTTGACAAATCGATTACTGAAAACACTTCAGCATCCTGTAAGTACTGGTAAAATTCTTCTAAATTCCCTAGAGGATAATTAACACGTACAATTTTCTCATTCAACTTACTGTAATTTATTACTAAACGGTGAGACTTATCCGGTTTTGGAACAAGAAAGGAAGGGCTAGAGTAATTACTAATACTCGGCCTAATTATTCCTTGCTTAAGTAAATCACTTAAAATACCTTTCATTTCTTTCATTTTACTAGGATGTACAGGGTATGGTCTTTGATTAACTACCTCTTTGTCTTTGAGCTGTATATCAAATTCAAAATTAAGTGCACGGCCAATTTGAGTGGTAAAAACATTGGGATATTTTTTGACTAACCTTTCAACAGTGCCTCTCATATCACTACAACCTATGTCTAAATCTTGCTCTGATTGTACATTGTTTACTAGACTAGATAAACAGACTCGGTTTCTTTTACTTCCTTTCAATGATAGTTTTACATTTGGTCGAAACTTAAAATAACACTGATTTTTGCTTAGATCAATTAACATTCCACTCTCTCTAATGAACGTACTGCCTAAAATCATGTCACAATTTAATTTGTGAATCACAGAAAATTTAACATACCAAGAAAATTCTCTTATTTTAATTTTTACTACACATTGTCCCATTATTTTAATTACATTGCTGTCAGCTGTAACACAAGTTGCCTCACTATTACTTATATTTGTAACTAATTTCCTTTGACATAACGTATTGTATACCCTTTCACTAATAGCGTTCAAACAGGCACCGGTATCAATGAGTGCGTCAACAATGAGACTATCTTTATTGTTGCGACTTCCGGACAAATGTACGGCTAACTCGGGCAAACTAGAGATATTACATGTTTCCGTTAAACCTATTTTATTCATGATTCTACGTTTGGATCTTTTTATCTTTAACAATTCCTTTCTACTAAACATATGCACACTACACCACTTATTATTTTTTGTACTATTATTTCCAACAGTATTGTTACACTCTTTTTGTTTACAAATCATTTTACTTCTAAACTTACTTTCATTTTGACAAATGTATTGGTTATTTATTCGGGAAAATTGCTCCTTATTTAAATTATATACATTATTTTGCTGTTTGATACTATTTACATTAGAAGAATTTTCCCTACTATCTAGTTTTTTGGATTTGTCGCCTGAAACAGTACTTGGCTATATGACCCGGCCTACCACAGGAAGAACACACTTTATCACCTTTTGACCTGGAATGCACATTTATACCTCGCTCTACTGGATTACCCTTTTCTTCTCTGATACGTAAGTTATTTTTAATATCAATACTTAGGCTATGCAAACATGCTTTTTCTAAATCAGCTATTGTAGTAATGTTTCTTACTAATGACAAGTTTACTCTGCACTTAGGATTTAAGCCTATTATTATTAACTCAACAATTTCTGGTTCTGTGTACATGCAATTTAATATCTTAGCGTACTCCTTTACTCTATTTATGTATAGTGGTAAGGGCTCGTTGCTCTCTTGATGACGGGTGACAAATTGCCTGACTAAATCCTCCCTAACACTTATAGGTACAAAACAATGTAGGATTTCCTGCTTTAAATTCTCTAAGCTCTTATCTTTATGACTCAGCATAACATCAAGAAGTGGTGACTGGGTTTTCGTTACAAAAATATCTATTATCTGTTGATCAGATAAACTAGTTTCCTTTTGAACTTTAAATAATACTTTTACAAACTGAATTAAATCTGGTGCTGTTAGTCCGTTACAAACAGTTACATTTCTTAAATAAGTTTCTAGCGGATTGGGTAATTTTCTGTACAGGTTCGGATCAAAAGGAACAGAAGTGGACGCTGCACAGGTTAACTCAATAGGAATTGGATTTTTTGGCCTACTCGGTCCAGCCGAAAATTCCGGATTTGGATTGGTTACAGGGGACTGTACAGTTACATTAGTTTCCTTATCAAATACCTCCTCCAAATTTTCCTCCTCCATATTCGTTTCACTTAATTTGCGAACAGTAGATTCTACTACATTTCGGTCAAAACTTAATTCATTAAACTTATTTTTAACTATCATATATCGGTCACATAACTCTTTGCATTCTTTCTTTTGGTCATTAGTTAAGTCACAAATACCTAGCGAGGCGATTCTATGTTTACAATGATTTATTCTAGCATCTTGTCTGGCAATTTCGATTGATTCGATTGATTGACCATTGTTAAGTTCAAGCGCTTTTTCCTCCATTAAGCTAATCTTACTACTTAACCATTCAATTTCGTCTTGTGGCACCAAGGTACATTTTATATTTTCACTATTTACCGGAACCTTTTGCATTAAAACTTGTCTCAACATTTTTCTAAGATCAGAAACTGTACTTCCATCACTCAACTCAATATTTCTTAACTTCAACTCGTAAATTAACTCGTCCTTTAATAACAAATCTACTTTCACAGGCATTTTGGATTTTAATTAAGTTTTACAACAACTTTAAAATATATGATTCACAAAATACAGGAATTATTCTTTTATAAACTAACAAGGGTTTCTAATCTTTTAAAACATTAACCATTTTGAATTTACAGGACAAAAACAGTATTACAATCTAGCATTATCCTTTGCATTAAATACAGCATATTCACATAAAAAGCAGAGTTGCGCATTTTGTACCCTACCTTAATTTATGGTAATTGCCCTCTACATTTCGACAACTATCACATAAATTCTCTGAAACCACTTTTCAGTACTCCAGTGCTTTTTGATTACCTTGACATCTTAAATATAATTTAGAACACTGGCAGGTAGAGACAATTCGTGAGGTTTTTAAAATTAAAATCAAAATACATTTATGCTGTTACAAATGCCTTTTTTTTATTTACGTGAAAATAATTGAATTTAACATAACTAAACTTATTCCAGTTTAACTTTTTATAATATTACCATAAAATAATACATCTTTTTCTATTAAAATTTTATATCATTTTCATTATTGCTACCCCTTTTTACTTATACAATATTTCATTAATTTGGTTTAGGTAGGGAATAGAAAGGATTGCTCGTTCTGAAGCTCATTCCCCATACTCTTGAACCCTTTAACATAAAATAAGCGCAGTCCGCGCTATAGAATTGCTTCGAACTATTTACTCAATTTTAGTTATTGATAATATTTATTTCCCCAACTTTTACTGCATTTTACTTTACTGTACAAAATACTCGGTAGCCAGACTCAAAGTTATTATAAAAGAAATCTAAAATGTACAAAATTATTCTTTAAATTCACCTGAAAAGACAGTACATAATTTATACACTCCTGCTACTATAATAGATACAAAGTGTTGTGAATACCTTCAAAAAGGGTGAAAACTACGAGACCAGCGATTCAGCCGACGACGAAGTCCGCCGACCAGATGCACACCAACACCGCCTTCTGAATGAGAAGTCCCGTCCTGGTAGGGTTACCCCCTCTTGCTGTCTTATATAACTTAATCCTGTCTTATACTAGTTTCAGCAAGATTTAAACATGACTAATCCGATTATCTAGTATCCTGTATATACTGGTATAGTGAGTCATCCTTTGGCTTACCGAGTTTTACTTGAACTTTTAAAATATTGGCAAAAATTAAATGAAAACTCTATATTTTATAATAACTAAATTAATGTACCAATGGTAATTACGGTACAATGTGTTTTAGGTTAATTAGTACAAATTCTCAGTGTTGGGGAGTAGCGCCCTACCAGTAGCGGCGCTACAGTAGCGCGCTACTTTTTAGTAGCATCAGCTGTATAGCTCCGCTACTTTAGAAAAAAAGTCGCTTTAGCTGTAGCGCGCTACATTTTTAGAGTAGATGTAGCGGATTATTTAGATACTTTTTACGCTACTTTTACAGTTTTGATGTAATTACGTTTACATACTTGACTTCAATTAATTAATCATAAGATAACCTCAATCTCTGACTGTGACCTTGATGTTTTGCAAAGTAAAAACTTGCAATAAAATAAATGTAGATGTAGGTTACATTTAATGTACGTACATCATACCACAGGATACTTTGTATCATATTGTTATTTTGCTAACTACTTTATATCATGGCACCAAAATCAAAATTGACAATGACATTAATGTTATTGATAAAGAAGCTGGTACATTTCTATAGGGCGGTGGACGTTCAAAAAGCAAAAAGCCCTACCATGACCGGCCAAGAAAATTTTTTCAAACTTTTAAAGAAAAGTAATTTTGTAGTAACATGTAGGCCTAAGTTATGGTGGAATTGTGGCCTAACTGTTTCTATAAATTCAAAACTTAATATGAAGCTACATTTTAAGGTTGGTTCTTTTAAATTTTGTATTTAGGCCAAGTCTATGAATGATATGGAGTTATTTTACAAATAAATTATTGCAAAGACCAACGTTTTTTCAATACCACATACATATGCAAAGTATAACTGTGGGCCTAGTACTTGTAAATTGTGAAACCAGTCTGATGAAACTATGTTATTTGTCATGAATTATTTAATATATTATCATAGATTAAGCATACTCCTAAGGAGTATGCTTAGTCTATGATATTATGCTTGAAAATTTTTTGGTTCCTCAGCTGTTTCTTTGATGTAGGCCTATGTATTTGAATTAAATTTAAGACGTTATTTTCTCATGTCACTAATCTGTTTACACCAACCATAGATTTAAAAATACATTTGATTACATAGAAAAATAGGACTAAAAACAACAAAATAAAGTAACTTATGTAGGTATTTGTGGAAATTCATAGCTAAAATACTCGTACTATTAGATATGAGTGTGTGGGGCAGTAAAATTTGTTTACATTATTAAAGAAAGTAAGGACCAGACTGAAAGTAGCTACAATTATAGCTAGCTACTTTTTACTGGTAGCTGTAGCTGTAGCTAGCTACTTTATAAAAAATCTAGCTTTAGCTGTAGCGAAGCTACTTTTTTATAAAAGTAGCTGTAGCTGTAGCCAGCTACTTAAAAAAAGTAGCTTCCCCAACAATGCAAATTATGATATTCGAGTTCGAAATAATGTTGAAAACTTAATTTCAACAAAAAATCATGGAACAGGAAGTGTACTCCACCCGATAAAATAGTACTTGTTACACCAAGTCACACAGCTTGCCCTTCCTTCAGAAGAAAACGTATTTTTACTTTCTCCCCTTATACATAGTATATGGAGAAAGTATTGTTTTCGTCAAAGTTTTTTGAATTTGAGTTGTTAGTGGAAATATTCATTTTGGTGCTCCCTGAACCCAAAAAAGCGATTTTTACGTGATGTCTGTGTGTCTGTCTGTCTGTATGGATGTGTACAGAGCTAGAGCCCTAACCAAAGGTCCTATTTTTATGAAATTTGGTATGTAGGTACTAATCCACATATCTCCAGGCGTTTTTTTTTTCATTTTTTGGAATTTTTGATTTTTAAGGGTAATTATCCCCCAAAAAACATGAAAAATCAAGATTTCTCAAAAACGGCTCTAACGATTTTGATTAAACTTTATTCGTTTGTAAAACTTTAGTTTTCCAACAAAATGACACCACCCGCATTTCTTTAAAAATTCGGGTTCAGAAATTACAAGACTTAAAATATCAAAAATTCAGTTTTTTGGATTTTTCATAAAAAAACATAAATGTAAAAATATTACTATTCACCATTAAAAAGAGCTCAAAAAACTAAATAATTTAGTATCTTGCATTACAATTCTACGATTACTGGTTGCGGAGAAAATTTAAATTTTCATTTTGCGGTAAACACATTACGTTGTCCAATGTTATTCTTATGGGGAATACAAAAATTACTATTTCTCTCTTATTTGCTGATCAATTTCGTTAAAACTTGATATACTTGTCAAGTTAGCATTGACCAACAGAGGAAAGTCTAAATATGTTGCCCCTTAATAACCCTGAGGGGGGAATAGGGGCATTTCCCCTCTTAAAACCACGTGTGTAGCAATGGATTCTGCAGTGTTTCCTAAACAGGGATTTGGGTGGATACTTTTGAGAGCAACTTGTTTACAAGATTTTCTGTACATTCGACCGTGCTTTGTATTCTATATTTAGTAAATAAAAAGTAATTTATCCATCAAAGTTGGGCTAAAAAGGGAGAAAGTATGTGTTAGTTTCCTGATACCGTTTATTTATTTATTATAAGATAAGGTACAAACTTAAGAAAAATAGGATATCATGGAATAAAGGTTGTTTCCGGCGCGGGACAGCAACACGACGCGACGCGACGGCCCGGCGGTGGCGATATCAAAATAAGCGCGCGTTTGCCCTTTAAATGTGAGAAAACCAAAGACTGTACAAACAAATGTTTCAAATAAAAGTGTTTATTCAACTCATTTCCAAAATTTTTCTCGCTTGAAGTTTGTTTCTACCCCAAAAATAAAAAAGTTTATGCTTACTAACTTTTTTATGTTCAAATTTGTTTAGCTAATTATTTTTTGTATTTTTATAATTCTGTTAACTGACTTATCTGTAGGTTGTTTACTCCGTTAGAATCCTCAGTACTTCCAGATAATAAATATATAAGTTTCATTAGAATTGGATGATCCCTGTGCGATGGAGGAGCGTGTTAATGAGTGCGCGCATTAAAATATTTTCCAGCAGAAATCGCTCAATTGACGAAGTTGCCTAAGAAGTGGAGGGGGAAGGACCGTTTTTCGCATAAAAAACTCCACTACGCTAGCATTCCAGGTGTATTAATAGAGTTCTATGGTATAATTGTAATAAACAAAAAGCAGCGAGAAAACAAATTAAACATTTTTTTACTGCACAGCCTTAATATAAATAGACATTTATTTGATTTTTATAGAATATCAGCATTTAATGTTTTTTCCCCGCTGTGTAAAACTTGATAAGTATGGCATTATTAAGGTGTATTTGATGTTTAAAATATTGTTTTTTTTTGCAGTGTGTGCAGTTACTCTACTTATTTTTGCAGCAGCTTCTTTGAAAAAAGCACCTAACCAAGAAACTCAGTCTAAAAAATAACACTGTGAAAGATTGTTCCTTTGTATTTGATACTTAATATTTAACTAGGGTTTTGGGAGTTATGTAATTTTGATTGAGGAATTTTTTTCCAGCACAAGACTCTTACTGGATCGATTTTAATGATGTTATTTTTGAAAAGTATACTTTCTATCTTAAGTTTTGACTATGTATGAATATTTTAACAAGATTTAATACTGCAATCCAAAAATGCCACAAAGTAATACCCAGTTAATTTAGAAGTATGCTTATATTTTAGGTAAAAACATGATACCAGCATAAAGAAGATTATCATACTGTTTTACTAAGATTTATGGGTCTGGTTTTTATAAGCTGATCAGGCTATGATATCGGGTTTTGAGCAGTATAGTGTTGTTCTAAAGTCATGTTTAGAATTGTTTGGGGCTTAAGTTAACATCAATGCTGTAATATTACATATTTTGTAGTACAGTTGTGGTTTCAGCTTATTTGAAATTTGACGATAGACTACATTGAGGATAAAGATTGTCTTTCAGGCGCACGGATTTCCAAACAACACTCATCGGATTTTATTTGAAATTATATATAAGTCTCTCTTTTGACCACTTACCTAATGGAAGGAACTGGGGATTATTTTGGTATTGTGTTCGCCATTTCAACTAGTTTTTATTTTTGTTCTGTACAGCTGTTTGGTGTACAAACTTGCTAATTGTTTATAAAATTATTGAAATCTTCAGATACAAAACATAGTTTTTAAGAACTTTAATATCTTTATATATTATAAATTTTGGTTAAAATATTAAATGTTATACAATGTTGAATTTGTAATAAAGTATTTTAATACTTAGTGTTTGTTTTATCTCAACATCAAGCTAAGCATGTATAAAGACTGTAATAGTTTTGTGAGCACACAACTCTCTCTGGGAGCAAACAAATCAATTGTAACAACTCTATAAAGCAACATCTCTAATTACAGTAGACTCTACGGTAGTACAGACTGATAATTTTGAATTTTTCAAAATTTTTGTTGCTAATAAAAACTAAACTTCACACAGTTTTCACTCTTGAGTCTGCATTAGACAAATGTCATGTAGTTTGCATCATTGGGCCGCTCTGTTTTTCTGTAAACTTTATGTTGTTTATGATTTACGAGACAGTGGAAGTTGACATGCAGGGGCAGGAGGGTCTCAGTTCACTGTGTCTGCTTTGTTAGTGCAGACATCACTTTGCCTTGTTTGTGTCTCTCCGGCTGCCCGCCCGATTAGTCCGGATTCCTGAGAGTCTACTGTACATGTTGTAAGCAGGGGCATGAGAAAAACGAGTTCGCACGCAGCACGCTGACGTGAGGGAAGTGAATTTCCACATAACAACTTTTAAAACTAAAAATCAGTGTAAAAACAAACATTTATTCCAATTTTTATTGAAATCTGAAACCATTGATTTTTTGGCTATTCTGATGCTTCTGGTTTCATTTACCTGCAAAGCTGGGAATACAATTTTGCGCATTATAATGTTCGGAGAAGGTTCAGGCAGGCTTGAAAGTAGGCGTGAGGTTGCTGGGGATGATAAAAGTACTCTAACAAAGGAATAACAGGCTTTTCTAGTGTAAAACCCCCATAAGACAACGTACTGTGTTTAGTCAAAACACATTTTCTTTAATAACTCGGTAAATACTTATGCTAGAATGACGAGAGAGGGCTTAAAACTTTCGCCTCACAAACTCCCATCTTTTCACATGTATTAATTTTACATCTGGGGCTTTCCTGACCCTTTTTGGGCCCAAAAACTCGAAATTTTAAAGATTAATCACCAAAAATGGGGTTTGGAGTTGTCCGATTGTTTTGCCCAACAAACTTGTCCAACTGATTACAGAAAGGAACGTCCCTACCAAATTTGAAGTAAATCGGACAAAAAATGCGACCGCTAGAGTGCAAACACATATATATATTAGGGATGAGTCGATTCTCGATACCACCAATTCTTGGACATTGGTATCGGTATCGAGATTCATTGTTCAATGTCGATACCGATACCATCGATAACCCCGCCGTTTACCCGCGCTACAAAGTGCACGGAAAGAGATACTCCCGGCGTTTACCCGCGCTACAAAAGGCCTGGGGAGTGTTTGGGTCGGCGGAAAAAAATCTTACCTTGGAGATAAGAAAGGAGGAGGGATGGGAGGGGAGGGGTTGGGTCGTTGAAAGCAATAAATTAGTCGGCTGACCAACAATATTTCTTTAAGTTTTACAACCAAATAAAATGTCACTGTCTTACAACCAAGTGTTTCCCATTATGAATTTATAATAAATAGTTTTTGTTTTATATAGTACTATAGCTTATTAGTGAAATTAACATTAAATTATGTACAATATTGCATTACAAAATATGTTTGATAATTAACTACAAAATACTACTAAATAATTTTAGTTGTACCTAACATAAATTTGTACCGGTAACTGTTTTTAACAATAGTTTAAACAACTATAGGTACTGAAAAATCGTAGGTATCGATGGTATCGGTATCGAGAATCGATTTTTCTGGTATTGGTATCGGTATCGAGAATCGATCAATTTTTGTATCGACTCATCCCTCATATATATATATATATATATGTGTTTGCACTCTAGAGGTCACATTTTTTGTCCGATTTACTTCATAACTTTATATATATATAACATTTTATATATATATATAATTTTGAACGACCCCCCCAAAACGTGTTCAGGGGGTCACGTTAGGAACTTCTATGGTGGTCCCGGGCTTAAGTTTCACCGTGCGGGTCATGCTAATAGTTCACTTTCCAAAGGAAATTCACTAATAAGTGGTGGAGTAGGAGGCACATTAGTTAGCACAAAAATAAATTAATAAAATATTACCATTTTATGAGCTTAATCTTAAAATTGAGTCCTAGAAACAAATATTGTACTATATGTTTTAATTATGTCCTGTTTTAATGAAACAGAACATACTATTTGTTCATGTAATACTCAAACATTAAGCTGATAAATGCAATTATATTTTACCAAGTGAGTAACAATAATTATAGCAATGTGACAAGTAAACAAAAAGTGGTTGAAATGAATAATACACTGTCATGCCAACTTACATGGATATATGATATATTTTCAATGTTCTGTTTTTGTCTTACTTCAAGTTATTGTGAAATATATCTGATTAAAAATAAATGCTTAACTACAGAATGGATATTGAATATGTTTTCATGGATTTGAAGACCATGTTGGGAAAGTTGAAACCTGTTTCAACCAATAACACAATACCGGTACAAGATTCAAGTAGAACAGTTATGAATTCTCCTGTTGAAAACAAAGCATCAAAATCACATATTCCTTTATTTCCTTATAGTGAAGAATAAACCTTTGATAATTTTACCAAAAGACTTGAGGTGCTTATATGTTCCTAAAACACATTTCTGATGAAACTACCAAAACTTTCACCTTACTGAATGTCCTTTCTCCATCATTCACCAAAAACTGTACAACATATGTGCCCCTGAAAGCCCACTTAAGAAAAACTATATGAACTTATCACATTACTGCGACAGTACCTGGATCCACAACCAAGTGTATGGGCTCGTCAGCATAATTTTATCAAACGGGAACAGATGTCAAGGGAATAAATTTAAGATTTTTCAATAGAACTTAAGAAACTACTGTAATTACACCTTGTGGAAAATCCACGACCAATACAATGTCACGTTTACAGTTTACAAGAGGACTTAGAGATTCTGACCTACAAACAGAACCAGACAAAACATTTCAAGAAGTCATAAAAGTGGCCATGTCGATGGAACTTTCTAAAACTGAAAATATGATGATTTCTGCTTCACAACATAGTGCCAAGATAAACCAAGTGTATCCAAAACCAACCCATAAACGGTTTAGGGACATTAATGAAAATCAACAGAAAAAAATGCTTGGTAGATACGGCAGTAATTTAGTTAAATTCCAGTCACTTAAAGGACAATGTTACAGATGCGGTGATGAGAAACACAAAACAGATACGTGTAGATTTATTGATGACTGCTGTAGAAACTGTGGCAAGGTTGGTCACATCGCCAGAGTATGTCTTAGCTCACCTAAGTCAAGGAATCCCAACAGTTATCAAGTTGATGCCATAGGTGAACAGGACCAAGGCTATGAAATAAACTAGGTAACTTCAATAACTAGTGATAATTTTAATCTCAGAGTAAACATTGAGGGAAAATAAACTATAATGGAACTAGACACAGGTGCCGCACTAAACACTATTTCGTATGGTGATTACTTGAAACTTCAACTGAATAAGCCTATGCACAAAACAAAAGTTCAACTCCGTACTTACACTGGGGAAATTATTAACCCTATGGACTATGTATTTGTGAAATGCGTTTACAAAAGTCATAGTTTTATTGGTAAGCTCTACGTTATTAATCAAAATGTTGACCCTATTTTTGGGCATGATTGGATAAGAGAAATAAAATGGGATTGGGCAGATATTAAAAGCGTTAAGGGGCCATACACATATTACGTAACACATTTTTTCGTCATTTCAGACCCCCCCTCCCCCATGTAACGCACCATAACGCTTGAGCATACCCCGCACCCACCCCTATGTGTTACGTAACTCAATTGTAGGAGGCTTTAAAACAGCTTAAACCTTTTAAACATCGTTATATTAGCAATTTGGAGAATGGATTTCAAATAATCATTAAACTTTAAATGACTTTCTTTTAAGAACATTTTTTTTAAAATTATTTCAAAGCAAAATGTATACAAACAAACAAGACTGTTACTAATAATATAAGCAACAAAATAAACTATCTCAGCTAAAACGTTACAAATTTAATTTAAAACTAATAAAAATACAAAACACCTTAAAAAACTTAAGATGTGGACGGAACTGCTGTATCCAGTTATGATTTTACACTCTAAAACAACACAAAACATAGGTGTAAAGCAATACAGTACTTACTCAAAACACGTTATGTATGTATTTTTAGTTTAACTGTTATTAAAATAGTATTGACAGAAGTATTTTTATATAACAAACTGTAACTTTAATTTAGATATCAATTTGATTATTTTTAAATTTTTTTTATTTATAACAGTATCAAAAGATACGGGAATGTGCCAGCACTTAGGGTTAATATGTGTGAGTTATGTAACGCTGATCCAAACCCCCCCTCCCCCATATAACGCAGCATAACGCTATGCCATACCCCCACGCCCCCTTAAGTGTGTTATGTAATATGTGTATGTATGGCCCCTATCAGTTCCTACTGATTAAGAATTACAACGATGTATTTGATGAAACAATTGGTGTTATCCCTGAGGTTAAAGCACACATACAACTTGTTGAAGATGCAAAACCTATTTTCATGAAACCTCATCAAGTCCCTTAAATGCTTTAAAGAATAAAGTAGATGATGAATTAAAAAGGTTAGAACAAACAGGGATCATTACAAAAGTGGAACAAGGTTAGAACAAACATGGATCATTACAAAAGTGGAACAAAGCGACTGGGGAATGCTGATTGTACCAGTGGTGAAATCAAATGGATAAATAAGAGTACGTGCCGACTTAAAATCAACTTTAAACAAACAAATTAAGGATATCAAATACCCAGTTCCCCGAATTGAAGATATCTTTGCAAAAATGAATGGTGGTAAATACTTCTGCACACTTGGCATTAGAAATGCTTATTTACATGTCTGTGGACGAAGAAAGTTCACTCCTACAAACAATTAGCACACATAAAGGACAGTATAAAGAGAATCATCTTATGTTCGGAATTAAGAATGCACCAGCCTTGTGGCAAAGGTTCATGGACCAAATACTTCTTGGGATTGATGGTGTTCAGTGTTTTTTCGATTACATTATTGTTCAAGGATCTACACAAGACGAGATTTTGCAAAATTGGAAACTGTGTTGAATGTTATGAAGAATTACAATCTTAAGTTGATCAAAGAAAAGTGTAAATTCCTTCAAACATCCATCAACTAAATACTATATTTTGTGGGTCACACAATAGATCAAAGTGTCAGCAAAAAATAAAAAGTGGAGGTGATTTTGAAATTCAAGAGGACATCAAAGGTATTGGAGCTACGTATATTCCTAGGCTTAGCAAATTACTATCACAAGTTTCTTCTCAAAATGAATGCTACCTTTATAATCCCCTTCACAATCTGTTAAGAGCTTATACAAAATTTGATGGACCAAAGAATGTGACATAAGGGTCATGATTTTGAGGGTCCAACTCAGGTACAGTACTTCTTTGTTGCTGTGGATGCTTATACAAAATGGATTGAAGTGATACCAACTAAAATTACAACTTCCAGTTGGCGTATTCAACAACTCAGAAAATTTTTGTCAACCTTTGGCTACCCATTTACACTGGTTTCTTAACAACGGACCAAACGTCACCTAATACATTTTTAATCAGTTCCTTAAAGTCTGTGGAATAACACATAAGCTTTCTACCCCTTACCATCCTGCAACAAACGACCAGGCAGAGAGATTTGTCCAAACGATAAAGAAACAATTATTGGCAATGCAAAATTACAGTGGAGATATATCCTTTAAAGTAAACCAGCTACTTATGTCCCTACTTAATGCACAAAATTCTACTGGCTATTCGGCGTATGAACTTTCAGCAGAATTATTAAAAAAGTAAAGAAATAAACTTAACCCTTAGCGGTCGGAAGGCCTCTACGTGTGGCCACAAGATCCGTAACGGGACAAGGTGTAATATATATACGAAGTGACGCGCCTACAGCTCGGAAGGGCCGCTCGTAGTGGCCCCGCGTCACAGCGTAGTTTGGCCGCCATTACTACTTCTCTTGTTTACGTCTTACGCTTGGATTAAATACCGTGTGGCGAGCCTTTTAACTCCAAAACACTGATGTTTAACCTAACATTTGACTGTAAACTCGGTCATCATTAGGATTCAATTATGTACACTCGTATTTAATAACAACTTTATTACTCAAATATTAAAACGTTTATAACAATTAAATTATTAATACTCTTAAATAAAATAAAAAAGTAAAGTATCTTTTACGGTTAAAAAAGTATCTTTTACGGTTAAAACTGATTAAAAAACAATGGAAATGGTTCATTTGCAATAAAATATTTAAAAAAAACTACAAATCTAAATATATTTGACATGTTATATAATTACCATACAGTATTATTCAAATTACCAGCTTTATTATGAGTTTACTGAAAAGTAGAAAGAACATAGATAATATATAATATTAATTTAAAATCTTGGTACTGAAACAAAATAATATTAAGAAGTATATTGTATATAAAACCATTAAAAGAACTGCAAAAAGCTTTACAAAACTAAATTGAAATCATTATTGCCTAACATTTACACATGAAGAGTATTATAAATCCCGTATAGTATCGGATGTTAAGTCACTATTTGAGGCCATTTATTAATCATAAATATCAATTTATTAAAAATTAAAAGCCTTTAAAAGGACTGGTGCACAACACAAGCAAATAACTCACCAATGACAAACGTGATAATATTGTGATCAGCTAAAAATATACTGTCTTGTTGTTGTCTCCAGATAGTTCCGATGATTGCCGAGGGAGCGCAGCACCTCCCAAGCAGAGAGAATTGAAAACAAAATTACAATGTTAAATAATATGAAGAGAAACAGGGGGCCACTACGGGGTGGACAGCCGAGCTGAACAGGAAACGCGTAGAGGGCCACTACGCGTGGCCGGCCCGAGCTGTGGGGCTACCTTCAGCGCTGACAATGTCGCGTCATTAGACAGAATGAGAGGGCCACTAAGTGTGGCCTTCCCGATCTGTAGGGAAGGAAAAGAGAACGATGAATACGACCGCTAAGGGTTAAATAGAAGTATTAAATATAAGTTTCATCATTAACTATCATTTAAATACAATCAAAGATTAAAATAATTTTTAATCTACATTTTCCTTTGAGGACTGCTTGCTTGTCTAAATTAAGGAAATAAATATTCCAAATAAAACAAAACATGTATCCAATATCTAGTTTTATTGCTGTTAAAACACAACAATAAAATCTTAACAACTATGTACATTATGTCACCAAACAGTAAAGTAAGAATTAAATAAGATCAATTAAAGAATAATCTTGTGCATACAAATTTATATAATAATTTATAACAATTTATTTACAATTTTGCTGAAATATGACAACTAATAAAGGATTTCATGGTCTCATGTATTATGTCCTCAATTTTAAATCTGTTACATTAATAATCTTCTGATTAATTAAAGTGTGACATACAAAAAAAAGTATACAGTAGAACCCTGATCACCCCTGATAATCGGGGGGAGGAGGGCCACAGATAACTGAAATATACGGTTAACTTGTGTGGTAAGATTTAATACAAAATGTTACAGTAAAAACTACTGAGGTTGTTTACTACATACACATAATCAGTATTGCAAAAATAGAACAAAACTAAATGTAAATGTAACTGCTAAATTTTAACTATTTATTCCTCAATTGAAATAATATTTATGAGCTTTCAAAGTTATTATCTGTATGAAAACCGGACTATCATATTGTGTAACCAAACGGACTATCATATTGTGTAACCAAACAATCATAAGGCAAGAATTGCACTGCTATAAAGCTATGTGATATTTCAGCATTGCAATATGAGTAAAAAGATCAGAAACAACAGTGGATAGACAAAAGAGCGCATAAATCCAATGCTTAATGTACAGGTAGCGATGACTCAACAACGAGTAACACCAATTTGTTTAGTTTTGTTGTTTAACCTTAAGCTGTCACTCGATATTTCTGGTGTGTCTTCACTTGATTCGAGCTAAAAGAATAAGCTTTTAAGATTATCTTAAAATAATACCATATAGGTTTGAGTTGTATATTGCTGAAATGCAGTTAGAATAAATATGATTTTTTTCACTAAAATTTAAAGTGGAAAATTTTTTTATAAAATATTTATTTATTTTCCAATTTTAGACCCCAGTTGATCCACCGCCCAATAGATCCAACCCCAAAAAATCAAGGTTCTACTGTAAAAACATTATGGGACTTTGTGTTGTTATGCAATAAAATACTAATACTTTCATTAGAAAATACTTGGTTAACTTTTTAAAGTAAAGATTATGTCAAACTTAACAGAATGCATTTTGAGTTTGAAGTGCACTGTTTCTTTGTTTTTTCTGTTATTAAATACAAAATATTTTCACTGCATGAAAAGATTGTAGATAACATATTAGCCATGAAGGCTAATAAAAATTATTTTACAGAAATAACTAAACATTCACAAAGACAGGCTTTACAAAAAAACCAATGATAAAAAACACATAACAAATATTATAAATTGTAGGAGAAATTATTCAGAATCTTAAAGATGTATTTTAGAAAGACGAAAGATTGGAAAACATTGTACAATAATATCAAAATAAAAAAGTAAAATAAAAATTTAAGATAAAGCAAAAATTGAATAAATCTCAATACTTTTTGAGTTATTTTTATATCTCAATTTTGATAGCAGCTAACTTTTTTCTATTGAAGCTTTTAATTTATGATTGAGGTATTGCACTCTAGTTACAAGTTTGCTGCGAGGATTGAAGTCGACAAAGTCAACGACAACAATTCTGTAGCCTTTTAGGTGAGTGAGGTCGAGACACATCTTGCTGACACCTGTTGGTTCCTTGCGTCCGCGAGTCATATCGTGATAGTCTAACACTAAAACAGCGATTCTGGAAAACATGATGAAATCTATAAATATATTTCAGAATACACAATAGTCTCACAAACTTGATGTAACATGGACTTGGAGATTGTCGAGTTTGTGGAATATAGAGTTTCTTGAAACTTGTTTATTAGCAACACACAAAATTACGCCTAGACATTTTATTTAACTCATCAAATTATAGTGTAAATATATGTTGTCACATTGCTAAAATGTAAAAAATAGAAAAATATTACAAAAACCATAATAGAGCTTAGTTCCTTGACTTAAAGCTTATAAGTTAGTAATACTAATTTGTATAAGTGTTTAAAACAAACGTTGAGTTTTCCAGCATGTCGAGTCAGTGGGGATCTACTGTGATAACATTTATAGTGCTATTTCTGATTGATTTAAATTGACATGACTGTACTTGATGTTCATGTCAATAAAGAACTTTTTGTCTTTTGTGGCACAACTGCCAACAAATTTCTGTCCACAGTAGTTCCTCCCAGATACTTGATATCGGTATAGGATATGGCAAGCTCCTCAGAAGTTTGTTCCCTATCAGTTTAGGATATGGTAGGCTCCCCTGAGGTTTGTTCTCTATCAGTTTAGGATATGGTAGGTCCCCTGAGGTTTGTTCCTTATCAGTATAGGATATGGTAGGATATGGTAAGTCTGTTCACAGAGGTTAGTCTGGGATGCTCAATGATATGAAAAATAAATAACCCCGTAGCAGCAAACCTGCGTACTAAGCAAATTTCCAATGCATATATATGTATCTTAATACCACATAAAGCCACACACCAAGTTTCATCAAAATACAATCATAAATAAACGATTTATGACATTTTAATTATTCACCATAAGAATAAAATGGCGGCTGAGTATGCAGGTTTGCTGAAAAAAGGAACGCAAAAATGGGTTTTTATACAATTTTGAATTCAACCCAGCTAGGTGAAGCCACATACCAAGTTTTATTGATATATGTTCATAATTAAACGAGCCATAATGTTTTACTTTTTCTCCATAAGAATAATATAGGGACTGAGTACGCTGATTTGCTGCTACGGGAACCATCGGTACAAATTTTTTTTGTGCTAATGACAATAGACCACAACCAGATGAAGCCATATACCAAGTTTCGTCGATATATGTTCATAAATAAGCGAGATATAAAATTATTCTTATCCTCCATAAGAATAACATTGGACAACGTACTGTGTTTAGCACTTTTAATATCTCTGTAACCAATTGACGTAGAGCAATGAACAAAACACCAAATTGTGTGTTTTTTTAAGCTGAATCCAATAGTGAAAAATAAAATTAATCTTTTTCAAATATTATATGTGAAAAGTTCAAAAAAAACATTTTTGGGGTACAAAACCACCCCCCCAAAAATACCCCTTTGGATAGATCGATCCGCCTGGTTTTCGAAATTAAAGTCATAAATGTTGCTTTACACGTGTGTACCAAATTTCATCAAAATCGGACAATTTTTATGAGAGTTATTGTGCTCATGGACACATATATATCTACAGTTTTGAACGAATGGTGTTTTTGGGGTCTGGGGACCTCAAAACGAAAAGTTATCATGGTCCCGGGCCTAGGTCTTACCATGCAGACTACGGTAATAGCTTCTTCCCTATAGGGGAAATTCGTTAAAATGCATCAAATACATCAATTGTTGTGTTTTTAGAAGGACATTTTTGTCTTAATCCAGTTTTTAAAGGTGCCTAATCCCTGAAATATTTGTTTCTACATACAATCTATACTTACAAAAATGTAGAAGTTTGTACACACATTTGCTATCAACAAAAGCCCATTTGCTGAGAAGTTTACTTGGAGATTAAAAATATGTTTATCTATAAGGCTTCACAAGGCTCTTCAATGACCTATCTCTAAACTGGCTGCTCTATCTGGTTGATTTGATTAATTATTCGTTATAAATTATAAATATTTAAACCCAACTGGGGTCAAATGTCATCAGGCATTTAGACTAATTTATATATTATTAATTTTTCCATCAGGTATTCATTAAAACCTGTGAAATCAGAGTTTACCCTGTTAGTCTTTAAAATTCCCATAGGAAGGAGATTTTATTGGATCAGATAATAACTAAAATATCAGCTCATTAACCAAAATAATTTATTCAATTCCCTCCAAAATGTAGAATATAATAATAATAATGTCTTTATTGCGTCATAGATTTCACAAGGGAACAAATCATAAACGTCTTACAAATTCAATAAAATTGTTTTCAAAAATAAATTAATATTTTTGATAACCAAGCACAAAGTCTAATTCAATCACAAGTGTGTTCAATACCGCAGCCGTCAAACGCCAGCCTGAAACTCCCCCACAAAGGAGTAAGACTTCTGTACGAGGTGAGTCTTGAGGGTCAAACTGAAATCCCTCCCAGTTCCAATGATGGTAATTCTGGCTGGTAACTGGATACAAAAACAGCTCCTGCATTTTGTTGGAGTGCTTTTGTGATGTTTAGCCTGACCTGTGCGGAACTGAGTTGGACTGCTGACCGAGTGTGATAATGATGGTACAGTAGAACCTCGATAGTTCGACACTTTGTGGACTTAAGGGGTGTCGAACTATCGAAATGTCGAACTATAGGGAGTAAATGGAGTTTTATACAAGAAGGAAATTAAAAACACAAGTTGTATATAGAAATCACCCAAATTTATTAAATACTAAAAAGCTAAACAATTGCACTGGTCATTACTCAACTTAAATCTCAATAGAAACCATTAAATATCACTGGACAAAATATTTTGTGATCTTTGATTGTTTTTCACTCTGATTTCTTTGCCGCGCAGCTTCGTCACGTAGTCTCCGAAGGCAAAGAATGTCCATGGCTGACGCTCCCTGCTCCTGTAGGTACTGGAGGGCTCCCTCGATGAACTTCACACCTTCATTATGAGTTAGTTTTGGTTGTGGGTTGTTTTTCACCTCGTCCTCCGACTCCTCATCATCACTGGCATCTTTTTGTTTAAAAGCAGCAACAATTTCTTCGTCTGATGTAGGCCCCACCTCTTCATCTTCATTCATCCAGTCTTCAACGTCGCCGTCCGAAGCTCCTTCACAGCCTGGAATTTTCTCAATCAACTTCACGAGTTCATTGTCACTCAGATCGTTTTTAGTAAACTCATTTCCTTCATGGTCCAAGAGTTTTCTCCAGGAACGCACTAGTGTCAAGGGATTGAGTTCCTCCCATGACTGAGATATCCATCCGATGACATCCAACATATCGATTCTTTTTAGTTTTTCAACTAAGTCGAGTCCCTCGTCCAAGCCTTGAATAAGGCATGAGAGAAGTTTTTTCCTGTACAACTTTTTCAAAGTCACTAAAACGCCTTGATCCATTGGTTGGCACAGAGAGGTCACGTTAGGGGGCAAAAACATCGCTTTTATTCCTTCGTCCTGAATTACTTCTACACTTGGGTGGGTCGTTGCGTTGTCGAGAATTAGAAGGGCCTTTCTTGGGAGATTCTTGGATTTTAAATGTTTCTCAACATCTGGTACGAACTGCTTAAAAAACCATTCATTAAAAATATACTCAGACATCCATGCATTGGATTGGTGCCTGTACCAAACAGGGAGATCAAAACTGTCACCCTTCATTTTTATGTTTTTGAAAGCTCTAGGCTTTTTTGCTTTTCCTATAAGAGCTAATTTCAGTTTGTGGGTTCCAGTTGCGTTGCTGCAAGCTAAAACGGTTACTCTTTCCTTACTTTTTTTGTAGCCAGCAGCAGCCTTTTCTGTTCTGAGTGCAAGGCTTTTAGTCGGCAGCATTCGGAAATTTAGGCCTGTTTCATCACAATTATATATTTGCTCCCCACTTAGACCCTCTTCTTCAATCAAAGCTTGGAATTTGACTTTAAATTCATTTTCGCTATTTGGGTTTGCTGACAACTTTTCCCCACAAATACTAAGTTGTTTAACACCATACCTGTGTTTCCACCTGTCTAACCAGCCGCTGCTTGCAGTAAAATCAGGCTCTCCTTCTCCTTTGAATTCGTTGTAAAACTGCAGCGCTTTTTCCTGGAGAATTGGTCCTGTGATCGGCGTTCCTTTATCCCGTTGTATCCTAAACCACTGAATCAGTGCTTCACCGACATTTTCGTACTCCGAAGTTTTCATACTTTTTCTTTCCACAATCGATTCCGTACAAAGTCTTTTCGAACACCACGACTCGATTTCAGTCCTCGTCTTCTTCCATCCAATCACCGTCGACCGACCAACATTTAATTCACTCGCCACTTTATTCACACTTTCTCCCTTATCAATCCGTTTTAGTGCGTCTAATTTCATCTCCATTGAAACAAAACACCTTTTCCGTTTTTTGTCCGACATCTTCAAACACACAAAACAAACCGGTGCAATCAAACTAAAAACTACGTATTTTTAAAGAATTTTAACAACTGAACAGATTTACGAAATAATAGCGTGTCTAATAACCGGCTGCGACTGAAGCGAACTGATTTGACAACGTGACCTACTTAGGTAGAGGGTGGTGGAGGGGTAGGGGGGGGGGCAGGAAAGGATGCGCCAAAATAGTTTGGGTATTGGGGGAGTCCCGCGTAAACAATAGAGCTGGTCCCGGTCACTGACCGGCGTACGTGTCAAAACAAAATACCGATCGCTAATGTGTAAGCGGGTCGCCTCAGCCCGTGTCGAACTACACGGAGTGTCGAACTATCGAGTGTCGAACTATCGAAGGTTTACTGTATTGGCTGCCATCAGGAGTTGCGCTGCGGAAGCAAGCAAAAACAATTACCTCCAATGGATACAAACCTGTCAAAGTCAGCAGTCCCAGACTTCTAAAAACATTTTGGCAGGAATCGCGCCTCTTTAAGTATGCAGATGCAGATTGCTCGTTTCTGCAATTTCAGCAGCCGATTACAAGAAGTGCTGATTGTGGAGCTCCATAAAATAATACATTATTTTAGGTGTAACTCAATCAAGAAGTAAATCATCCTAAGTAGTTGGTCACTTCTGTAGGAGGCGGAGTTATTAGCACAAAAAAGCCCAAAGCGAATTTTCGGCATAATAAATCCACGTGGCTCCCCCAATAAAAATTGGGAATCTATTGTCAGGCAAAGATACTTGTATCAGACTCTGATTGTGGACATTCGTTGGTGTGATACAATTGGGGAACCTCCCTTAGGCAACATAAATCTGTTTTATCCCCAAGTGTTAATATGTTAACACAGGTAGGGTCTCTCATCTTAAGATGTTTTTCAATTGCCTGATTAGTTAACATTGCTTTCTAGTAAAGATTAAATTTGAAAATAGAAAACGTCACAAACGTATTCTATCCTCCTTGGAATAAAGTTTGTACAAAATAAAAGAATGTTTTCTCTGCAGACAGTGTACTTTCATTGAATGAAGCCAAAGTTAGGTTTCAGATTATTCAAGGTGGTCATTGGTGAAAAATGCAAACAATTTAATTTGAAGAAATGGTTGATTTTTAAGGTGTTTGCTAGAGTAAATTTCATAACATGTGCAGGTAAAGATAGTGTTTTAATGCTTTGTACCTGCAACGCCAAACTGGTAGAATCAGTGTAACAGGCTAAATATCATACACTACAAATCCAACTGAACTTGTATATAGCCTTTCACAATGTTTCGCTGACTTCTAGATGCCTCCTTCCGAGAGTTAGCGACAATTTAATGAGCTAAGTCCATTATATACGTTCCTATCTTTGTAAAATAAAATTGACAACACACACAAAAACTCACAACGGTAAGAATGTTTGATACAAGGCCTAAAAAGGTGATTTTATAACCTTCAAGAGAAGGGGGATTTTTCAGTCAATAATTAATAGATTAAAAGGAAAAATTATTATCAAACAGTTACAAGTGTTGCCACATTTTCCAAAACCATATGGCTACCTGGCTTTAAAAAAATGTACTCTTACTTGATTCCTTTTTGTGTGTCTGGGCCTGATCGATCGATCCTTTCTTTAGTTTTTTTGTCAAACATAGGCAGAGGTGTAAACTTGGTGGTCATGAGACATTCGGCATCTGAAAAGAAAATAAAGTGAATAATCTGCCACACAATTGATTAAATAAATTGGATTATAATAAAAAAATTTACTAGAGATGTAAGAGTACAGGTTTTTTAAGTCGAGTCCAATAAATTGCAAAAGATTCGAATCTCGAGTTCGAGTCGAGTATACAAATAAAAAAAAGCACATAGGTTGAGTTGAATTGGATCAAAACAGTGTATAGAGTTCCATTTATAAATGTTGTTATTAAAATATACTTTTCTAGTCACTATGCCCTGAAAATAACAATAGTAGGTAAAATAAATGGATTTCTACTTCATTAGAAAAAGAGAAGTACATTTATCTGAAAATAAATCATACCAAAGTTATTGCATAACATTTTGCCATGAAGGTCAAATACTTTTAATGTTTTGGTATTAAGGTTGTTATAACCTATATGGTATTGATTAACAGTTTCATTAAAAAATAATCTCAGTTTTTTATATTATTTCCTCTTTGTTATTTATCCAATGTTTTGTATATTATGTTTAGGCCTACTGTCGGATTCAAAATTATGGATACTCGAGTTTGACTTGCCACCAAAATTAACCGATTGAGCTACAACAACGGCGGTTACATCAAAATTGTCCTTGTCTTATTCTTCTGTTTCGGTGTAAACAACAATTTTAAATTTTGATTGTAACTAATTTTTATTGCAGGTAGAATCTAAAAAGTACACGATTTTTGCCATTTTTCTAGCTACTACGGACTTAAAAAATTCATATTTCCGAAACGGATCAACTTATCGATTTCAAATTTTGATACGTCATAGATAGACATGTTTTTAGTCTATTTATATAATTTTAGATTTTTAAACCTAATTTTATTAAAGCTGTTATCCATTTCGTAAAGTGATGTTTTCTCAGCACTCAAAAGAGCTAAAAACTTGTTTAATGGCTTGTTATGAAGCTCGTGATTTTTATAGTCTAATTTTGAAAGTACTTAAACCAAATCTACTTCGAAACGGTTTATTCAGAGTGATTATCAAGTAATAAATCAGTGCGTGCACGAGGCTGGCTACCGCTGCGGCGTGTTGAAAAGAACGGAGTGCGACGTTGCCGCGATAAGCGAGTTGGCGAGCGCTCCGCAATCTGCAACCAGTTTGTAAAGTGTTTGTCAAAAAAGTGTTATCTTTCTTGATTTACATTTCACCATTTCCTATCACCGTTGTCACCTCTTGTCACCCAGCTTCTCCCCTTCACTCTTCAAAAAACAAATAGCACTTAAAATCATTCGCACTTCCTGCTCACTAAAATGTTCTCTGGGAGGCATCTCGTGGCTCGACGTGAACACAAGCTAAAACGCTCACCAAATGACTCAGGAGAAAGCGAACATTGATCTTCCGACACATTCCATTATAAATTCATAAACAATTTTAATTTTATAATCCTTCCCGTCCAACCCGAGGTCAAAAGCCTCAGAGTGCGGAGCGCCCGCCAACTCGCTTATCGTGGCAACGTCGCACTCCGTTCTTTTCAACACGCCACAGCGGTAGCCAGCCTCGTTCGCGTACTGATTTATTACTTAATAATCACTCTGAATAAACCGTTTCAAAGTATATTTGGTTTAAGTACTTTCAAAATTAGACTATACAAATCACGAGCTTCATAACAAGCCATTAAACAAGTTTTTAGCTCTTTTGAGTGCTGAGAAAACATCACTTTACAAAATGGATAACAGCTGTCACAAAATTAGGTTTAAAAATCTAAAATTATACAAATAAACTAAAAATATGTCTATCTATGACGTATCAAAATTTGAAATCGATAACTTGACCCGTTTCGGAAATAAAAATTTTTTAAGTCCGTAGTTGCTAGAAAAACGGCAAAAATCGTGTACTTTTTAGATTCTACCCGCAATAAAAATTAGTTACAATCAAAATTTAAAACTTTTATTTACATCGAAACACGAAGAATAAGACAAGGACAATTTTGATGTAACCGCCGTTGTTGTAGCTCAATCGGTTAATTTTTGGTGGCAAGTCAAACTCGAGTATCCATAATTTTGAATCCGACAGTAAGCTACATCTTTCTACGAATGGAGAAAATAAAATTACATTCAGGCCTATAAGATAAAATAAACTTTATTTTAATATTTAAAAGGCCTATTATATGGTAAAATATTAACCTACTTACTTAGCACACAACATATATTTACTTACAGATCTTAGCATTAATTTTAACACTAATAGTGCTAATAAGAATAATCAGTTAGTAAAAACATGAAGACACTATGTTTCAAAATGCCTGGCAAATCAATTGATAAAATTGAAGCCATGTCTTAAATAGAGTTTAAAAATATTACAAAATATTAAAAAAATCATTAATGAAACTTAAACAAGGCCAAAACAAATCACTTGTCCATAAAATTAAGTGCAGTGTATTAAACCAGCTCAATGCCAAAGGACAATAGTTGAGCCTAAAATTAATGGATTGACTCAATTTCAATTATTATGGAACAAAAAACAAGTACAAATTTCTTATGCTTACCTATTAGATTTCATTACAGATTTGTTTTTGATATTTTACTTAAAAAAGTTACAAGGTTAGGTTAACCCAAAAGTGGACTATACAGGCAGTGTTCATACAACTCAATCTGAAGGTCCTGATAAATCCTCCCATTTTGATATAAAGAGTAGGCTAACACAAATGTATAAGCCACAACTTACTTATTTATTAATAAAACACTAAAATCCCCTTCACAACTCTTAACACCTTAAATGCGTTGACACTCAATTTGAATTTATAGACGACGCGCGGCCGCGGACGACCCGTGGTAGCACGGGTAAACGGCGGGAGTAAACTCGCTCGAAACCTTCGAGTTTAAGTAAAACCTCGAGTTTCAGAGCCGAACTCGGCTCGAACTCGAAATTTCGAGTACTCGCACATCTCTATTTTAAACCTTACCACTTATCTTACTAATGAAATGCCAAAATATGTCACAAGATACTTCATAACTGATCTGATAATCCAAGCTTGTTCAAATAAGAAAAAAAAAAAACTTCCTGCTAAGGCCCTATACATACACTAGCAGCTGACCGTTGTTTTATAAGTACATTGGTTGACAATCACGGCAAGTCCACAACTGCAGATGAGCAGTTACAACATACAATGAGTTAGGTGGGAGTTGTTATATACAGGGGCAGGCTTTATTTCTCTTTAAGTGCTGCCAACTTACCGCTTGCTATTAGACCTGACCCCAACCATCCTGCCTACCAGAGTGAAATAAACTCCCACCACAGTGAAATAAAAAAAAACAAGGGGGCTGCCATAGTGGTCAACCATTTGCAAATGATGACAGCGGTCATTTGCTGCAGCGTACTATAGTCGACCTCTAGTATATGAAACGGGCCTTAAGAAATAGTAAAGCGAAGAAATAAACTATTTACAAAAGTCTTAAAATACATGAAAATGATAAATATCTATCCGAAAGCCTAATGGCTAGCCTATTAAATTTGTGAACAAAGAAAAAATCTACTCCAAAATCTATTATACATATCGCTTCATCAATGATATTTTGCTTTATTTAATGCATATACAGTAGAACTCCAATTATCCTAATTAATTGGGGATCGGGCCAATTCGGATATGCAGAAATTCGGATAATCAGGTATACCTCGGGAATTAAGCAAAAAACATCACCATACATAAAAAATCTGAATTTTATCGACAAAGTTATTATAAATGTAGTGAACAGAAAGTGAGCAAACTGTATCAAGAATATACGTCATAAAAATTAAATTACAGGAGTTAAATTGAATACAGTATATACAGTTGCTCTTTTCAATAGGCCTACATACTGTACGTATTTCACTGTTCAATGTTGGTTATTTCACTTGAACATCTCGAGCAAAGTGAGTTTATCACTTAGCGAAAGGACAACACGTTTACGTTTTGTACTCATTTCGAACGATAATCTCGGTGAAAGAACAGTAGCGACTGATGATGAGCAGGGCGGGAAGGGGGTATGACTCATTGTTCCCTGCGAAAATATCGTCCGGACGGTAACAGCGCAGGCTTTTATTTTAGCGCTCACGGCGCATTATCGCTACAAGCGCTCCCGCTGTTATTTTCTTGATTTTTATATTTCTATTATTTCACTCAAAATCGATTCGGATAATTGGATATTCAGATAATTGGGGTTCGGATAATTGGATTTCTACTGTAAAGCCGATTTTTTCACTGACAAAACTTCAGTATCATACAATCTCTTTTATTGATAAAGCAATTTTAAGTTTCACTCATTCAAAATTTAACTGTATGCTAAATAGGTTGTGAGGGAGACCCCCCATATGTAATATTTAGTAGATATCGAGATGTTTTGAAAGAGGGATATCTAAGCAATTGTTATGCTTGACGTGACAATAGAGATTGGAATGTATATTAACCAAAATTCCCTATTATTTCAATCGTCTTTAGGCCTTCAATCCACATGCCTTCAGAGCTTCTATTAATCTCATGGAAGAATACAAACCAATAAATGTATCCATAAGAACATCTGTTAATAAATTAACAGAACACAGCACAACAGGAAGAACACATGTTATGAACTTAGATTAGATGTAATGAAAATAATACCCCCGTCGCAGCAAACCTGCATACTCAGCGAATTTCCAATGAATATATAACATAACACATTAAAACACTTAACAGGATTCATAAGAAATGTATTCACAAACAAGTGATATTTAAAATATTAATTATTCTCCATAAGAATAACATTGGGCATGAGTACGCAGGTTTGCTGCAACAAGGCACACAAAATAATGGGTTTTGATGCAAATATCAATATAACTCATCTTAGTGAAGTCACATACCAAGTTTCATCCATATACATTCATAAATAAGCGATATATAACATTTTAAGTATTTTCCATAAGAATAACATGGGGACCAAGTACCTAGGTTTGCTGCTACAGGAGCCATAGGCGAAAAATTGTTTTTTTGTGCAAACAACAATAAACCATAACCAGATCAAGCCATATACCAAATTTCGCCAGTTTATGTTCATAAATAAGCGAGATATATAATTTTTTTTTTTCTCCATAAGAATAACATTAGACAACGTACTGTGTTTAGCACTTTCAATATCTAGGTAACCAATTGACGTAGAGCAATGATCAAAATACCAAATTGTTTGTTTTTTTAAGCTGAATTCAATGGTATAAATTAAAATTTGATTTAAATTAAAATTAAATGTGAAAACACCAAAAAACACATTTTTGGGGTACAAAACCCCCCAAAAACCCCCCTTCGGATGGTGCGATTCATCTGGTTTTCGAACTCGTTCAAATAAATGGTACTTTACACATTTGTACCAAATTTCATTAAGATCGGACCTTTTTTACGAGAGTTATCGTGCTTACGGACAAATATATATATATATATATATACAAATTTGAACGAATGGTGTTTTTGGCATCTGGGGACCTCAAAATGAAAAGTTATCATGGTCTCGGGCTTAAGTCTTACCATGAGACCTACGGTAATAGCTTCTTCCCTATAGGGGAAATTCGCTAAAATGACTATTGGAATGAAAACACGATATGCACAATCGGTTTTGAAGGGTGTTAAAAAAAAAAACACAAGAAGAACATTTTCTCGTGTTCCAGCAGAAGGATCTACTAATTTAAAACCAATTAGGTTTGACAAAATTCAATGATGAAAATATTTTTGCACTCATAGAAATAAATCACAATCATAATATAATCCTAGATTTACCGATGATGAAGCCCATGTCAGTCTCTATGTTGGTTCCTAAGTAGTGAGCTGAAGGGAGCAGATTCATCATGGTCTCCTGAACAGCAGTAACTAGACTCTGCTTCTCCTTGGACCTCAGGAGAGGAACTTTCCACTCTTGAGACATGTCCAGCACTGGTCCTAAGCAGCACCACAATCATTATTATAAATTTATTTTTTTAATTATAAAAAATACAAATTTCAAAGCGTTTTGTTGAACAAAAGTTTGTTGCTTATGGGTGAAAAGATTATTAGGCCTATATGATTGATCATTAACTTTAAAATGGGATATCAATCTTTCAGATTCACAATTGAGACCCAGATCATTAAGATATACTATTTTGCAAATATACTATTCTGAAAAGCAAGGTGTAAGCTCAACAATTATCAAAATATTGACTTTTTCTGATAATTGATAATTCTTGCAAAGTTTTAAGCAAATTCCTTTCCTTTTCCCTGATTGCCCAGAAATTTAAATGTAAATGACATTTTTCAGTTATACCAATTAATTTCTACCAGACTAAATTTAAAATTATTCTAGTTATCAGGTATTTCAGAAGTTATTCAATGGCTAAACATATCTATAATAAGCTGATCCTTTAATCAACCTAAACTACTGACTAAAGTCCCTCATGGTCAGCCATTTCGGGATGTACCACACAGTCAGGGATGGATCCCAAGAGACATTGAAACAAGGAGTCTAGGGGGGGGGAACCTACCCCTCAGGCAAAAGGGAGGCCTAGGAAAATTTTGGAGGTTTTAGACCCAAGGTGGTTTTTCATAAACATTTGATTTTACATTTGTGAGAGTGCATGAAAAAGTTGTCAAGCGAGTTTTAATATTTGAGTTTGACTTAAATTGATTTATAAGTCAAATATTTTTAAATACACAAACGAAAACTATGACCAGATCATGTTAAAACAGCTGAACCAACCACAAGGCTGTGTTAAATCACTCAACACCGAACCAAATAATTAATTATTAATAATTGCCAACTTTAAAATACGCGTAAGCCTATGATTAAAGTTTAACAATCATTGAATGGACACCATTCATTTTACTCTTGTACATAAAGAAAATTAGACATTTCATTTGTATGACATAATTTGTCTTATCACATTAACAATGGTAAAAACTTAAGCAGTTAAAAAATAGTAGTAAACTAAACCATAAAATATAGTCCGATTATCGAAAGAAAGTGACTGGCAGAGCGGCCGTGCAGCAACCGAACATTCTATTTCATTACCTCGTGGAAATGTAAAACACATGGTTAGAAATATCCAATAAACGTTATTTAAATATTCAGTTAAAGACATTTATAGCACATTTTTCAAATATTTTTTTATCTTATTCCCATGAGTTTATACTGATAGTTATATTTGAAAAAACATGAATTACAATAAAAAATGCCTCAATTCTTGTTTAAAAAAATATAACTATCAATATAAACTCATCGGAATAAGATAAAAAATATTTGAAAAATACGTTATACATATTGTGTCTAACTGAATATTTAAATAACTTTTACTGGATATTTCTAACCATGTGTTTTACATTTCCACGAGGTAATGAAATAGAATGTTCGGTTACCGCGCGGCCGCTCCGCCAGTCACTTTCTTTTGATAATCGGACTTAATGGTAGTTTGTCAATGGGAAGAATAGAAGAATGCCCCTTCTCATCGTGGATCAGTTCTAATCTATTAGGCCCTTGCACAACATAATTCATCCTAGGTAGTTGTTTTGAAGTAACGGGAATAATATTTTGCAGCTAATTATAAAACTGTTGGCTTTATAGTGATATTTTTCAATTATGGGTGTTCACCACGGCTAGTGATGTGGGCCGGGCATATACCCAGTGGGCTGGTCGTTAAAAAATGGGCATATGCCCGGGCATTTACCCAAAGCGATTTTAAGCGCCCAAAAACTGGGCGTTTATAAAAAATTTAGTTTATGGCGGTTTTAACTATTATATTTCATGTTTTAATTACCGGTATTATAGTTCATGTTTTTAATCTTTAACTGCCTTCAGTGCTTAGTTGTGTTCTTAAAATTAACATTTTAAGGGAGGGGGAGGGGGTCATTATCAAGAGATATGTTGACAAACAACTTAAACCATTAAAATAAACCCCTAAAACCTGTAATATTTTCAATGTGGTGTTTTGAATAAACATTATATTGCAAAATTGTTAAATAACCAGAACTTGATGACTCTTCCTTGGACAAAAGTGATGAAGATGCTTCTGAATCTGAAGAAAGTAATTAGTTTAAGGAATTGAGTACGAAGACCTCAAGTATTGATTATGCCCATAATGATTTAAGACTTATTCCTCTTGTGTAATATACATATGTATAATTCTATATCTACATTAGCCAGATATTGTTAATGAAAACAAACCTATAAAGCTTATTTTCAGTCTAAATTATTTCTCCTTGTTGACAAGTGAGAGTCAACACTTCCTACCAATAAAATAACATATTATACAAGTAATTATTTATTTTAATATAGGCTTTTATGTAAATATGTATAATAAGAGGTTTAAAAACTTATTTAGAAGAGTGGTCTTCAAATTAATTTCCATTAATTAGGTTTATTAGCCTTTAACTGGATAAACGCCCGGGCGCTTATGGATTTTGGACGTTTATTTGGGCATATGCCCTGGGCATTTGCCCCGACATTTAAACGCCCAGGCGTTTTACATCACTAACCACGGCGAATATGTTAGGAACAGCTTGCTTCGGAAAGTTGTGAAAAGCTACAGCTAATTACTAATCTTGCATAATCAGTATAACACAGTAGGTAAACAGCATAACCATATTACAAATATTATTACACACAGAACATAAAAACATGAAAGAACAAGAAAATTATTGTTTTAATGGTAGATATTTATTAACTTATAGTAAAAAAAAACTTTTAGGCCTAGTCAATTGGAAGTTAAGTGGATCGATCATTAGTTAATACAGAGGTATCAAACCTTTATAATCTTTCCTTCTTAATTTAGCAGCACCATTGATGTTCAGCAGCTTCAGCTTCACAGGTACAGTAAGCCCATCTGAAAAACATGAAAATTATGATTAAATACAATTTTTTTCAAATTTTTTTAAAGTTTAACCTATAAGATGCAAGCTACGAGTTGAATTAGGTATTTATATTAAAGACTGAAATGATATCGGTAGCTGTCATGACTGGACAGCTGATGTCTTTAGATCACAGTCCGTGATAATTCAGCTTCAAAAAAGTGGAACTTGGATACTTCGAACCCCAAGGGACCGATAAACAAATTTGAACTAGGCCTATCCAAAAATGTCAATTACAAAAGTTGCTCAAAAAAGGTTTAAAACCTTCATAATTCTCAGTTTTAGAAAAATGTTTGCTGTATGTACAACTTGCATTATTATTCAGGTGTGACAAGTCACGCACAACTGCAAAACAATAGGGATGGATTGGAAGTGTGAGGGAAGGGTACAATTGAATGTAGCACGGTTAGAGATGTGCCAAGCAGTTACTTGCTCGAAACAACTGCAGCTAGTTCCACAAAGCCTGCAGCGCTCCTTGCAAAACCAGTTCCAGTTGCAGTTTTTGGAACAAATCGTTGCAGCACTAACAGCAGTAGCTAGCTGGTTTGAAAATAAGTTCCAAGCAGAACTAAATTCTCGTTAGTGAATTTCCTATGGACAAGTGAACTATTAGCACGACCCACACGGTAAAACTTAAGCCCGGGACCACCCTAGAAGTTCCCAACGTGACCCCCTGAACACGTTTTGGGGAGTCGCTAAAAACGTTATATATATATATATATATATAAAGTATATATATATGTGTTCACACTCTAGCGGTCGCAATTTTTGTCCGATTTACTTGAAATTTGGTAGGAACCTTTCCTTCTGTAAACGGTCGGACAAGTTCGTTGGGCAAATCAATCGGACAACTCTAACCCCCTTTTTTGGGATTTTAATTTTTCAAATTTTGAGTTTTTGGGCCCAAAACGGGTCAGAAAAACCCCGAATGTAACATTAGTGCATATTAAATTATTGTACGTAAAATGCCAAAAATGTTAAGCCCTCCCTCATCATTCTAGCACAAGTATTTACCGAGTTATTAAAGAAAATGTTAATTGCCTTAACATAGTACGTTGTCTTAGGGATTTTACACTGGAAAAGGCTGTTTTTCATATCTTGATGTAGTTTTATCACCCCCAATACCCCTATACCGACTTGTTACCTTGACGATACCTCCACCTAACCTTATAATGTACAACATCACCATCCTAATAGTCAATTTAAATATAACCAGGAGCATCAGAACAGCCAAAAAAATAACATTTTTCAATTTTCCAAAAATCTATTACCAGTGTTGATTTAAACCCTTTATTAGATTTGATTTAAGGTTTTAATGCGGAAATTCACTTCCCTCACGTCAGCGTGCTACGTGCGATCTCGTTCACGTTGGAATAGTTGGAACTGTTTCCACTCCCAGAGCATTGGAACTAAGCCAGATCATGCCAACTGTGCAACACCTGTTTCTGGACACTCCTATTTTTGATAACTGTATTATCAAGCTTTTGCTGGCTTTTTATTTAGCCTAAAAAAATTAAGCAACCTATTTATAATTTGAACCAACGAGATCCTTAACATTACAATATTTTTTTTTAAATGCTAGGGACCAAGAGAAAAATTTGAATTAAAGAAGATTATTAACTATAGAAGTTTGAATTAGCCCTGGTCCACTGTATCATTGAGATTATGGGAGCATATGTACATTTAGGGAGCATATGGGCAAAAGATGGAAGATGTGTAAACAGACATAAACTACATCATTCGCCGAGTTCCGAGTACGCACTGACCTCTCTCCTGTTGTATAAACTGTTGACAATCCGTTAACTGAGTCCATGAAGTTTATTTATGCTGACATTATTACTATGCCCACTCAACACAACGACTTGAGAAAAACTGAATTTACTTTCACAAATGACTTTTTCATTCTCAATTACTATTTGAGAACTTTGAAGCGCAAACCTCTCTAGATAGAAGTCACCTTCTGAAGCTGACAAAGTAATATTTTCTAAAGAGAATTATAGTTTTTGGGGAAATTACCGACCAACAAAATTCATTTTGAATTTTATGGCTGTTTAATAAACATTTCAAACAAGACCTTACGTTTTCTATTTTTAATTTATACTTGATTACTTTTGAGTAAAAATAAAAATAGACCACTTCTCCATCGTAGATCCACTCCTGATTCGTCTAACTTTCATTTAAAGTATTCCTGACAAATTTAATATGTTCCTATACTTCCCCATGTACTAACATTTCCTTAACAATTTTATTTTATTTTTGCTTCAATAAGTCTACTGTGATGAATCTGTTTTGGTTGCACAGAGAATTCATGAAACTGAAGACTTTAGTTTTTTCATACTTTACACAATTACAGCGACATGAAAAATTAACAATCTCATGATTCAATTTCCCCCCTTCACAAACTCTACTGACCCGGGTTAAGCACTCGAATCTTGTCAATGAACTCTGTAGACAAGACGGAGGACAGCTGATCAGAACTCTCTTTGTTGAGTACCGTGAGCGCCCAAACGACATCCAGCCATTCGTGAGGGTCTGACAATCCACTGGTTTTGAGCTGCTCTACGATCATCTGAAACCAACAAGTTGTGGGAAGAGAGGCACAACTATTTTAAATTATTGGAAAACATTTAATTTGTTTAGTTATATGCTAAATAGTTAACTTCCATTTTGTTTTGCCTCCGGATCACTGATCGAATTATATCAAGAGGTTAATTACATTAAAACTCTCATATGATCCATTCGTCGCTGTATTTGAGCGACCGGTTTCGACCCGACTTTGGGCCATTCTCAAGCTATGCATTCTCATGCAAATAGTTAAGTCCTACACCTACAGACAAAACCAAAACCTAATAATGAAAGTTATTAAACATGGTAATTATGTTCCAGACATGGAATTAAATAATATTAAACATAGTTAAACAATTTCTCCTCAGCAGGATAGTTGTTAATTGTTTCAAATTAATTGTAGCTTAAATTGTTAGTTATATGTTTGATTTTAATTTCATTCTTTCATTAATTTATAATTGTTTTAACAAGTTGAGTGCTCCTTTTAGTAAAAAAACTCATTTTACTTTTTAAGGTTTAAAGCTACATCTCATTTTCTATACTAAGGAGTTAGTCAACATATTGAAAATTTTGTCTCACTGCACATTTTATAAAAATTGGGAGGAAAAAGGTTCTATCTATGACATTTTCACTCCCAACCATCCCTAATAAAAATTAGCAAACAAACTTAATCCTCAGAAATTGTAACAAAACAATGTATATATATAACTACTATGCTTTTACTCCATTGAACCTGGAAAAGTGGTGAAGAATTCCTCCCATTATATAACCTCTTTGGAATGGTCGATCGTTTGCCAAATTATTTGTCAACTACTTCTTCATTAATGTAGATTACAGACCATATAAAGCGGGAACTCTGCAGTAGGAGAAAAGAAAGTAGGTTTGTGGTTTTTCAAAAAAGAGAGGCTTTCTCTTTTTAAGACTCACTCTTGTGACACATAGCGTGCACACTCCCATAGGGAGTATTCTGACGCTATTTCTTTCTATAGTAAAACACTCACTTTGCCCACTGGTCTGCCTCGCATTGCGAATTCGTGGTCTGGCTGCTGCCAGCTGTTTGCTAGAGTGACGATCTAGAAAGCAACGAAAATCCTCTCCCTTCCCCCTATTCCATTGGTACTCGTCGAAACTTCAGGAAGCTTAGTCATCTTATTAATATTTGTGCTAAGTACTATGGTTTAGTTTTGGATTAAGTAGATTAAAATAGCTATGGGTTACTAGTTAAATAAATAGGGAGAAGCCTTAGCAGCCTTCGCCAAGACAGGAGGAGTGTCCAATAATATTTTTAATGGGCACGGTCGTTAAGGTCGACCCCAGCCCATTCATGCAGCAAAATCACCACTTTTTCGATTCAGTAAATTATTCATCCAGGAAATGTTTTAGTGGTAACAAGTCAAATTCACAGTCAATTTAGTTTCAGTATGCACATTTAGTAGATTCACATATGCTAAATTATCTGGTAGTTCTCACTTGTATTGGTTTTTGGAAGGTGTTATTAGGTTAGAGTAGTTTCAGTCCTGGTTTAATATTAAAATCAAAGCTGGCTGGAGAAGCTTTCTGGTCTGGATAAAAGATCCCCGTCCTCTGAACCCCAGTAACGTTTCCACAATAAAGTAATTAGTCAGCAGCAACAATATAATAGCTTCATTGCAGGACCTAGATAGGCTTAGCTAACCCCCAGGGCCGTATTTAGGATCGTTGTGGCCCCCGGCGGCTCACTCCAGTGAGGACCCTCTATTATTTGTTTATTTGTTTTAAGATTAATTTGTTACAATTACAATTTGATTACAATTGATTTTAGACTGTTTTCACGGAGTTTCAAAAAATACTTAGCTCATCTCATTTCTTCTGCAGCTTTCATAAATTTTTCTCAATGTAGCTTACAAGAGAATCTAACACTTTAACGGACACTAAAAGTGCAACGGAGGGCTTTTGCAAAACTTTGTTGATTTTCAGTACTGTCACGTCGTCTGATCGGCGCCGAATAGACCTAGCGACTAGCTAATTTTTTGGATCGATTCGAGTAGTGCCAATTATTCTTGAGTTTAGAATATTTCCAAGCGAGTATTTGACATCAGAAATATACTGTTGTTGGTTGGTAGTTTCAACTGGTAGTGTAATGGGATTTGGATAACACATTCAAGATTTGATAGTCAAAATAACATGGTTTCTAACTAATATACAACAATACACACATTTGGCCAGTACAATCAATCTAGAATATGTATTGACAAAGAAAACATGGTTTGACCTTGTTTTCGGCTAATAAAACACAATCCGGTTGCCATTTTCCTAATATCACTTGGTCTGGACTTCGCTTATAACCACTTTTTGACCGACATTGTATATTCCGCCGTAATTTAAGGCCGATATTACGCGGTCCAGATGCTATCTCTGGCTGACATGTGTCACGAAGTCAATTTCGGCCGGCATTAAGTGGCCTGGGTGCAGTTTTTGGCCGATATTATCTTTGACGTTGTCATTATCGCCCGTTATTACGTTGTCCAGTCTTCATTTTGGTTGATATTAAGTTTTCGTAGTCGTTTACAGCCGATATTACGCGGTTCGAGCGTCATTTTCACAAGTTCGATTGTTTTTTATGATCAATTCATGTTGTTTTTTATGATCAATTCATGTTGTTTTTTATGATCAATTCATGTTTCTCTTTCATCTATTGCTACTACACGATTTGGGGGTCGCGATTGTCCGGAGATCGTCGGGAAACCCTCACTTGAACTTTTCGAGTATTTTTCAAAACTTTTCGAGTTTTTCAAACGAATTTTCGAGTACACACCACTACTAATCAATAAATAATTCCATCTAAATAATAATTTAAAAATTAATTTATGAGGTAAAAATTGGGAAGCAGAACTAATGTATAAATAACAATTGTTTCATAACAAAATTTTTTTGTGAGTGAAAATTTGTTTTTTCAAGCGAAAAAGATATCAAGGAAGGCGCCAAGTGAGACCCCCTCCCAGGCCGAGGCCCCTGGCGGCTGCCGTGTTCGCCGGTAGGGAAATACGGCCCTGCTAACCCCAGCAGTGATCTAGTCAACCTAACTCATCATCATTTACCCCCCACCAGGCATAACTATTGTTTCACCCTGCAATTCAGAGGCGACGCCCTAGAATTTTGTTTAGATGGTAAAATGTAAAGAGGAGGGAGGGGGTGAAGCAACATTCTTTTAGTTCATCTCATTTATTTATTGAATTATTTATTTCTTGTGTTGTTATTTATTCTGTTAGTTTATGGTTGTTTTTTAACATGTGTAACCTACATTATTGACTATTCTACTTTGACTATATGCACACTGTTTACTATATTATGTGAGTTTTTGAATGTTAGTTTTAGTTATATAAGTATTAAGAACTTGACAATGTCTCATGCGTCACATTTTGTATGCCTTATAGACAAATAAAAATCTTGAATCTTGAATCTCTTTTTTACTTGGAGGCAGCACTTACTGGTTCACTTAGCTTTTTTTTGCTGCTTAATGTAGAGTTTTTATGGAATTACTTAACAGACACCCAGACTCATTATGTATTTATACCTATACAAGGCAAAGCCCTCACTCACACATCACTAATTCTCCAACTTCCCAGCATGTTAGAGTGGTGAAATTTGTTACATAAATTGTTTAGGTCTAAAATAGGAAATTTAAAGTGTTTTCATACCGATTCAACTATTGATTGATTGATTGATTGATTGATTGATTGATAGGGCTTTTCGCCACACGGCTTCAATGTTACCATGTATTCCTTATGTTTATTTATTTACACCATCTTATACACAATTACATGCAATGTTTGCCTGGGCAATAGACTTGTCATATTCACATTTATATTTAAGATTACATTTCTATTCTATCTCTAAAATAATGAGGTAACACATCATGAAATTGATACAAGCTAGGAAAGTTGTTTTATGGATAGGATTCTGTAATAAGACAGAATTTCTAGTGGAGTATTGGTGAAAATGATTCCTTCCATAAAATCTTTGAGAGTTGGATTTATCGAATAAAAGACACTGAAGGATGAATAACGAAGGAAGCGGAAGAATATGAAGCTTCCTAAAGTGCAGTTTACATGTTTCTCTTGGTCCCAAACCAGAGATAAATCTGATGACTCTTTTTTGCATCTTAAGAACTCTGAGAGCCTCTGTGGAGTTTTCCCAAAGTATGAGACCATAGGAGATGAAGGAGTGAAAGTACGCAAAGTACACCTGTCTCAGAACCTCAAATTCCACAGATTAAGTTAATGACAGCAACGCATAAAAAACTTTACTAAGGCGAGGGAGTAATGAATTGATATGTTGACGCCAGGAAAGGGTAGAGACAATTTCTAGGCCCAGGAAACTGGCAGAAACTACAGAGTAAGATGAGTCAGATTGAGGAGTTTTACTGTAATTTAGATGGAAATTGATACTCAACCTTCAATGTTATTCTTATGGAGAATAAATAAAATGCTATATATCACTTATTTATTCATGTATTTTTATGAAACTTGGTGAGTGGCTTTATGTGGTACTGAGAAACATAAATTCATTGGAAATTCGCTGAGTACGCAGGTTTGCTGCGAGGGGAGTATTAATTTTGTCAGGTGGAGAGGAAATCCTCACGGACACTCAAAAATCCGTATTCGAGAGTAGTGCTGGACATCTACTGGCTAAAAAAACTCCGCGAGAAATGAACATTTTTAAAAATAAAGAAAGTAATTTCTGTGATTTGAGTAATTAATTTTGAAACCCTTTATGAAGATTAAAAACATTTTTTGATAAATCTATCGATCAAAGACACCACGCAAATTTAAACATTTTTATCAAAATTTTGGAAATTCGACTCTGATTATGGAAATGATATTTTTTCCGCGGAAAAGTCGTTAGAACCTCAGAAAATCGGAAAAAACATTGTTCTTATAATACTCTCATGTGGGTATTCAAAATTGTGTGAAAATTCACCCTGACTACGTACGTGCAATTACTATTCCGGTCATATGTTTTTCCGCGGAATAGTAATTAAAACCCCGGAAAATCGGAAAATATAATTTTTCTTATAATTCTGTCATGTGGGTATTTAAATTATGCGGAATTTCACCCTGATTACGTATGCGCAATTATTTTGCCGATCGGACTATAAATAAGCAAGAAATTGCCAATAAAGGTTTACAATCTATTTAACACAAAGCGGGCCCGGCGCGGTGTTTTTTACAGCAGCCGCAACACTAGTTTCCGGTGGTTTTCTTCCACATTTAATAATGAGGTTAAGTTATAATATTATATCTATCATAACCTAACCCATGTTTTGCGATGTGCCAGCACGTTCTTTCGACATACAGCGTTCTGCGGAGTTAGGTTATTTAGTTTATGATAAATAACTAATTTAACTATCAAAAACTAACCTAGCCTAACTCCGCAGAGCGCTGTATAACCTGTTTTTGTCGCTGTGGCGGTACTTTTTCTACGTTTTCCTGCCCGCTCCTTTTCTACGTTTTATTGGGCCTTAGCTCGCTTAGTAATAGTCCGATCGGGGAAATAATTGTACGAACGTATTCAGGGTGAAATTCCGCACATTTTGAATACCCACTGGACAGTATTATAAGAAAGAAAATATTTTATGATTTTCCTATTTTCCGGGGTTATAACGACTTTTCCACAAAAAAAAACATCATTTCTATAATCAGCGTCAAATTTACAATATTTTGGAAACATTTTTAAATCTACGTGGTGTCGTTAATCAATAGATTTACCCAATTTTTATTTGTTTAAAAAATAATTAAGAAACATTAAGTAATTATAACAAATTTAAATTTAAGGAACAAAAGTAATTATTATGAAACGTAATTTACTCATCAATGTATTTAAGAGCAAGGTTTTTGTCGTACAATACCTGTACAATATAGCTGGGTCAAACTGACAATCACAATAAAACAACTGGTGTTACAGAGACAGTTAGACGAGGCCCTGCACATATACAAAATCTTCTGGAAATGAGGAATTGAGGTGCGAGGTGGTGATGTTTACCAGTGTTGTGGAACTGGGTGAGGTGACCTTGGGAAATGGGGGTTTGTTCCGCGCACTCTCTTTGGCTATTTTAACCACATTCAGTCCGCAAGCTTCCGGTCATACGTGATGATTTCGGCGCCGTCAAGGACGCCACCATCCCCCCATCTGTTGCCCCTGCGTAATTCCCCCATTATGTAAAATAAATTAACTACATAAATGAAATACCTATGTTACAGAAAATCTGTGTACTCAGCAAATTCCAATGTTAGAATTGGTTAACAGATCAGACTCTATTTGAATCCTTTGATATTTTAAATAATACGTTGTTGGACAAAAAATATTGTTTGATTTTCAACCCTACTGCTAGTCATGCCATCAAAAGAGTTGATGACTTTAGTCATTATATTGATTCGCAACAAATCAGTGTTAAAGAGTTGCTCATTATTCCCATAAATGATTCAGAGCAACTGTATCCTATTGGATCTCACGGATCTCATTGGAGTACCCTCATTTTTAAGATAAAAGTAGGGGTGTGCGAGTACTCGAAACTTCGAGTTTTCGGCCGAGTATTTTAATACTCGAACTCGACTCGAAGTTTTGAAAAATACTCGAAAGTTCGAGCGAGTATTTCCCGCCGATTTCCGGACGACCGCTAAAGATTGCGACCGGCCAAAACGCGTAGTAAGGGCCGCAAAAGGCGATCGCATCACGTAAAATCGGCCGAAAATGACGATCGCTAACGATTGCGTCTGGCCAAAACGCGTAGTAACGGCCGCAAAAGACGATCACATCACGTTAAAATCGGCCGAAAATGACGATCGCATCACGTAAAAAGCGGCCGAAAATGACGATCGGACTGCGTAATTTCGGCCATAAATGACGACGGTATACATAATATGGGCAAGTGGCGACTGATCCACTTAATATCGGCCGTAACTAAAGATTCAGTCATCTAATATTGATTTTAAGCAATGTCTGGACCTAGTGATATTAGCCAAATGACAACCGGACCGTTTTATCGGCCGGAAACGAATGTCAAACCGTGTTTTGTTTATCAATACGTAATCCAGTTTGATTGTACTGGCCAAAACTTTGTATTGCTACTCATGTATTAGTTAGAAACCAAGTTTAGATTACCAATTCTAGGGTGGTCTTCAAATTCCATTACACTATTTGAAACTACCAACTGATGGCAAATACTCGCTCGAAAATACTCGAAACTCGAAAATAATTGGCAGTACTCGACTCGATTCACAAAATCACTACTCGCACATCCCTAGATAAAAGCAAATATGTTTTATCACTTTGACTCCTTGAACAGACACAATCTCCATTCTGCTCAGATTGTTGCCAGGAAACTGTTGAACATATATTTTGGCCAAACCAGCAATCCCCTCATTGTTGAATTAAAAGACCCGCAGCAGAGAAATAGTTATGATTGCGGCACTTATAGTATACTTGCTATAGAGCCCATTGTTTCTCAAGTGATAAATGTAAATGATGTACAAAATGTTTACATAGAAGAATTACAGAATCTGAATCCTTCTGAGAGTGATCTAACTGTGAAAAGGGCCACTCTAGCCTACTTACTGAACAATAAGTTAAGTGTTAATGCTAAAGTGTTATATGATTAATGCTGAGAAAGAAGCCAGTTCTGATAAGCTCATTTAATGGTAAAAATCAACCTTGTAATGATTATAAAAAAAGTTAGTGGGAGACTGTTCCCTCCAAAAACAAAAATAAAAATCCTATGGCACAAAGTTACAAGGGAAAAAACAACACCGTGAAATCCAGGCCAAACAGTGAGGCAAAGGAATCTAATATTTAGTTCTAATCGTTACTCATGCCTGATGTCAGAGTTCCCTCCTCTTTCTACTAATCAAGATACACAAGAAAAATTTAACTTAGAGTTTTTACCTAAGCAACGAAGATGTAAACCTCGAGTACTTCTTGCAGCAGTTAGCCATGGGCGGCGTTGTAGTGAGCTTTTAAGTGATCATTTACATAAGCAGTTTGATGTAAGCTCTATAGTCAAACCTAACAGAAAGTTGCATCAGGTAACTCAACACTTGGATGCCTTAACATCTGACTTCTCAGAAGAGGATTATGTCGTAGTATTGGGAGGTACTAACGACGTCCATGATATGATGGAGAGTAAAGACTTTGACTCTGATAAACATTTTAGTGTATTAGGTAATCTAACAAAAAGAACAAATGTGGTTTCCCCAGGCATCTTCATGCGGTTTGACCAACCTAAACTCAACTCTACAATCAAAGACTTAAATGATTATTTTAATAATAAAATTCTTGATCTAACAAAACAAACTCAAAATTTAATACCAGTGAATAAGTTTAAATTTGCACGAAGTGACCATACACGACATGGACTTCACCTTAATTTTATGGGAAAAAGAAAACTATATCAAGCTTTGAGAGACACAATCATGAAAGACTACATTAAGAAGCATAACAATCCTAAACTTGGTACTCTTAAGGCGACTGAAGAGACCACGGCATTACACAGTATTTGGGAAGGTGCTTCTTTCAGGAGCTCCATAGCATCTCAACTTGTGGGGTTCTCTGACGAGTCTAAGTACTGGAGCTACAGCAAGGTGTCAACAGTGATACAGTGATTAATGCATAATGAAACTGATGTTTTTTTAGAGGATCAGATAGTTTAAAATGTACATTAAAGTCATCTAAAAATATACACACAACTAACAGACATGAAAAAAATGTATTTTCAATCATGCATTATAATTTACAAGGTTTAAGTAGAGTAGGCAAAGCAATGGAATTCAGTATATTTTTAGAATCTTTTAATAATGTATTAATGTACTATTGTATTTATGTATTAATTGTATGTATTATTTTATGTATTAATGTACTAATGTATTGCTGGCCAACTGTGGGATTAGTATATTTGACAATGATCTCTCTGATCATCCTTTCCAAATTTTAAAATTTGGAAACCGGTTCCAGTAAAATACTTAAAAGATACTTTCACACAGAGATTTTTCAAATGATAATATTTCAAGTTTTGTTAAGTTAATGGAGAATGAAAACTGGGACTCATTTTGGTCTGAAAATTTTAATGATGTGAATTTATTGTATAGTTTGTTCCTGAAGATATTTAAGTTTCATTTTAACGCTTGCTTCCCAGTGAAAACAATAATAGTTAAATCAAATTTGAAACAGTCAACCTGAATTTGAAGCGGGTAAAACCTGGAATTGTTATTTCCAGTAAAAGAAAGAGAGAACTACGCATGTTAAGTAAAAAGAGTGATGACAAACATTTTGTAGCCTATGTTAAAAAATACAAAAAGGTTTTCAGGGAGTGTGTGAAATGAGCTAGAATGCAATACAATTCAAAATTAATTATGAATGCTTCTAATAAAACAAAAATGGCATGGAATGTGGTAAAAACATAAACATCTTTACAACAACAATTTTCTCAAATTGATTTGTTAGTTGATAAAGGGAATCGTCTCACAAATCCCTCAGATATTGCTGAAACTATTATCAAACACTTCCTGAACACCACAACACATTTAAATCTCATTTCAAACCAAAAAAGTTCACATTTATTATTGGAAAGGTTTGATAAACCAGTCACATAGTTTCCAACTCTTCCAAAAGTCACAGTTAAAGAAATTGAAGCCCTGGCAAGAGATCTGAAGCCAACAAAGTCTCCTTAATGGGATGATATCCCTCCTTTTATAGTTAAAATCTGTGCTAAACACATAAGCCAGCCTCTGGCACATATTATCAATGCGTCCTTTGAAACAGGTGTTTTTCCTCATCTCTTAAAATTTTCTCATATAACGCCATTGTATAAAATGAAGGGCATTGACTCTTCTGCTGACAATTACAGACCTATTGCTATTCTTCCTGCCTTTTCTAAGCTTTTTGAGCGGGCTATTTACAATAGGCTTCAGTATTATCTTCTTAATTCCAATATATGACAATCAATTTGGCTTTCAAAATAAATCGACAACAGATGCAATTTTTGAGTTAACTAAGTAAATTTTTGATGCCTTCGATGAGAAATTATTTGCAGTTGGAGTATTCTGTGATCTCACAAAAGCTTTTGATTCCGTCAATCATAGACTCCTGTTAAGAAAACTAGAGTACTATGGATTAAATGGAAAAACCTCCCAGTTGCTTCATTCATACATTGCCAATAGGTTTCAGTGCACCGGCATCTCTAATCATCAGTCAAAATACCAGCAGGTTTTAGCAGGTGTTCCACAAGGTTCCATTCTAGAGCCTTTGTTGTTCCTTTTATATGTCAATGATTTGGCTTGCAATGTGAGAAACTCTAGTGTGATTCTATATGCTGATGATACTACGGCTTTCTTGAGGAATAGCAATGGAGTTGATCTCGGGAAAATGTTGGACGAGGCTATGGAAGACATGAACTCGTGGTTTTCTTGTAATGGATTAAAGCTGAATAAGGAAAAAATCGCTATTGTAAATTTTCATCCAAATTATAGCAATAGTAGCAGAGCTCGGGCAGAATATTTTAAGTCATCAATCAATCTATCCACTTCTATTAATTTTCTCGGTGTCATGCTTGATAAGTCGCTCACTTGGTCCGAACACATAACCAAGCTTCAGTCAAAACTCAACAAGGCTTTTTATGTTTTGCTAACACTTTCACATTCGATTGACACATCTACTCTTAAGGCTGTATATTACGCCTATATTTATTCCCATTTGTCATATGGAATCGTATTCTGGGGTTGTTCCTCCGAAAGCCTAAAAGTGTTCCGTCTTCCGAAAAGAATTCTGAGTGATGGCTGGTGCTCGTGTAAGGTCTTCATGCCGTAATATATTTAAAACTTTTGAAATTTTGCCCTTATCTTGTGTCTTTATCCTAAACATTGTCTTATTTGTGAGATTGAATGCTTCACACTTTAATTCCAAAATGGAAAGTCATGGTTATCATACTAGACAAACACTTACTACAAATACCAGCACACAAGTCATCATCTTTTGAAAAATAAGTTCTATACACAGGTAGCAAATTTTATAATAAACCCCCTCAGAGTATCAAAAACATTTCCAATATAACAAAATTCAAAGCAGAAGTGACAAAGTATTTAAAAACAAAGCACTTTTATAGTGTCAATGAATACCTTAACAGCCTGTCATTATAGTTATACATTTTATTTTGGTTTTTAGCCTTATTTTTTTACGGACTTTTGTTTTAATTGTACTGTTTATTTACATTTTGATTGATCATCGAATGTATTGTATATATTGTTAGGCCTATGTATTTTAGTATAAGGACACATTGGCAATTTCACCTGTCTAAGGGAAATTCCCTATAACAGATGTTATATGATGTAATAAATAAATAAATAAATAAGAAAATCTTTAAGCAGGAAATATAAAAATAAAAATTACATTTATAATTTAACTATTAAATCTTAAATTTAATGTTTATGATGATTCCTTTATTTTACTTGTATTTTTAAGAAAAAGTTAAAAAGGTTTGATTTTATAAAAGTCATTAATATGGTTTTTTATTTGGATAAATTCTTACTATGGTGAGTAAAAGAGCTATGATGTTTTTTGCAATGATGACCACAATACACCATTCAGGAGCGCAACTAGAAAAAACCAGGCATTATTGCCAAAAGATTTCTACACAAAATAGCCGAAATAAATCATCGTGGCAATAGTCAACAGCAGAACCACGGTAACTTTATATTCAGCAAAATAAATGTCTACTGTATTTATAAATAACAAATAATAAAGGCTAGGACTACTTGGTTTTAATTATCCTTATAATCATATTCATGAATCGAATAGTACTACACTTTATATAGAACAAATGTTTGATCTCATTATTAAATTTGGAGACATCTGTGTTAGTAGTAAGTAGGAAGGTAAGTTATAAAAACTATTTCACATTTCATATCTATTTCGTGGGAAGTTCTCTCATACATATTTAGCGGCTGTCTGGAAAATTGAAGATCACTTTAAAACCTGTTATTATAATCATGATTATGCTTATATCCGAGTAGACATTCAAAATTAGTACTGTACTAAAAAAAATTAAAAAAACTAAATTAAAATATATAAATTACGAAAATCTAGAATTTACAAAAGTTTAAAATAGGTGTGTACGATATTTTGTGAAGGTGGAATGTCATAATTGTTGAATGTTTTAAAATTGGTAATATCAATCTCACTTTTAAAATCACTTTGATTTCATCGGTTAGAACTGTTTAAAATACAAGATGCTTCCCTAGTATATATTTTTAAATTTTAAATGCTGCACTACCGACAACGCTGCGTTTACCTCAAGTGCCATAGTGAGGTCTTGGCTCACATCGCGATTCAGTCAGCCGGTGCGGGGCGTGCGGATGCGCGTGTGTGAGCGGCTGGGTGAGAGTGTGTATGTGTCTGAACAGCGAGACCTCTAGCGCCCCTAGCCTAACCGTACAGAACTACGTGAGCCATTAAGTTCGCCATACAAGCAGACCGAGCACACTGTTCCATATTCCGTGGAGGATCTACTTGTGGTATTCTTAATCTATGTTTTTAGTTAGTATAAACGTTTTATGATAAGTATAAATAAGTATGAATTTTAGTTAGGTAGTTTTAAGCACACACAAACTGTTTTTTTTTTTTTTTTTTGCATTTAACACATTGTTACACAACGCACACACACACATAAATACAACACAACACTAAACACTTCACAAAACTCACAAAACAAAGAAAAATCAAGCAAACGAGAAACGAGACACGAACACGGAACACGGAAAAATTGTAGACCAACTTCTAACAGGAAATGAATTGATAAGTGAAAGTTATTTGGGGAATAGTACCGTTAGAGCCTCAAAATCTCTCATGTGGAAAAGATTTGTGTAGAACAAAGAGGGAAATGAAATGTAAATAATTGAATTTAGGTGATGTCAGTTTTGAGATTAATTTGTTAAAAATTATTTGTTGATGTCAATTAAGTGAGTGATTTGACCGGGGAAGTAAGAGTTTGTGAGCGGAAGTAGTCAGTAACGCTTTCTAGCGGAAAAGTCGGAACTACATGGAGTTAGTTCGTTGTTTTGCCGTCAGAGCTCAGGAGCTGTTTGAAATGTCAAACATTGTCCATCTGTCAATTGATTTGTTTGTTTTGAAATGTATAAAAAGTTATCATTTTGAAGAAGTAATTGCAGAAATGTTTAAAATGTGATTTTGTAAAAGGATTTAATTAATTTTGATATGTATAATATCCATTTGTATATTTTAAATTGATAGGGGGATATTTTATACCACATATCGGAGTTGATAATAAAAGAAACAAATGTATATCATAACTCGCTTCGCTCGCTGGGGGCTCCGCCCCCAGACCCCTGTGGGAGGCGCCCCCAGGTCGCTGTTTGGCCTCATTTTGAAGTGGCGCCAAATCAAGTGGCCAAGAACCCCCATAAGACTACTACTCATATTAAGAAAACAGACCAATCTTCAGAAATTTAAGTATGAGAGCATCTGTATGGCCGTTGGAACTGTTTAAACAACACTAGATTTTGATTGTTTCTATCCGCCATTATTATGTTATTGAGGTAGTAAAACTGGATAAAGTAAGGCTTAGGAATTTTCTCTTTGGTTAGAAAGTGCAAAGCACATGCATGCCAAATCTGTAGTCCCTAACTTTAGGAGATGTAACCGAAATAATACTACTATTAATATAATACTACGTGGAAATAAAACCGAAACCAGGTAAATAATAATATTAGTGGTATAATCAGACTCCGGGTATAATTTAAGTTATTCAAATAATTGAATAACTTTGAAACATTTTTTAGTATGGCCTGTAAATAACGATTTTTAAATGTTGTGGATGGATACACCGTCATAACATACCATAATAATAATACATGTGGTGTCTATAGGACATGTCCAACTTATCAAACAAATTTGTGCTGGTTTTTACCCACTATGTAAGTCTAACATTCCCAAATATCAATAAAAACACCGGAAAATCTCAAAAACTAGAGAATTTTCAAAATTGTTTATGGTTCAAACAATTCAAATTGGTCATGTGACTTCTGCCACATACTTTCTGTAATGTAGAGATATTCCGTGCCAAATATTAGGACTCTAAGTACTATTTTTGAGTGTCAAATAAATAAAAACCACTATATTTTGGTGGAAAATTGCTAAAGATTTAAGAAATCTAGCAATTACTAAGGGTGAAGGGGGTGAGATACGGCAAAATGTCATATTAATAAAGTTGTAGTTTGTCTAAAATCCGCGGCACGTGGTGGTCTTCGTTTTTCGATAGGACAGTCCGTTCTTCCACTAGAGCTCAAATAAAAAAATATTGCATTTTGATTTTTTTATTCACAATTATTTATTTTTTTGAGATAGTTCAAACTAAAAATAGTAGGATTTGGGAAGAAAAGGTGCAACGCACACGCATGCCATATCTCACGATCCTAGTTAAAGTATAAATGGTGATACGTGTGTTCTATTTAATAACAATTGTTCCAGAACCGGCATTTCCTTACTACTTATACTTAGAAAACTGTAAAATATATAGATTTTAAGAGTTTTTGATTTTCTGACAGGTTTAAGTAGTAAAAATAGTTATATTTCTGCTGCTATTTACTAAGTGTGATGTAGACATACTGAGTGCCCAATATTAGGCCTCCATCAAGTATATTAACGTGATAGGAAATAAAAAACGGCCATAAAATATAGAAAATATGCCGAAATTTGAGGAACCTAGCGCTATCTAAGGGTGAAGGAGACGAGATACGACAAAAAGTCATAGGACCAAAGTTATAGATCGTCTAAAGCCCGTGTGTCGTGGTGGTCCCCGTTTCTCGATTGGACCAACCGTTTGGCCGCTATACAGAGAAAAACATGCACTATTTTGGAGATGTTCAAAATTTCCTCCCTTTTGAATTTTTTTGAGGTTGAAATAAAAAATTGTACCTTTTTAAAATTTTCCTGGGGGTTTCAATGGACAAGCTACATATAGGCCTAACTCCATGTTTCTAGCTTATCTAGAATTACCTGAGTAAGTCGATAATGCAGTTTGTCATTTATAGAATAATTAGGGTTTTTAATTTTTTTGGGATGTTTAATTATTAAAATAAGTTAGTTTATCGACTGTTTCGTGAAGGGTAATGTGTAAACATATTGAGTGCCAAATATCAAGCCTTTACATACTAAATTAAAGTGATAGGAAATTAAAGACCACGAAAATAACCGTCGAAATTGCCTGAAATTTGAAAAATCGAACGCTACCTAAGGGTGAAGGGAGCAAGATACGACAAAAAGTCATAGGAACAAAGTTGTAGATCTTGTAAAATCCGTGGCACGTGGTGGTGTCTGTTTTTCGATGGGTCAATCCGTTCGGCTGCTAGAGCTCAAAAACTGTAATTTTAAAATAAGCCTTTTTTGGGGGGTTTTAAATATTTTTTTAGGGGGTTAAAATAAAAAATTGTCAGTTTTGGCAATTTTTCTGTTGGTTACAGGCTATAAGCTACCTGCATGAAAAATTTCAGGTTTCTAGCTAGTCTAGAAGTGGTCTAGAATTCGTATACCTCAGTGAGTGAGTGAGTGAGTTACACATGCGGCTGTATATATTATAGACTCGCTTCGCTCACTGGGGGCTCCGCCCCCAGACCCCTGTGGGGGGCTTCGCCTTCAGGTCGCTGTTTGGCCTTATTTTGAAGTGGGGTTGTTTCAAATTGCCCAGAACCCCAATAAGACCACTAATTATACTAAGAAAACAGACAAATCAGCAGATATTTAAGTATGAGACCATCCGTTTGGCTGCTAGAACTGTTTAAACAACACTACATTCTGATTATTTTTAACCGTTATTACGAATTGTTTTGAGATTGTTAATACTAAACAAATAATGCTTGGGAATTTTCTATGAGGTTAAAAGGTGCAATGCACATGCATGCCAAATCGTACGTCTCTAGTTCAAGTATTAATGGTGTTACGCGCATGTCCAATAATATAAATTGGCACAGAACCCCCAATACATTACTACTTATACTAAGAAAACGGTCATATCTTAAGATATTTAGAGTTTTTCATTTTTCGACAAGTTTAATTAGTTAAATGTGGTCATATGACTGCTGCTATTTACTAAGTGTGATGTAGACATACTGCGTGCCCAATATTAGGCCTCCCTCAATTATATTAACGTGATAGGAAACAAAACTGCCACAAAATATAGAAATTATGCCGAAATTTGAGAAACCTAGCGCTACCTAAGGGTGAAAGAGACGAGATACGACAAAAAGTCATAGGACCAAATTTGTAGATCGTCTAAAATCCGTGGCTTGAGGTGGTCTCCATTTCTCGATAGGACCAACCGTTCGGCCGCTACAGCCACAAAAAATGCACTATTTTGGAGATGTTCAAAATTTCCTCCATTTTGATTTTTTTGAGGAGGTTAAAATAAAAATTATACCTTTTTGCAATATTTCTGGGGGTTTCAATGGACAAGCTACATGTAGGCCTAATTCCATGTTTCTAGCTTACATAGAATTACCTGAGTAAGTCGATAATGCAGTTTGACATATATATAAATGACTTATGGAATAATTAGAATTTTTAATTTTTTTTTGGATGTTTAATTATTAAAACATGTTAGTTTATCGAGTTTTTCGTGAAGAGTAATGTGTAAACATATTGAGTGCCAAATATCAAGCCTTTAAATACTAAATTAAAGTGATAGGAAATTAAAAACCATGAAAATAACCGTCGAAATTGTTTAATTTTTTAAAAATCTAGCGCTACCTAAGGGTGAAGGGAGCGAGATTTAATTTTAAAATAAGCCTTATTGGGGGGTTTTAAATATTTTTTTAGGGGGGTTTAAATAAAGAATTTTCAGTTTTGGCAATTTTCCTGGGGGTTACAAGCTATAAGCTACCTGCATGTAAAATTTCAGGTTTCTAGCTTGTCTAGAAGTGGTCTAGAATTCGTATACCTCAGTGAGTGAGTGAGTGAGTGAGTGAGTGAGTGAGTGAGTCAGTTACACATGCGGCTGTATATATATTAGACTCGCTTCGCTCGCTGGGGGCTCCGCCCCCAGACCCCTGTGGGGGGCCTCGCCCCTAGGTCGCTGTTTGGCCACAGTTTAATGTAAATTCTGTTTCTGAATACTACTTGTCACGGAGACGTAGTATGTTAAATGGTAAGCCTCCATGTATTACCTAAGTGCTTAAAACAAATTAATACCCTTAACTGATGTATAATGTAGCCTTTATAAGGCGTCGTTTGAACCAGATAAGGAATACGACTACCGTTAACAACCTGAAATGCTATGACTTTGGGTAACTAGAAGCCGTCTGCAACAAATATGGCAAGATTTATAAGGGATTTTACCCTCAACAGAGCCAACATAAAAAATACACCCGAAAAACACGAAAAGTCTACAAGAGCTCATAAAACTTTGATTTTTTTGTGTGTTTAAGTTACTTGATCTGGGCGTGGGATTATTGCTTGGTACTAATTGTAATGTAGGAATACTGTTTGATAAGTATTAGGCCTCTAAGTTCTATATTAGAGCGACAAACCATTAAAAACCACGAACAAATCTATGAAAAAAGTTTAAATTTAAAAAAATCCAGCGCTATCAAAGGGTGAAGGGGGTGAGATACGGCAAAATGTCATAGGACGAAAGTTGTAGTTCGTCTAAAATCCGTGGCACGTAGTGGTCTTTGTTTTTCAATAGGACAACCCGTTTGGCCGCTAGAGCTCAAATAAAAAATACTACATTTTGATTTTTGTATTCACAATTATTTATTTTGTTGAGATAGTTCAAACTAAAAATAGTAGGATTTGGGAAGAAAAGGTGCAAGGCACATGCGTGCCAAATCTCACGTCTCTAGCTCAAGTATTCTTGGTGTCACGTGTATGTCCAATAATATAAATTGGCAGAACCCCCAATACACCACTACTTATACTAAGAAAACGGTCATATCTAAAGATATTTAGAGTTTTTCATTTTTCGGCAGGTTTAATTAATAAAAACTGGTAATATTTCTGCTTCTATTTACTAAGTGTAATGTAGACATACTGCGTGCCTAATATTAGGCCTCCATCAAGTATATTAACGTGATAGGTAATAAAAAACGGCTAAAATATTTCGAAAATATGCCGAAATTTGAAAAATCTAGCGCTACCTAAGGGTGAAGGAGAAAAGATACGACAAAAAGTCATAGGACCAAAGTTGTAGATCGTCTAAAATCCGTGCGTCGTGGTGGTCTCCGTTTCTCGATAGGACCAACCGTTCGGCCGCTACAGCCACAAAAAATGCACTATTTTGGAGATGTTCAAAATTTCCTCAATTTTGAATTTTTTTGAGGAGGTTAAAATAAAAATTATACCTTTTTGCAATTTTTCTGGGGGTTTCAATGGACAAGCTACATGGAGGCCTAATTCCATGTTTCTAGCTTATCTAGAATTATCTGAGTAAGTCGATAATGCAGTTTGACAATTATGGAATAATTAGGGGTTTTAATTTTTTTAGGGTGTTTAATTATTAAAACATGTTAGTTTATCGAGTGTTTCGTGAAGGGTAATGTGTCAACATATTAAGTGCAAAATATCAAGCCCTTATATACTAAGTTAAAGTGATAGGAAATTAAAAACCACGAAAATAACCGTCAAAATTGCCTAAAATTTGAAAAATCTAGCGCTACCTAAGGGTGAAGGGAGTGAGATACGACAAAATGTCATAGGAACAAAGTTGTAGATCTTGCAAAATCCGTGGCACATGGTGGTGCCCGTTTTTCGATAGGTCAATCCGTTCGTCCGCTAGAGCTCAAAAACTGTAATTTTAAAATAAACTTTTTTGGGGGGGTTTTAAATATTTTTTGGGGGGGTTAAGATACAAAACCGTCAGTTTTGGCGATTTTCCTTGGGGTTGCAAGCTATAAGCTACCTGCATGCAAAATCTCAGGTTTCTAGCTCGTCTAGAAGTGGTCTAGAATTCGTATACCTCAGTGAGTGAGTGAGTGAGTGAGTGAGTCAGTCAGTTACACATGCGGCTGTATATATATTAGACTCGCTTCGCTCGCTGGGGGCCCCGCCCCCAGACCCCTGTGGGGGGCTTCGCCCCCAGGTCGCTCTTTGGCCAAAATTTAATGTAAATTGGTCCAAATCTATACTTATTTAATAGGAGAGCAGGTTTTTTGTGACAATCACTCCTCCTAAACTACACAACCGATTTTCATGTTTTTGGTGTCATTGGAAAGAGCCTAACGTGAAGTTGTGCAGGAAACTTTTTTTATAGAGAAATAATTTGTGAGTGGGGCCCAGGGGCCCTTTAAAGTTGAGTTTTTTCCTATAAGCTTAACATTGGGAAATAACTATAAGTTTTAAGCAATCAGCTGGATAGAGTAAACACAGTTAATCAGCAGGCCATGTTGGCTTTGGAACGTTAACACGATATTTATAAATGATGATCGCGAGCGAAGCCGCGACAGGTTTACTAGTTCTCTTTAAGACCTATGAACTCTACAAATATTCCAAGGTTTTTATTATTTTTAGGGATTTCACCTATAAAATCTGGTCATATGCCAGTTGGTGAATACTACTTGGCATGGAGAAGTACTGTATGTTAAATGTTAAGTTTCCATTTATTACCTAAGTGCTTGGAGAGAAAATTGAAACCCTACACTGGATTTTGTGATATAGCCTTTATAGGACGTCGCCTAAACCTTATAAGGGGGAAAACAAAGTTAACAACCTAAATTGCTATGTATTTGGTCAACAATAAGCATTCCGCAACAAATATAACATTATTTATAAGGGTTTTTACCCTTGCTGGAGCGCTACATAAAAATACACCTAATAAAAACAAATAAATTTACAAAAGTTCAAAGTCTTTTTTGTCGGGTGTTTAAGTGATATAATCTGGGCATATGACTGGTTCTAAATACTAATTAATTGTAATATAGGAATACTATGTGCCAAATACTAGGCCTCTAAGTTCTGTATTAGAACGGCAAACCATTAAAAACCACGTTAAAATCTTGAAATTTAACAAATATAGCGCTACCTAAGGGTTAAGGGGTCGAGATACGGCAAAAAGTCATGGGAAGAAAATTGTAGATCGCCTAAAATCCGTGGAACGTGATAGTCTCCGTTTTTTGATAGGACAATCTGTTTGGCCGCTAGAACTCAAATAAAATGACACTTTTTTATTTAATTTTTTGATTTGTTATTATTAATTTTTATTTAGGGAATTTAAACTGACTAAAGTAAAATTTTGAAATTTTCTCTGGGAGTCTCCGTTTTTTGATAGGACAAAATATAGAAAATATGCCGAAATTTGAAAAATCTAGCACTACCTAAGGGTGAAGGAGACGAGATAAGCCAAAATGTTATAGGACCAAAGTTGTAGATCGTCTAAAATCCGTGTGTCGTGGAGGTCTCCGTTTCTCGATAGGACCAACCGTTCAACCGCTACAGCCACAAAAAATGCACTATTTTGGAGATTTTCAAAATTTCCTCCATTTTGATTTTTTTTGAGGAGGTTAAAATAAAAAATTATACCTTTTTAAAATTTTTCTGGGGGTTTCAATGGACAAGCTACATGTAGGCCCAATTCCATGTTTCTAGCTTACCTAGAATTACCTGAGTAAGTCGATAATGCAGTTTGACATTTATGGAATAATTAGGGGTTTTAATTTTTTTGGGATGTTTAATTATTAAAACATGTTAGTTTATTGAGTGTTTCGTGAAGGGTAATGTGTCAACATATTGAGTGCCAAATATCAAGCCATTACATACTAAATTAAAGTGATAGGAAATTAAAGGCCACAAAAATAACCGTCGAAAAAGCCTGAAATTTGAAAAATCTAGCGCTACCTAAGGGTGAAGGGAGCAAGATACGACAAAAAGTCACAGGAACAAAGTTGTAGATCTTGTAAAATCCGTGGCACGTGGTGGTGTTCGTTTTTCGATAGGTCAATCCGTTCGGCCGCTAGAGCTCAAAAACTGTCATTTTAAAATAAGCCTTTTTGGGGGGGGGTTTAAATATTTTTTTGGGGGGGTTATGATAAAAAACTGTCAGTTTTGGCGATTTTCCTGGGGGTTACAAGCTATAACCTACCTGCATGCAAAATTTCAGGTTTCTAGCTCGTCTAGAAGTGGTCTAGAATTCGTATACCTCAGTGAGTGAGTGAGTCAGTCAGTTACACATGCGGCTGTATATATATTAGATTTGTTACATATGTGTAAGTTGCCCGTACCTGTAAATAAGTCGTAGATATATTGTTGCCCGTGGAGATGATAAGCTCCGTGATTAAGTTGGTTTGATTGTCAAAAGATGTGGAACTGCCTTCCGAACGAGTTGTAAATCACCGTAGAAATTGTAAGTGTAAAACCTTGATTTACCGTTGAATTGTATAATTGTCTTAAACTGTATTAATATTGAAATGTCACAGATTTATTCTTGTTCATATTCATATAATTCCCATTGAGAGAATTTGTATAATTGTAGAATCACTGGATTAAATGTTTGGCTGTGCCTGTTCAATTTTGTTTAGCTGAGAGCACATGTAAAATGATTAAAATAAATGGATTTTTAAAGATGAAATGTCAAAAATGCATTTGGGAATTATGTTTATTTCCAGATGGGGTTCAAGTTCAAGTTCGTTCTTTGTTCATGATCAAGTTTCGAGCTCGAGTTAGAGTATCGGAATGGCAGTCACACCACAAAGTAAGACTGATCCTTGTATAGCATTAAAAGATGGGTGTTGGTTCTTTTATTATTTTGTAAAATAACTGCAAGTATATATTTTCTTTGTATGTTTCCGAGGACGGGAAATAAATGCTACATATGATGTCTATCCGACTTTAATTCAGCTATTGGTATCAAAGGTTATAATCCTAGGTTCAGGGCAATACTTTCTAAATTAAAAAATGCTACCCATAATTGGCTTGGTAAAAAAGGGTATACCGAGAATAACCTTGGTGCGTTTTAACACAGCAAGAGTGTTGAATTCAAACAGATGTGACTAGATGTCTTTATATCTACCTAACATTCTATACGTCCTTGTATCAAAAGCAGACATTTACCGGGAAGAGAATGTCCTGGTTGGCAGGAAGGTGGTTGACAACAGCCAAAGTCATGAGCAGGGAGGTGAGATCCTGCGGTGCACACACGTCCTTGTGATTCTCGACCCATTCACTTAACAGGTTTAACAGATCTGCAAGAACACAGTGCTGAAGAAAATATTCAACTCTTTAACCTGTAATATAAGTTTTACCAGCCAGTACAATTATTGCAAGTGATACTTAATACATCATCTTTTTGCTTATAGTCTAGTCAAAATATGACTTGACCTCAGACAAATTGCTTCAGAAGCGTTTTTGATGGAATTTATATCCAAAAATGGTGTATTTTAACATTTCCAAAACCCGACCATGAGAAAACACCTAAATCTTGGATTTATAATGGCGACTCTTTCCTATATATTATATTTGAAAATTTGATACGTAAGTGGCTTCATAATTCTTTAAATATTACTGACACACACTAAAAACTTCGTAGTCCAGTCAAAAAAGACACCCGTGCATGCAAAAGGTCATGTAGCTATAATTTTTTAATATGTTGTTAGGACCTATATCACAAGTAAGAAACCAAGTTTGCAGCTTTGAAAGACCTGTGCTACTGGCGTAGTAGCCAAAAAAACAGTAACATTTTTCCACTTTTTTCAATTTTTGCTAAATATCTCCAAATATCTACTAAATAACATTGGGGCTAAGTACGCAGGTTTGCTGTAACCAGGAAAAATTGGGTTTTTATGCAAATTTCAATATAACTCAACTAGGTGAAGCCCCATACCAAGTTGTATTAATTTTTCTTCATAATTAAGGGAGACATAACATTGCAAATATTCTCCATAAGAATAACATGGGGGAGAGTGTCCAGGTTTGCTGCAACGAAAACCATCGGCAAAAGATTGTTGTTTTTTTCTTTTTAAGCAAAAAACTATAAACTACAACCAGATGAAGGCATATCCCTATTTTCGTCAGTATATGTTTATAAATAAGCGAGATATAAAATTTTGATTTTTTTTACATTATGTCACAAAAATTAGACCATCATGAAAATATTTAATTTTTTTGGAATTTTTCAAGTTTTTAAAGTATTGTATCTTAGAAAATAATGGACGTACTGAAGTCGTTGTCATCTCCAACTTTAGCAAATTTTATCCAGTTTAAGAAAGGATCGGACAACATATTCTGTCAGAGCATACTTTCGGAGATATTTAGCAAAAACTGAAAAAAAGTGCAAAAATATGACGGTTTTTTTACAATGCCAGTAGAACAGGTCTTTCGAAGCTGCAAACTTGGTTTCTTACTTGTGATCTAGGTTCTTACAACATACTAAAAAATTAGAACTACATGACGTTTTCCATGCAAGGACCTTTTTTAATGTCTAACTTAATCCAATTTGAAGAACTATATTTTACTTCCGGTTTTACACATTTATTATTTTTCACTGACGTCCCGCAGAGGAAGCTTTAGAGCAAGCATAGGTCATTTAGTTCATTTTAAACGTCTCAGTTAGATAAACTCATTGCCACAAACCCGAGTTTAAACGGACAATCAAGCCAAAAATGGTAGCCCATCAAAGTTTTAATTCAAATGTCTTAAGAGAATTTGTAATAAATATGACTACAACATTAGTCAAATTAAAATTAGTTTATTAATTTATTATTACTTTAAAATTATGATTAATTTTACAAGCGTCAGTGTTTGTTTTAGTATAACAAAAACATAGAATCGATTTTGATCACACTGTTAATATTGATTGTAAACTATATTCATCGAGGTGATAACAATTACTAAGAATAATATTTTATGTATTCTGTTGTGTTATTTATTATAAGTTGGTTATTTTCCAACGTTTTAAACCATGTTATAATGGTATTTCCCAAGCAGAATTTACAGTCATGCCACCCTGCTGGCTGCTGCAAAAAGCTGACATACATTCGCCTAAGATTTTGCATTAAGAAATACCATTGTAATGTTATAAAAATACTGGCAAACAGCCAACGAATAACGACACATCAGACTACCCATAACAGAAATTACTTTAATGATAGTGACTTCTGTTGTGTAAACCGTAAATTTACATATAAATAATCGTTAGGTTGTTGATAAAATAAATGAGTTTTTATTATTTACTTGCTTAATTTAAAAATCTGACCACACTACGAGGAACTACTTCTGAAGCTACTCAATTGAATCATAGACAATGTCTTAAAACTTTCGCTGCGGGTGTCCCGAAATCGGAACATTGCTCAATAATGAAACATATGAGATTTTCATATTTAAATATGTCAAAGGCAGCGAAAGTGTTAAATAACTGAGACGTCACATCCACTGATCTGATACTCCCCGCAATATGCTGCAAACAGCGAGCCATTTTATCTACATCCGCATCACATTATTGTGCATTTCGTTTTACAGGAACACTGAACCACTTTCTACAGCCATTCTAGCACAGGACTGGTGGAGTTGACGGAAGTATCTTTAATGAACAAACCCCATTCTGTTGCATTTAGATTAGTTTCTTTAGAACTCCAAATCCTAACCTGACAGTAGTTACGTTTTAAATATGGTTAATGCAATCCATATTATAATCATATTTATACAAAATTCTCTAAGACATTTTAATTAAAACTTTGACGGGCTGCTATTTTTGGCTCAATGGTCTGTTTTATTAGCATAGTACGTGTTGTAACTACGGGATGGAATAAAATATGTCTTTAAACACCTTAAAATATATTAACACTTATATTGTACCAAAAAACATGACATTAAAGGCATACACACATAGATAGACATATATAAATGATGGCTTTAAGGCTATCAATTTTGACCAGACACACCGATCATGCTCAGGCCCATTGAAAGCTTTGTACCATCTTTTATATAATATTTACCACTTTAAAACATTAGGTAAACGCAGGAGCTGAGCACCCGGAATCGTGTTCAGTTTAGACCCATCTTCCTTACAGTTTTAAAAACATCCGGCAGAGGCAGTACTTGCTGGGTGAAGTTTTGTTGATGCGCCGGTGCTGCATGGAAATTACGTTATCAAACTTAAATTTATTGTACGGTTTTTTATATTTTTTATTTAGCTTGCCGCAGCCCGTGAAAGCTGGGTTTTTAGAGATTAAGTTAAATGGGGAAGTCATAATCAGTTTAACAGGTGAAATCCTATGTCTAAAAAATACAATGGCCAATATCTATCTATAATATTATAAAGAAGAGGTGGTTTCTGTCTGTCTGTCTGATGTTCCGGGTGAACACAAAAACTACTTAACCGACTGGGCTGAAACTTTACACAAACGTAGATCTTGAACCCATGCAACACATAGGCCTATTCACTTCCTTAAAATCCCCTCGGGCTACGCCCCGTGAACGTCCTAAGTTTCAATGTTTACATTTCTTAAGAAAGTAAACATTCAGAAACTGTAATGCGGACAGCTGAGGGCACTTACATTTGACAGCTTAAAGAGCAGAAGCAAGAACAACAGCTGTTTCAAGCTATCAAGCTAACTAGAATGCAAATTGCATTGACTAAAGATCGGGTAGAGAAAACCCTGTGTGAAGAACGGGTACGTCAAGTATATATATTTATTTCAATACATCGTATAATTAATCTATAAAAATAAAATCAGTGTTTTGTCTGTACATTGCTTGGAATTATGAAATATTTGCATATTTTCACGTTTTACACCCTAGGGAAACCAAAACAAGTCTTATCTCAATTTATGTCTGTATGTCTGTCGGTAACGCTCAAGGACGGGTTTTTGTTCGCTTTTCACGGGAAAATGGGTGCACTGACATTAATGAAACTTTGTTCCTTTGTTCTATATATGCGTGAGAAGGTTTTAAGGCACTTTAAACTGGCATATGACTTTTTACAAAATAATTGCGGCCGCTCAAAAACGTGATTTTGTGCGGTTTTGGTCATGTTTTGTTCGCTTTTCAGAAGAAAACGGGTCACCGATTTTGATGCAACTTTTTCCTATGTTCTATATGTGCGTTGGAAGGTTTTAGGCTAATTGGATTGTTTAAATTACCTTAGGACACTGCCCCATAGGGTTTTAAAGATCCTATGCTATTCTTATGGACAAAGCATTTATTTATACTGAACCAGATGATGACATATTTATTCTATAAACAGGTGTTTTAGTTATTTTTTAAAACGTTGAGTGAAGATTGGTAATAAATAACATAAGTATACAGAGTGGATATATGATCTAAATCTATATTTGTCAGACTCATGCACTCACTGACATAGTGATCACTTTATCTAAGAAACGACAATGTCTATTGAAGATAAAATTTTGGATGGTGGTTCCCCTTATGCTGCAGATTCACAATAAGAATACGTTTAAAAAAGTCCTATAGGTCTCTTCACTAATTTACTTTTATGGCAATTTTATGAGTATTAGTATTTACTGGACCTTTGTATGTTAAATTTCGGTAGGAACATAACTAATTCATCAGAACAAAACGCAAGCCTATTCCTGTTACGAAAATGTTTAAGGGCTTCTATTTAAGGGCTTCGCCCCCCGGAATTTCAAAATACAATATTTTAACAATCTTGCACATACTCTTGGACTGATGGATCTGAAATTCGGTAGGAATGTAGCTGATAGCTCAGTGCAGACATTTACCCACTCCAGATACAAATATACTCAAGGACTCTGGCCCACTGGCCTTTAATATAAGCGTGGTAGTCATAACACACCAACTTCTCAACCAGGAGAGTTCAAATTTGATGCCTTAAAGGGAATAAGAAATAACATCATGGGGAGTCACAGTGTTGTTCTCTGGAGATTTCACACAGACCCTTTGTCGTAAGTGAGACATGAGTGGACGAGTCTACGCCTCTCTAAAAATATATTTTATGTAGCCGACCACTGAGCGTCTGAACTTAACAGTAAATATGAAAATGTATTTTGGAGAAGATTAAGGGGTTGAGCAGTTTTCTTATGCTCTTTTAAAAGTTGAGATTGGGACATTGAAAAACAAATTAATTCTCAGAAACATCTATCCTTCACTCGGCACAATCGATGAATCACAGGATTTACTGATTGACAGTTTGTTACACCGAGGTTCATAAACAGTTTAATCTGGAAAGTGCCTGGCTCTGTGATAGTGCCATCCTCACGTCCACCAATGAACAAGCTACGGAGATCAACGCAAATGTAGGTCTACTCCAAAGGGAGGAACGAACATATACAATATTTAACACCGTTCATTTAACCATGACCACTGTTAGAACAGTTTCATATATATTGATTTACATTTATTTAAATAAAATCAAGTAGTCATATGTTTTTAAAACATATGATTTTTCCAAGTTTAAATTGTTTATTTACAATTATTATGAAAACAGGACCTGGAAAAAATGGTGATTTTAAAAGTGGTTTGTCAATGTTTTTAAAGCTTAATGTTTCGTTACATTACTATTAATTTATTGGAATGTAAAGATTAAATTATCAAAGTATTTAAAGTGTTAAATTAAACAGGGTTTGTACTTGAGTTCTTTTATTTCTAAAAGCATTCCAAAGTGTTACGTGCACCGATTTGGAATCGCAAAAACCACACAGTTCACTACCCGACAGCGTTCCTCGACTTGGCAACAGTACCCGAACTATCTGCCATAGTATATTTCGTTAACTTTAATTCTACTTTAAAGTGTAAAATGTAATTTTAATATTGTAAAATGATGTGGGTTGTTAATTTTTTTAGTTAACCTACCATTTATATACAACCCGTACGAAGGACGGGTACACAGCTAGTACTTATATACAAGCCACAATCTAATATTGTTTAAACTTGCTAGTAAATAAACTAGCGAAAGTTATGTTCAGGGTATCTGACACAACAAAAGACAAGGTGTTTAAAACCAAATCTACTATCATTCAATGAAATATGAAATCCATAACAAGTCAAAAAAGTTCTAATGATCAATATCTTAAATTAATATTTGAAACCACGGCATTAGGATACTAGGATTAGGTTCCTCATACAACATAATAATTATAAACGAAGTACAAGTGGCGACAGGTTTTAGACCAATACTGAGTTATGTGTGCTTTCTAAGGAGAGTCAGTGTTAAATGACTGGGAGAGTTAGACTAGCTCTATAAAAGGGAGATCTTTTATGAATTTTGCTAAAAAAATATATTTTTCAGTTGACAAAAGGAAGAATTGTATTGGAGGGTGAATATGAGAATTTTTTTGGTCAGGTTACTCCCACTGAATAATACAGTGGAACCTCGATAACTCGAATCTCAGGGGGAACGGGGAAAGTTCGAGTTATCGAATATTTCGAAATATTGAGGTTCAACTTATCAAGGTGATTCTCCACAGACTTAAACTTATTGAGGGTCACGGTAACGCAATAGATGGATCATGGAAAGGTAGAACCCCTACATAACTTCGTACTTTTTATAATAAATAATCATACCGGATAATAATTATTATTAAAATTAAAAAGGATTTTAACAATTTTAATGTATAAAATAAGCCTGGATATATTTTGTAAAGCTTCTTTGGTTAACGTAGTAGAGGATGAAATACTTCAAAACACTTCCTTCAGTGAAAATATTGTAGAGTAGGAAAGTAAACAAATAATGACTCATAGTTCGGTATTTTGGTGATTTTTTTTCCCGTTCGACCACTTCCTGTATATTTATGGACTTTTTTGCTCACTTCTTATCACCTGCCCCAAACAAATCCCTCCCCCTTACGGAAGTCAGTTCTGACCAACTACACATCAATTTAAGTTTAGCTGAACATCAATGTACTGAAGGCTATTAAAATAATTTGCAAAACTAAAAGGGAACAAAACATGATAACAATTAAGATTGCAGAGCATTGTTTGTATTTGGGTGAAGCAAAGGCCCAAATTATTTTTGTTTTAAAATTGTCAAAAGAGTGTTCACTGGTGTTCCAAACTGCTTCCCGATGTCACAATTTTATTTCCTGTGTCAAGGGCCTCAATTAATCTTCAACTTTTCCTCATAGGGTAGAGTTTTGCCAACACGTTTTGCCAAACTGCAAACACTTAGTAAAAACACAACCTGAAAACTACTTCTGTGTTTAAAATCCATTGTTGGTGATGGTGAGTTTGTATTGTTTAAGAGATTATTACGGACATTTTCCATCACTGATTAGTTGTGAAACTTGTTTTTACTAATCAGTGATGGAAAATGTCCGCAATAATCTCTAAAAATTACGTTTCACACACTACATCCAGAACCTCTAAAACTGGCACTGACTAAACGACACTCCGGACACAAATCTAATAAAATCAAAACCATTTCATTTAAGAAAAATACATAATTTACAACAATATGAGACTGTTCCTTATTTATGAAATGAATCCTCACACAGGTGTAACCCGTGCGTCTGTTTGATATGCGCATTGCTAATCAACATAAATTTGTCGGTTGTTTTACCGACACCAGGAGCACCCGGGAAAGATTTGTAGTGAGGAGGAAGGGTTGGAATTTCCGGCTGAAGTCATTGGAGGTTTGTTGAATGAACAACTTCGACTGATAGAGGTTCTCTAGTCAATACTTCGACTAGAGGTTTGGCAATTGTACATATTCGAGTTATGGAGGTTCTACAACCAAAACTTCGACTTATAGAGGTGCGGTGACAGGCTAAGAATACTGAAAAAATTTGAGTTATCGAGGAGTTTCCTGCTAACCCTTCGACTTATAGAAGTAAAATAATATAGCATTAGGTAGGCAAGTCCAAAAACAATTAGGTAGGGAATAACAAAAATTCGAGTTAGGCTATCAAGGAATTCGACTTATTGAGGTTCGACTTATTGAGGTTCAACTTATTGAGGTTCGAGTTATCGAGGTTCCACTGTATGATAATTTAGGTAAAATAATTTCAACTCATAAATTTACCTGTATGCTTATACCGCAAAAGCCCCAGACTTTTGATAATGGAACCCACCACAGCTCGTCTGGAGTTTTCCATCAAGCAATTACAAAGATCAGCACACACTCGTTCCACCAGCATCTGTAACAAAAGCGCACAGTGGTAAGCAGTACTGCAGTGTTGTAATTTGTTTAGACTATACTATATGTTTAGAACTTTTTTCCTGTGGAACATGACACTACAGCAATGTGACCAGAAGTCCCGGTTTTGGCGGGACAGTCCCGCTTTAGCGAGGTTTTCTTTGTTAGTGAAGTTTTCGATATCATAGTTATTAACACAGTTGTAATATTTTATTTAGTTGACTACTAAAAAGAAAAGTAGCTGTTTACTTCATTAACTTGTGTTTTATAAAATATAAATTCATGTAATTCATGTCTACCCTTACTACCCTTATTAGTGTGAACGTATAACATTTGAGGATATTTTATTGATTACATTTATTAGTTGGATAATTGAACGAAGTGAAGTTATCCTTATACACAACTTTACTGCTTGGACTGGTAAGAGAATCAACTCAACTGGCGTGTCTGTGACCACAATAACTCGAGAATGCCTCCACAGTTAAACTTAAAATTTTCCAGAAAAACTTAACAGGTCAAAATCTCGGTCGAGTTCGTTATTCAGATGATTTTGTTCAGTATTAATAACATTATCTTAAAACCAAATTTATTTTTTTCTCCATAAGAATAACATTGGAAGCCATTTTAGTGGTACTTGAATCGTTAAAATTTAGCCGACGTCTATGTTTCAACAACAGAGTAACAATAGTTAGTTTACTAGAGTATACTTTGTTATACTGGATAACAAAAGTTTTTTTACCAACAAAAAACACACTAGAGAGATAAATCAAAGTATATTTTTAAGTTGTGAGCATATTTATTATTTTATAAATTATTAAGTGTACGTTTTAAAGAAATATCCATTCAATTAATATTCCCTTAGTACGCCTACTCTGTGTAAATATCGTCAGTCGTCGTCGGAGGCGACAACTGTAACAGTGGCAGACGACAGACGACGCGTGTGGCAGATCGAAAACTCAAAATAACTTGTTGATGACTGTAGATACTAAGATATTAACTTAACTTATAAAATAGTTTGTTTTATTACATTTTCTTAGACAATTGGTAATATTGTGATTGTCATGTGTAAAAAGTATACAAAGCCTCAATTTGTCTAGAAAGCGTTGATAAAGTTAGTCACAGTAAGCGAACAACCTTAAAATTTATTTTGTAAGACAATTATTTGCTAGGTTATATTTTCACTAAATTAATAATAAAAATTGTCTAACTTACATTACCTAAAATACATTACCAGTAATGTAGTAGGTAACCACAATAAAAGCTATAGATTATTCTAACCAAACAGCCTTTTTCGGAAGGTTATCTTGAATGATTTGACATAGCCTAGGGTTGGATTAAGTAAGAGTAAGCCGACATTACTGGTAATGCAACTGTTGTAAAATACTTTAAACACATTACCAGGAATGTTGTAGCGAACCAAAATAAAAGCTTTAAACTATTCTAACCAAACTAAGCCATTTATACAGGTTATCTGAAATGATTTGACATATCCTAGGTTGGATTATAGTGAGCTGTTTTCATCATAAACTTGGACCTATGGCTATAAAATGTAAGCCTATACACTTAGGCTACTTGCCATTTTAGAAGTTTCATGTACGGTCTTGGACCAACCCATGTTTATAGAATTTAATTTCATGATAGCCTAGGCTATTGAAACAATATATTGAAATATCATTTTGTAAAATACAACTGTTTTAAAATACTTTAAACACATTACCAGGAATGTTGTAGCGAACCAAAACAAAAGCTTTAAACTATTCTAATCAAACTAAGCCTTTTGTACAGGTTATCTGAAATGATTGACATCTCCTAGGTTGGATTATAGTGAGCTGTTTTCATCATAAACTTGGACCTATGACTATAAAATGTAGGCATATACACTAAGGTTACTTGTCATTTTAGAAGTTTCATGTACGGAGTTGGGCCAACCCATGTTTATAGCATTTAATTTCATGATAGCCTAGGCTATTGAAACAATATAATGAAAACTCATTTTTTCATCTAAACAACTGGACCTGACGACTTATTGTTAATCCTTAAGGATATTTTGACTTGGCCTATAGAAATTGTTAACATTAGTTCATATAGGAAACTCGCTGTTCTCTTAAAATTTAAATTAACCACACTGCTAAAGTCACTGCTTAGCCCAAAATACTCTGTTTGTTCTAAAATAACGCACCCATGCCAATCCTAACAATAAACCATGCCTGAAATCTTCAATTTATTTTAAAAATAAATACATTTACGTATTTATACAACATTTACTTTGATAAAAACGAGTGATAAATGTATGTATGTTTTTCTACGGATAAAATGTTAGGTTGGCGGCGGGATCTGAACCTGCGACCTTACGCTCCAAGAGCCAGTGCGATACCCTCTCAGCTACCGTGATAATTGATTCTTAGGGGAGAAGTGACTAAAACTATAGCTATATAGACATAAAACCCAGATTCTGGCAGCAGTTAAATGATAACGGAATGTATTCTGATGATGTTACTCAAATCAGATATTGAATTTTTTATGAGACTCGATTTAAGTTTGATCATGTGTTTCAATTATCCTTATACGGGAGGAATGAGCGTACACCTAGTTATTTTACCAATAAATAAATAATAACATGCCAATTTTTTTGTAAAACGACCTGTCAAGCGTACAAAACACAAAACCTTTAAACTATGAAGAAACTGGTTAAATACGAGACATTCTATACAAATTTAAAAATATGTAGCCTAATTTTATAACTGGACAAATACAGAAAAAATCACAATTTAATTGAATTGCAATTCTTTTCCTCCAAAAATTATATTAAAATTGTTTCTTTTTGACATCAACTAAAATAAAATTAATGTCCTCTTTTACTTTTAATAACATAACCCATACTAAAAAATACAACATAACAAGACATATGCAGGGGTGCTGTTGCATTGAAAGGTGGTTTAACAATCCTTGGATAGCAAATTTTCCTTCAGATTTCCTATCTAATCAGAGTGGTAAAGGTAAACTATTTTTGAAACATAGTTCATAAAAATCATATTCCAATACACCTTAATGGCCTTACATTTAATCTTTTTGAATATTCCCTTTGAAAACAGATCTTCAACAAAAAGAGAGGTTAATTCATTATTTTATCTTACCTAGGTTATTTTTATTTTATTAGCGAATTTCTCCTATAGGGAAGAAGCTATTACCGTAATCGGCATGGTGAGACCTAAGCCCAGGACCATGATAACTTTTCGTTTTGAAGTCCCCAGATGCCAAAAACACCATTCGTTCAAAACTGTAGATAATATATATATATGTGTCCTTGGGTGCGATAACTGTTGTAAAAATAGTCCGACTTTAATGAAATTTGGTACTAACGTGAAAAGCAACATTTATGACTTTCCCGAAAACCAGACAGATAGACTCATCCGAAAGGGCATTTTTGGGGGGGGGGGGCGGTTTGTACCCTAAAAATTGGTTTGTTGATGAACAATTTGGTGTTTTGATCATTGCTCTATGTCAATTTGTTACAGAAATATTAAAAGGCTTAAAAAAGTACATTGACCAATGTTATTCTTATGGGGAATAAGACAAATTTGATCTCGCTTATTTATGAACGTATACTGTCGAAACTTGGTATATGGCTTTGCCTGGTTGGGTCTATTGTTATTTGCACAAAAAACAATTTTTGCTGATGGTTCCTTTAGCAGAAAACCTGCCTTCTCAACCTCCATGATTCATATGGAGGACAATTCAAATGTTATGCCTTCCCTAATTATGAACATAAATTAATAAAACTTGGTATGTTGCTTCAACTAGTTAAGTTATATTTATATTTGCATAAAACCCATCTTTCTATTCCTTGTTGCAGCAAAACTGCGTACTCAGGTCCCATGTTTTCTTATGGAGAATAATAAAAATATTATACATTGTTGATTTATATGCTAAGTATTGTACAATATAAGCCATGGTACAATATTGTAGCTTTATAAGCTACAATACTAAACAACAATCGTTGCTTGTCATTCGATATTTGTACAACATTATAATGCTTATTTCCAATACGAGCACTTACTGACAGTGAAAAACCGAAACCGACATTAGACCATCAGTTCTCGGTTTCGGTTTTTTGTATGACAAGCTAAACAACGTTTATCAAAATAAGTGGTTGAAATAAGACTCCGCCTGACAACTAATCACTTCCTTACCAGTCCCAAAACAACTCTCAACTAACACGAAAGTAGAATTGACAGGAGTTCTATTTATGGATGTACGAGAATGAGGAAAACAGATAAGTAAACAAAGCTTGAAGAAAACAGATAAGTAAACAAAGCTAGTGGCCCGAGTCGCCGAGCGACCCTAAATTTTTTGTCCCATTCTTAATGGCTGGTCTATTTTTCGGTTTCCGGCTGAGCGTCCCGGTAATTTATTCAAGAGATAAAACCAAAATGCTAAAACCGAAACTGATTGTCGTACAAAGACAAATGACGGCTCATTTTTTTCGTCTGATTACCACAAATAAAACAAAAGTTGTGCGACTTTCCGTTCAAGAGATATGAATAATACAATCACTGTTTATCATTTTTATTATTTTCCCGACTATTCAAACTTTTCTATGTTGATTTCCTTCTTTCCCGTCATTTTATTTCTTTCTATTAAAAATCTCCACTTTCCCAACTTTTTTATCTGCTTGACGTTAAAATGTATTTATTATTTATTTAAAGTAGGAATTTAAAATTACTGTATATTTAAAAACGTTGATCTACAATCATTAAAAAATTATTTTTTTTAACAAATTTTTATTTTAATTTGTATACAACATTTAAAATCCTAAATTTAACTTTACAACTTAATTTTTATCTGTCAAGAATGATAAACATCTAAAGTGATTGTTTTACAACACAACAAACCAATTTCAAAAAATATCATGGGAGATTTATGTAACTTAAATCATAACAATTATATGAAAAATAACTATGCAATTCAACTTATTTTTTTATTATTTACTTTTCTAAGTTTATTTTATTTTATTAATGAAAAATAATCACCAACCGATTGTCTCTAATTTAATAAATAAAAACCAATTACTGACTAACTTATTGTCTTTAAATAATTTACCAGGAGTACGCTCTTATATCGCGTATGAGGATTGAGCTCACAGCTAACAATACAAACAAAAACGTTTCAGTTGACAATATACCTCATGGGCCCCCCATTATAACTGCAGCTTGACAATGACATACAAATCCAGAACATGACAAACAATGAGGCCTGGAATCTGTCAATCAGTCAGTCAGACAAAGTGCATATGAAGTAGTTATACTCACCCCTCAGTCTCACTGAGGGCTGTATCATCTAAGCCCTCATAATAATATTAGCTGAATATTTTGATAAAATATAATATGTTGGCGACAACAAAAACCCCCAATCAGTGAGAGCACGTGGTTTAAAAGTAGTTATTTACACTTTGGTCCCACTAGAGGACCCACCAGGATTGTTATTTTATTGTAGCTTAATATTGCTGTAAAAATATATATGTATAAATACAGTACTTGAACAATACGTTTTAAAATCAGTCAATTGGTTTTGAATGCCTAAATATTTTAAACTCCAATCCAGAGGTTTTAATGTAACACATTAGCCCTACTGGGGGGGGGGGGCTATGCCCTCCAGGCCTCCGATTGTTATTGTAGCTTGATACTGTTATTCAAATACATAGCCTTTAAATGCAGAACTTAAAAAACAATGAGGCTTAAATCAGTCAATTTGTGTTTAAGAAGAATAAATTGCCTTATTTTAAAAAGAAAGGAAAAGTAATATCTAATGTTAAATATAACCTAATAATTAAAAATTTTTGACCCAATTCTTAGAACCCACCAGTGATTCAAGGTCCAATATTTTGTATACATCTTAATATATACAAATGGATCCCTATTTCCCTTGGTCACGCCATCACTTGAGAATTAGTGGACCAAATTGAATAATTATTTTTTGTTATGTTCGTTTATGTAAGGACAATGCTCTTATAAAAGACAATTTTTAATCCGACCCAAGGGCTCTGCCGCACAGGCCTTCAAAGTTCCCAATGATTTTATCTAAGTTCAGTTAGTTACACCATTGACTATAAATACTGAAGGAGACATCTCATCCATATGGCCCAGCTGTCCCACTTTTAGTGTATGCTAGAATTTAAAATTGAAGTAGTTCGATTGGGTCACCGACAGATTGTGCTGCTGTCAACTTTTTATTTTAGTTATTTACGTTAACTTTTAAAATATCTCCACCCCAAAAAGCAAGTGATAATCAACTTATGTTTGCTTCCTGACACACCAACTGTTGTATTATCCCCTCCTTGAGAGGATAAGTAATAGTTGACAGCAGTACACTCTGTTGGTGATTGGTGTAAACTACGACCTCTTTCAATCCTGGCATACACAAAACTAGGGACACATTTTATAATGGCAATGAGAAGTCTACTTCAGTATTTATAGTCAATGGTTATACCAAGCAGTTGTAAACATACTTGAAAGGCATAAACATTTGTTGATTATGGAAATAAAAAACTACTTGAATGGAAACTCTCATTTTGGAAATAAAAAAGTACTTGAATGGCAACTCAAACTCTTTTTTCGATATTCAAGTGAGCATAGCGAATGAGCTAATCCGGGAGGCGAGTGAGCGAAGCGAACAAGCTCATCTTGAAAATGAACGAGTATCTGAAATAAAACAAATTCAATGACATTAGGACAGGACAACGTCTGTTGGGCCAGCTAGTTATATATATTGATGATTACGTGTATGGTTCAGTTTTAATAGACGCTGTGTAGCATTTAAATTTTCAAAAACATTATGATCACATTCTTTTTAAGTAATGGTGTGTTATGATCCCACTTATGTTTTATATTATTGACCATCTCAAGTTTAATTTATGCAAAATTTGTTTGCTGTAAAAAATAATACGGGGACTTCTGCTTGAAACAATATTTATTTATGTATTAAGGGAGTAAAGTGCAACTTTGTTCCCTGAGGGAAATTGTTGGCGCCCGACGCCATAGGCGAGGGCGACAAATTTACACACAACATTTTTCCCACACCCCAAAAGCCACAAGTATTGATAAGTATTCACATTCACAATAGCTGTCGATTTTGGTTACGCTATGCGTAATAACTAAACTCGGAACGTTAATTGCAGCTGGAGCAAAATATTAATCAGCTGATCCGATTCCCTTATAGCTGCACCATTAATGATTGCAGCGAAATTTCAGCTGATTCTGTTCCGCGGGAGACAAAGTAGCACTATACTCCTTCATTGCAAGGAGTAAAATTTGACTTTACCAAGTAGTTTGGGGGAAACAAAATTTATCACACAAGATAGGAACGACGTTTCCTTCCATTTTTAAAATGTATTTTATTAGTTCACACGTATGCAAAAAGTTAGAGAAAACTTAGTAAACAAATTTCATAATCGGCCTCGAAGGAAGAGTCCTGCACAGTCCATTAACACATATAATCGCAATTTTTGGTAATTAGTTCAACTAAATTCGATCAAAATGTTAAACAGGAGCATCTCTTTTACTTGTTAAATATTAAAAGTAAATTTTCACTGAGAAAAACATGTTTTCTGAAAATAAAAGTGCCAATCTCTGTAGGACAGGAGCTTCAATTTCAGATCAAAACTATTGAAATCGGTCCTTTAGTTTTTGTTAGTGGATTTACAAATGGAATGTTGTTGATAATTGAATAAGGGCACTTATGAGAGCTAAAAATTAAAATTAATTTCTCATTAGAAACAACACATCTAAACTAAACAAAGATATTGATGACATTAGTGTATGTCAAAACCTTCAATTTAATAAAAAACTATTTAATAGTGTTTGCTAGTATTGTAAGTGATTTATTGAAAGTTGAACAATATTTGTTATGGGAGTAATAAACACAAACATTGTGCATTAAAAAACACATAAAAAGAAAAGAACTGTAATAATGGCATAACTGCAGGCCAAAACCTTTAATAATACTAAAACAGTTACAATTGGAACAGTAGTTTTTGCTAGTAGATTTACATAAAGAATTTTGTAAAAAATGTTAATCGGGCTGTTTCGGGAGCTCACAGTATTTTGTATTGAGAAAAATCTATATTTATAATGGTTGTGCATGTGCGTGTGTGTCCCAGGTGATTTTGAAAATGCCTACTCAAAACTGCTCCGGACCATAATGTTGTAGAGGACCAACAAATTGTAGATAGGTACTTTTTTGCTTTTCCTCCAGACCTAAGGACTTTGCACCAATGGCATCAAAAGCCGCTATGTTATTCTTATTGAGAAAAGGTTTTGGTATAACGGCTCCTCAAACTTGCTTCCGGACCTTAACACATTGTTGGGGGACTAAAAGACTGGATATTTTTTTCAGTGCTTAGTGTGATTTCCATAAATCCCTTACAATAGTTGTTCCCGGCAATACATGTTTAAGTATTAGTGGAATCAACATTTGTTATCTGGACAAATTATAAGACAGTATCTTTTGAGACCGAATATAACTGAAATCTAAATAACCAAAACCAGGTTAGACTTTCATAAGTGGAACGATATAAAAAACCGAATGAAATTGTTTGATAGGGTATAACGATTATTTAGGTTATTTGGTTATGGTTTCGGTTAAGCATATTAAGGTTTCGGTTATTTAGGTTTCAGTTAGGCCAACCGTAAAACAGGCTTACTTTACAACCCGGAAACTTTTTTTACTATTTTTAGGTTATAGTGCCTTCCCATTAATGATGTCAGCAATAAAAACCAGACCATTGTAAAATGTGTGTACTATTCACTATATCCATTTACCTTTATTCTAACTTATATTATTATAATGGATGTTATTATAACAAAAATAAAAAATAAATAAAAGTGTCCGGGTTAACCTCCACAAACGGTCTTGAACCGGACACCCACCTAACTAACATTATAACGTATAAACTAACCTCTCCTTTCCGTAGTTGGACGGTGTTTTGAGGTCTGAAGATGCCTTTGCACCAATCAAAGGCTCAAAATTAAAATAAATAAAAAATTGTTATGGGTTGGGGATGAAAAAAGGGTATTCTTACGTCACGTTTCAGATGTTTATTATTTGCAATTAAAATTAAACTAAACAAAGAACTGTAAGGGGAAAAGACGTTTAAAATACAGTTTGAAACATGGGGCCCATTATATTTTCCACAGACTTCATCACTTATGGTCGATTTAGGCAAAGAATACTTTTTCGCCGCTGCTCTTATAAACAATATTGTATCAGAGCTAAAAACCACAATGTTGTTATTAGTTATGGCGGGAATACTGTGTTTATGGCAGGGACGAGTCGTGACAGTTGACAAGAGTCACATCCACGGAGTATAATTAAAGTGTCCGGGTCAAAATTGGAATAGGCCTGTCGTAAATGTGAAACATTTTTTTACATATAATTTGTTTATCTCTTTAAATAGCATGGCATTATGCACGCTTAAATTTTGAATAAAAATATGCCTTATTCACGAAAACAATCGGACAAACGTGAAAAAAATTACATGTCTTAGTTAGGCATATTTTATTTTTGCGAAAATTCATCAGTCATAAACGATTAGAGCATGCCTCGTTTAAAACAAATGTAGGCCTACCTATAACGAACGACTGCTCAACTTTGCATGTTAGTTTAGAAATATTTAAGTTTACAGATATGTACGTGTCCGGGTCAAGACCCCCTGGCCGGGTCTAGCCGGTTTTACGATATGGTATGTTATGTTTCAGTTTAAGTGTCTTGAAATTTGTCCAGATAACAAACGTTGGTTCCAATATTACTTTTAAACATGCATTGTCAGGAACAACACTATCATGTTATGTTTGTTTATTTCATTTTTATTTTAAGTTTAATTGAATAACAAACTAAACTAAACAAACACGACGTAGGTACGGTAATTACAAACATAAAAGCTATTAAATATTAATCAGTGTTAAAAATATCAACCTAGTTAATATACCAATAGCCTATAAAACAATTTCAATTGGTTCTTTATTTTGTTCCACTTATGAAAGTATACCTGAGCCGAGTAAGATCCAAACCATATTGGATTCGTCTGGTAAATTAAATGCAAGTTAAACAGAAGTCATAGCTTATTTTGGATTTAAAATTTGTATCACTTTACCCTTGTTTCTGGCAAAAACAAATGTGATTTACAAACTCTAGAGGTAAATTTATATGAGGTTAGTTCAATGAAATTGATCATTTTCAATCAAAAAGTAGGCCTAGGATGAACTTGTGCCAAAAGGCACAATTATCCAGAGACATAAGTTTTACCTTAGGGAACAATTTTGGAAAATGTTTATTTTAGATAAAAATGAAGAAATTTAGACAAAAATTGATTAAAACGATGGTGTATGGACATCATAAATTATACCTAGAAAATTAAAGTCGATAGGCATACCTTACAAATATTAACCTCCAAAAAGGACCTAACTTATTGAGTTTGCCTTATTGAGTTTGAATAAACACTTATTTAGGGCAGTTCTGGTAATGCAATTTTCATTTTTGTAGGAAAAGAAATTTATATTAAACTTAAGTTTTCAATCTGAAAAAAATGGGCTAGACCCAGAATATGGTGAAAACCAATGTGCCACATTAAGTTTTAATAACATATCATCATAGTTAAAAGCGCGATGTATAGATAGCCATAGTTTGTTCTTTTTTCTGGTCTTGCAAATGTTCATTATTGTCATATTGTAAAGTTTTATTGGTGAAAGCCATCAATAAATAAATAAATAAATAAATAACCAAAACATCTAATTTTATTTGGTAACTTACCGTACGTTTTATTAGCGAGATAATTATTTTTTGAACAAATTAAGACTTTCTACTGTTAATGAGTGAAAATAATAATGTAAATAATTACATATATTAGCGTTTAATCACGTAAGAAGGATGTTTATCACTTTAATACTTTTCTTGTTGACATCTTTCCTTTCAGTTATTTTGTCGTCTGGAGTCTGGAGTGGCCAAAGTCCCATAGTCCAGCGCTCGGCCTGCATTTTTTTACATAGAGTACGGTACCAATAAAGTTATTAATTATAATAGTATGTAAAAATAAGAATGCATCTTTTAATTAGTAGAAAATAAAATACATACAACTTTTAAAAGCTAATAATATTTAAACCTTAGTTTTTGTGTTTCAAGTTACGAAAAGAAGTTTTTTTTTCCTAGTCAACATGAACATGAATAACTACAGTTCTGTAGTGAATCTATGGCACTGTGACTTACGTTACTCTATAGTTGAAACATAGACGTTGGCTAAATATCAACGATTCAAGTACCACTAAAATGGCTCCCAATGTTAATCTTATGGGGTAAAAAAATATATTTGTTTTAAAGATAATTTTATTATTACTTAACCAAATATTCCCAATAACGAACTTGACCGAGATTTCGTACTATAGAATATATCTCTAAAGTTTGAAGTGGATCTGTAGAGGCGTTTTTGAGTTATTTTGGTCACAGACACGCCAGTTTGAGTTGATTCTCTTACCAGTCTAAGCAGTAAAGTTATGTATAGGGATTTTCCCTCACTTCGTTCACTCAATCCAATTACTTTGCTATTTCAACTGTTATTAGGAATTGATGGAATCGGAATCGAGAATCGATTTGTAAGAATCGGAACCGGAATCGGAATCGAAAAAAATTGGAATTGACTCATCCCTAACTTAACCCTTAACATCTTAACAAAGTTTAAGTTAAAGATTATTTAGACTACGTTATTGCCCTAGGCTAACTTGTTATTAATTGGCTAAACAAGGTTTTAAGCCTAGGTGATTAATTAATTTTGTAATGGCCCATAATTTTAATTTAAATTTATTTGATTTGTCTTTGATTGAATACTTGTGAATTTTTAACCAACTCTCCTGCATAGTGTCTCTGCAGCAGTATTTATTCAAACCAGTGAAACAAAGTTTGAAATAAAATAGGGATTTATAGGTACCGGTATATAATCAGTTACCGTTTTTTTTTAGGCAGAATTTCAGAATCTAGGTAGAAACTTAAATTTAAAGTATGGACGAGACAGTTATTAGGTAAGTTCTTTGAAAAATAACCGAAACCGACAACCGTTTTTTGTAAAAAACCAAACCGAAACCGAACCGTTAAAAAATGCAACCAACCCATCCCTAGTTATAATAATATAATAAGGGATTTTTAATTCCCTATTTCTCATTGATACACGAGCTATGAACAGATTTACATTTACAATATTAATATTAAGCAACTACTGTATCTACTAATTGTCACTACTGCAGAGTCAAGTGTATTAAGTTAATTATTTTTACTAATGACTAAACTCGCTACAGCAATTATTTAGTTTTCAACTTATTCCACTTAAGAAATTGTTCACGGGCCATAAGCTGTAGTTTTTGTTACATATTTATCATTGTAATAGAGTCAAATGAAATGTTCCAATGTATACGAAACTTGCCTTTACCCGTAGCAGCTTCGCTCGCGAAAATATACTATATAACAAATTTGTCTTATCATTGTTGATTGTTGAAGGTTAACCTAAAATATTTTAAAGGGTAATGAAAATCTAATAATACTAAAACATATTGGTCAAAGTTGACACCAAAATGGGCCGCTATCAGAATAGGTGGTAACATGTTCTAGTTCACTTCAATACATAACCCGTGGCATCAAACCTAAGCACTCGGCAATTTTCCAATGTTATATACACTTTAAATAGTATACACTAACCACTTAATCAATACTACTTAGTGGAGTACTTAGTATAACAGGGTGTCTCATGTACCTACAAAAGATAGAAGGTAAGATAGAAGTAAGATAGAAAGTTCCTATAATTTACAAGACCTTTAAAATATATGCCATTTGACACATGTTTTCTTCAGACCTTTTTAAATTTTCAGGTTACATTTTCCAAAAGATTACTGCCATGTGGTATAATAAAGCCAGTGATTAGTTAATGATTAAGAATTTTTAATCTGAACCAAAAATGCTGAGTGGTTTGGAAGATAAAGGGTATTTCGCAAATATCAGTATTTTTCACAAAAATTGCCACCATTTTGAAACTAATTAAGATAAGAGAATTCTTTATTATTGAGTATATTATTGCTTATTTGTTTTCAATTGAAAAATTCCGAGATTATATCTAATAACCTCCAGGTTTTGAAACACCCTGTATTTGTAAAGAGTTAAAAATATATTTACGTTATTCCTTGAGGTCCATTTAGTTGGGAGTAACTTTGGTTCAACCTTTTAAGTCTTTCAATTTGTCTCCAGTCTGAATTTAATGTATATAGAGTATAACTTTATATAAATAAAATCAGTGGTTGAAGTAAGCATAACCGCAAGGGGAAGTGTTCATTGTAGGTAGGAGGGGGAGGGCTATGGCAAAACTGTGGCCAGCTGACCTCCTCATGCCCACAATGTACAGCCAACATAATCAGTTCTTTCCACTTCCTCCCCCTCACCCTGCACAAGGATAACATAGCTAGTATAAGACATTTTCACTGAGGTACAATTTATTCTACTGTTTCTTGTAAACTTTCTGGGCACTATTCTTCCTCCTCCCAAACCCTCCATTGCTGAAGGGTGAATTTTGTATGATTGCAATACTGTGTGTGATATGAACAAAATTAAAGAAAGAAGTACCTTGTTGGTAAGTAACAAATTCTTAGTTTTAAAAGGCTGCTCCCTGATGAAACTTATCCACTGAATAAAAACAATATTTCGATAAATAAATGTGTAGCTAGTTTCATAGTGTTCCTGTTAATGTGTTATCTAGTTACTTGATATCATTTCCATATTGTAAATACCACTGTGTAATAACTGCCCTTCCTCCTGACTGACCTTAATCCTACAGCATCATAATTTTTGTCGAGCAAGAGAAAACCTACTGCAGTCAATTTATCTTTGAAAGTGTACAACTCTGTTTAATTTTGACACTAACAAATTCTAACCTCATCATGAAAGTTGAGTGTAGCCACTGCATACAATGTGTCAGCACCTTGTTTTATATCCAACTTCTCCACACTGCTTGAGATGTTGAAGGCCAACGACCTCAGCAATGGTGTGGATCTCCGTTTCTTCGACGCTAATGTTGACAGGACCTAAAATATATTAAGGATAAATAAAAAATCAATATAATAAAAGAAAACAATTTTCAAAACACAACATCCTCACAAAAATTAAAATACAAAATGTGTTTTCAGATTCCATAAGCTCCATAGAATGAGGAACTGAATGTCTTACCAACATTTAAAGTATTCAACATTTCAAGAGAGCCTCTTCTGAAAGGGTGCCTGTCATAGAAGTCTCACAGGTGTTTCACAGGTGGTAACACTTGCTGAGAATGAAGAGAACAGGTTGCTCCAAAGCTCTGTACCTCTATAAGAAAGAAGCATGGAAGACGCTGCAGACCGATTGGACCGGTTGAAGCTCAATCCTAAAAATCTATCCGGGGCATATTGGAAAAAAGCACTCAAGGTTAGACTAGCTGAATGAGAGGAGATTTTTGATTCTTCAAAATTCAAAACCTCACACAAAGCAAACAAAGCCACTAAGCATGGCAAAAAAAGAGTGCAATCTGAGGGATTCACACCCTCACCACATGATCAAGGTGACAGAAAAAGGACCAATGGATTATTTATCCTGGTCCAGGCCAGTTGACCAGCGTACTTCTGAGAACCCAAGCAGAAACCGAGGGACCAACAAACCCCTTGTGTATCCAAGGGCAATCCAGGGTACCCGGCCATACCAGGCAGGTCCAAAGAGTCCTTCAATCAGCCTTGACTACAACCAAGATTGCGGAAGTCCCTGCAAACTATCCCACAAACAAGCACTCGGAAGAAAAAGGAGAGTTGGTTTAGTCAGGCCTGATAGGAGCTATCACAAGCTTTGAAGATGGTGACTGTGCACAATTAGCTGGTTCTTGCATTGAAAGGGGCACAGTAATCCTTTCTTGCATGAATCAGCAGACTGTTGACTGGGTGCTCTCAACTGTACCCAACCAAACACCCTGGGAAGATGCCAAACTGGTTGTGGGCGTCCGGAGTATCTTGCTGTGAGTAACTAAGGTTGCCCTCAAAACACCTAAGCAGCTCGCAAGCACCGAACTTTTGCAGCTTGTAGCCATGTTCACAATGCAAAACTCCATCTGATGTCCCCAACTGGAAGGTTATCAGCAGCAAGAGGGAGGAGGCCGTTGGTCAAACCCTTGTCTTCCTGGTAGACGACACAGCTCTGGGGGCAATCAGAGCTGCAGGAATTAAAGCCTGTCTGGCCCTTTGGTGGGTCCAACTGATTGCATTGGATGGAGGCAACGCTAAGGGTGTTGCAAATAAACCTTCATCATAGTAATACGGCTTCGGCTACCTTCTGTCACACTGCAGCCTCACAGAATATTCATACATCCTTGATCCAAGAGCCTTGGTTAATCAAGGGTCAGGTCGCAGAACTAAACAAAGCCCAAGGTGAGTTAATATACTGTAGAAATATATAACAAACATTAACCTTGCTTACCTTGCATGGGATTTTGCTACAGGGACATCACTACAGTGAAGCTGCAAAGCAAGGTCGGGGGAGCAGCCAATGGAGCTATCACCTCAAGCTCCATTTATCTCCCCTACGACGATGCAAAACCACCACCAACCAGAGAGCTCGCCTCATTGGTGGATCAACATAGTGTGAGCGGCGGGCATCTCCTTGTGGGGTGTGACTCGAATGCTCACTCAACAGAATGGGGTAGCACAGGCACCAATCATAGAGGTGAGATTCTGCTAAGGTTCCTGTTGTCCAACAACTTACATATCTACATAAGTATAGGCAACCATCCTACTTTTAGGATTAGGCCTGGAGGTCATAGACATATCCTTCTGCACAGAGAGTCTAATCTCTGTGATAGAGAGGTGGTGTGTGTCAGATGAACATTCCCTTTCAGATCACAATTACATTATCTTTCAAATAGGAGGAATCACTGTACAAACAGAGCAAGAATATAAGAATCCTAGGAAAATTGACTGGATGTCCTTTGCAGACAGTTTGTCGGTAGGAAACCACAAAAGATTACCTCCTGCATTCAGTTTGACCAAGCATCATTCAAATTTCAGGATATTATGCTTGACTGCTATTACAGTAGTTGCCCGCTTTTCACAAGATCCAGGAAAGAAAGAGTGAGATGGTGGTCCGAGGATCTTGCAGTAAAAAGGAGGACCGTAAGGAGACTCTTTAACTGAGCAAGGGGACCATGGACCGGCAGGAGTTCCAAAGAGCTCTTGACAGACTATGGTAATGCTATTAAAAAAGGCAAGCTTAACTCCTGGAGAGCCTTCTGTAGTGAAATTGAAAGTACAGTCAAATCCCAATTATCTGGTTGGAGGGTAACGGACAACCCAACACCTCGGTTAAAACAAAGGGATTCAATCAACTGATAAATACGAATATAATAAAGGTTTATTGACATTTTTCTACTAAATATTGTGTTTTAATGTCATTTAAGACTTTTATGAAAATCTTAAAAATGTGATGAAATCTACAAACAATCAAGATAATAATAGTTAATACTAGCGATGGCTGATAGTAAATACTCTCAAAAATGCCGAAGGGTATTTAATAGATTAAAATTCCCTACACCGAACTCTCTAAAATACACTGAACAGTTTGCTAATTAATCGCACTGGGGACAAAATCGCATGAGGGTGAACAACTCAGGAAGGGTGATTGTTTTGACTGGTTTATATTTTTAGACGTCCGTGTCCATCTGTCCGTCTGTCATTCTGCCCAGTGCAGATAGTCCGGAGCAGTGTCAAGGTCATCACTCCCTATCTCGCGACCAAGGCTCATTAGCGAGATAACAGACTCTCAGATTATGTTGTATTTACTAAATTGTTTGTATAGTATTTATTCTGATAAATAAAGTTAATTAGGTATTCGAATATGGAGATGATTTAAACTAATAAATTGCTCTATTTAAACTATTTCTCTATTTATGTTTAGAAGAGGATAAATACAAAAAATAAAAATAAACCTTTTGTGTCCCCGGTTAAACCGCAATCTGATTAACTCGCTCCCGCATAATCGGGAGATGACTGTAGCTCTAAGATAGCCAGGTTGAATAAAGTTATGGCTCAGGACCCAATCAACCCAGTAATCACATTAAGCAAACAGCGGAGGAAACACTAAAACTGCTTGAGTCACACTTCCCTGGCTGTCTATTCAGTGACAGCATGTTGGCCAGTCTGGATCCTCCCACTCACAGCCCTCAGGTGAGGGTGTCACGAGAGGACTGGGCCCTGGCTAGACAAGTTGTCACAACTGCCAAGACAAGATGGGCGATAAATCAGTTCAAACCATTCAAATTGCTAGGCTGAGACAGAATCTTTCCAGCCCTCCTTCAAAAGGGCCCTGAAACCCTTTATCCTATACTCTGTGACCTATTCAGGCCAAGACTAACCTTGGGCTATGTGCCTCAGCCATGAAGGATGAGCAGAGTAGTATTCATTACAAAACACAGTCAGGCTTTGTACTGACACAAGGGCATTCAGGCCAATCAGCCTCTCTTCTTTCCTTTTGAAAACTGTGGAGAGGCTACTGGAACCCCACATTCTGAGCTCATAAGGGTAACCCACAACACAGGTAATAACATACTTATCGGTTGGGGAAATCCATCGAGAGTGCTCCAGTCGCAGTATCACAGTCACATAATCAAGGATGGTCAGAAGGATGGTCAGGACTGAAAAATTGCTGTTGCAGCTTTTCTATACATAAAAAGTTCCTTTGGTAGGGTTGAATATGAACTGATGGTTCATGCTGATTTCAATCGTGGTCTAAAGCCCATCTGTTGTAGGTAAATAGACCACATGCAGCACAGCATAAAAATTCAGTCAAAGATCTTGAATGTGACCCAGGAAATCATTAAGGATCTGCGGTGCACCGAATAATTGGTTACAAAACTAATTACCGTCATCGGTTCGGTACAGACCATAACCCCGGTACAAATTCGGTACGGTACAGTTTACTGATTCAAACAAGAAGCAGATATAAGCTAAATACGGTACAGTTGACTGATTCAAACAATATAAGCAGAGATAGCTAAACAATGTTTAATAAAATAAGTGGTTAAAATAAGACAGGCTCCTGTTGATTGATAACTCGTCAGTTCCTTTAAGGAAAACAAGCCCCAAAACTCTAAGTTGACAGGTGTTATTTATTGTTGGTACCGCAAACTCCTAGAAATCATAGCCACAAGTGGGTGCCTCCAGAGAGGAGTTCTCTCTCACCTCTGTTGAGGAGCCTTGAGATGAACAACCTGCTTGTCGCCTTAGATCAGGGTCCTTACCATGTTCAAGGCTATGCAGATTAAATGCTCTAGTTGTTCAGGGGAAGTTCCCTGAAACGCTCACAGACATCACAAATGAGGGGCTAAGACTCATCAATGAGTGGTGTAATTGTTAAGGCCTTTGTGCCAATCCCTAAAAAATTGTGATAGTTCCATTCACTTGCAAAAGGAAGGGCTTAGGCGCATTCAGTAACCTTCGCCTGGATCCTGAACCAGTGGGCACATCTAAAACAGTTAAGTATCTGGGGGTAACCCTCGATAATAACCTGGGATGTACACTTTTCTAACACATTATGCAGAGCTAGATGGTCACTGATTGGTGACCACTCGACATTCTGTGGGTGTCTCTCGTGGGTTCAAGTCACGTTCAGTAACTGGACATATGTGCCTATTTTAAGGGCTCAGAAAACATATGCCTCACTTTTGGTGGCCGAAAACCCGAAAAACTACAGCGGACAAGGAACTTTCAAGCCTGCAAAGACTTGTATGCCCCTGCACTACAGGCACTTTTCCAAGTACACCCTCAGCAGCCTTGTAGGGACTGTTGGAAATGCCGTCTCTCGCCCTTTTCATTTTAAGCTGGGCTATCCTAGCTCTGCATTTTGTGCGGAGCGCACTGCACATTACTGCAATATCCGTGCTATTCAGTGCGCTATGCAGTTGTGTTTTCCTAGCTCCGCACTGAGCAGCGCGGATTTATATTTTTTCACATTTTGTTGCAGTGTTTGATGATTGAACATGAGTCTCTAACTGGATACTCTCACTGTGCTGTTTCCCTTTTACGTTTGAATGGAGAGTATGGCTGTTGACTTACTTTTGTGTGCTTGAGTGTGTGAATAAACGGAGCAGTTTAGAAAGTAAGACCATTTTACGGTTGCCATGCAGTATATGTATTGTTCTGTTATGACAGTTAAGAGATTTGAACTTTACACTGAATTGCACTTTATGTCTGCGAGGTTCGAGATCCCCGTAAGGAGAAAGGGATACCGGTTAGTAGTATTATTAATAATATACAAATTTCTACCTCTCAATTGGTAAATGATTTTTTTTAGAACACTAAGTTATTAAGTTGTATAAACTACGCTGCTTCATGAAATGTTTGTATATTTAATTTAGATTTGATTACCAAACGATATTCTGCCTATTATTTTTAGTTGCCATTAAATAACTCACTATTCTACCATAAGTAGTTCATCCTCAGAAGCCTTAAATTTAGTAATTATGACCAGGAAGTCACTAGTGAACCATCAAAACTAAATTTCTGGTTGCGTTCAGCTCTCCACACAAGACTGTTCTCAGAGCAGTCGTCCTGTTCCGCTGAGCACAGTGCGCACCGCGTGTGGGAAAACACTACCACAAATTGAAAACCCAGCTTTAATGGAGGCAAGGTTGACAGCATACCGACTAAAAATCACAGATAACAAGAATGTACCTACGTTGAAATTTTCATTCTGAAAACATGGAAACCCCAGTCTTAGTGAAGGTAAGTTTACAATATTTAATTTCAAAGACTTATGAGCATTGAAGAAAATTTCAACCTGGGAAATAAATCCGAATGGGCCATTATGGACCATTGGGTGTAATCTAATTTGTTCGCTTCACACTGTATACAAAATCAACTGAAAGATTTAATGATTGTCAATAACTGTAAATATCAGTATTTAAATATGTTAACTACATCTGGAAAAATATAGGGTCAATGCACAGATAAAGGTCAATGGTAACAAAAATCTATGGTAGTAATAAACTCCTATATCTGGATACTTTAAAAAAATGGGCTGGGTACTTATAGATAGTACAAAGTACCCAACTTAGTATAGCGTGCTGCGGTAGTAAGTTAGACTAGTTTTCTGTCATTTTTATGTCCAGTATATTACTATACGGTACTGAAAGTGTTATTCTATCAGCAAAAGTGTACTGCTGCTTCCTGCAAAATTTTGTACTCAATATAAGCACCAGGGGCTGATATACATTCCTTCGACATATGAGGGAGAACAAAGATTAAAATAAAATTTTTGACTAGAGGTGTGCGGATATCCGAAAAGCCGGTTCGGTTTCGGTTTGGATCGGATATCCGAGGTTTTTTTTAGATATCCGATAAGGTCCAGGATAAATCCGACTTATTCGGATAGACTGTACATCTGAAGATAAAAAGCCAGAAACAAAACAATAAATACGTTTGGACCATTACCAAACGCTTTGACTCAAGAGTTCAAGGTAATATGATGCAATGCCTGTCGCTTTGCTTTTCGGTTTCGATACGTATCAATGCATCTGTATGATATTTGTGTAGATTCGCGATGTATCGTATCGCGATACACGGCCGGATCGTACATCAGTGTAGCAAACAAAAAATGAATACAGCCTATAAAGAGAAATGCGCGATAGCGAACGTTTTCGATGTACTATCTTAAATTTAAACAATACTGCAACATTGCAACTCGTGAATTCAAGATTCACGGGATAGACTCCGACAACAAGACAACAGTAGTGGATTACTGGAGAATAAGTCAATAATTTACAGTCTATGATAGTCAATATCCGATAGTATATCAACATCTCATGATTCAATGAGCAAGTTCCCATAGAGTTCTTAGTTCCAAAATTACATTATGTAAACAGAAATGTTAGTGTATGAAATTTATAATTGCTGCTACTGATATTTTTCTTCCATTCAATACCTTTAAAACACTGAGTAAAATATTGCTGACTTGCGCAAAACGAGTTGATCTCTACGGGGAAGTTTCCTGGTATGATCAACGAGCTTAATCCATCTAGAGCTCTCATGCTCCAAGAAAAGACTTCCCTTGTTTACCTCTGACGAGAACTCTTTGCTTGCTGTGTATTACGATGATATGATTGACGCGAAGCAGCGACGACGTATTCACAAAGGCATCGCTTAGTTATCTAATACTTATTTACACAGGTTTCATCGTTCAGTTATTATGATTTTGTTCAGTTCATTTCTTTACAATAAACCGAAAAAGAATAGTATATGAAAATTCTTTAAAAAGCACGAAGCCGATAGCAGTGGCGGATTTAGGGGGGGCTATAGGGGCCTGTAGCCTTGGGCGGCAATTTTTTACGGGCGGCAAATTTACTGAAAATTAATAAGTTGTTTACAAAAGAAAGGTTGAAACGGGGAACATTTTGACGAAAGCGGATGACAATGACGGTGTGCCGCCCTTTTAAAGATAAAGATATAGTAATCAGAGACTAATGTATTACGCTTCAGTCCCTCACACATCAGTTCCTCAAAACAGTCATAATGCATTCGTCATTCATCCGTACTAGCGACAAGACGATTACGCTACAGAGAAAGGGCGGCAAGCCACAAACTACAGTTAATTCAACTTCTCCCCTCCGCTCATCAGGCACTGCGCCACTATGACTATGTCCAACTTACGGACTTCCAAGTTTACCCGTTCTTTCGCATAGCATTAAAATTATTTTTTACACAATATCAATGACTAAGGCACACGGCTGAGAAATGTTGCAACAATCGAGTTTGAGATGACAATAACAAAATTTAGGCTACAAAGATATTGTCGACTCATTTTAAAACTCAAGGTAATACAAAAAGTTGTTTCAGCCAACGTATATTTACCATCAAAGACTACCACTCATAATTGTTCATTCTGGAGTATATTTTTTTAACAAAACATCTGACCAAAGACAAATAAAGAGTAACATAATTTGTGAAGAGAGGATTTGATTGGTTGTTGCCATAGGAGCACAGTTGACAGGGGGTCAAAATGGTAGGCTGCAGTTTTTTACTCCAGGCGAGACCACTATATATATATTTTGGGTGGGACGGTGTCAAAATCTCCATATTTCATTAAATGAAAAACTGTGATCTTCAAAATTTTTGAATTGATATCTTGTCGCATTTCAGGTGAATCATAATGTTAAACTTAACGTTATAATCTTGAGACATATTTTAGATGTAATTTTATTGTTTATCTCGAAACAAAGTTATGTTTTGAGTTAAATGAAAACACCGTTGTAATATGGCTTTGGAAATAGTGTTGAAAACAAGCCTCCTTGCACGTCGAATGACACTGTCCCACCATCAAGTTGACACCACAACAGGACAAAAACCAAATATGACGGCACGCTTTTTGAAGGTTATTTGACAGAGAGTAGTGACTCCTGTAGGTATTATATTTTAATGTATAGGATCTACAACATCATGGAGGTGAAACTAGAAGAATGTTTGAAAATGTGTAGAATTTTATGAAGATTAGGCCTACATCAATTAATTTTATATTTTGATTGTCTAAAACATATAACAAATTCTTTGCATAAAAGTATAAATCACAAAATGACTGAAAAAACTGTACTGAAAAGCACTAATTCAGGATTAAAATAGTCAGAATTTTGAGGCTAATGGACCGAATTACGAATTTTAAGGTTACGGTGTCATCATATCTTATTTATAGGTTATTTATGATTATTTTCAGTAGTCAATAAGTTAGTGTAAAAATTAATGTTTGATGAAGTATAAGGAGGGATATTAGGTCTTTGCTGAAGGATTTTCTTGTTATTAAAATAGTCCAGTCGGCAGGTAGTTTTAGATAGCAAAAGGTCGGAAGTTAATGAAACTTTGGGATGTTGTTAAGGGATGATAAATTAACATTTTCTCAAGTTTTGGACCTCGAGGACCCTGTGCAAAAAAGAGGGGGGGGGAAGAAACTTCAAAATTTTCGACAATTTTCCGCTTTTTCCTCATTAACTTTTTCCCCTTAGTTCCTATCGAAAAAGCATAAATTACATTTTTGTAGAGCGTTAAATTTCCTACACTTTGACAGTTCAAACTTGTGTGTACGTTAATTTTTCATCAAGAAATAGAATTTTTTTTTAAATGTAATTTTAGAAAAATCCACCAGAAAATGTAAAAAAATTCAGAATCCCATCTTATTTTTTTCTATTACACACAAACTATCACGAAATTTTGTAGTAATTATGGTTCCTGGTTATAAGCACCATTTCTGGATACCCCCATACCCAACCCACCCCCACCCCACCACCCACCCTTTCCACAACCAACACCAATTCTCAAAAGCTAATTTTCTTCTCTGATGAAAACCAACCAAATTCACATCATGTTGGTATTCATATTAGTTACTTTTCGGATCTATCCCCCCCCTACATAATTATCCCAGTGCAGGTTAAAAAAAAGTATTCCTTTCGTGGTAAAAATTAATATAATTAACAATGATAAAGTTATACACAAGGCATTTATTATAGAATAGTCATATTACTATAGAAACGTCTTAGACTGATTTGTACTCTTTACTTTTACGGTTTGGATTTTTTAGTGGTTGGTTCTGCTTCTGACAGCTCGTCGTCTTCCTGAGCGATAAGGTTGTCAATGACATCATCACCGTCGTCGTATGTGTCTATGTCTAGTGAGTCATCCTCGTTCAAATCAGTGTCGGGGACGTTTTCGCAGGAGTGGCCTGTGCAATGCTTGCACATTGATGAGCACCGGAGACCTGCTTTTTTGCAGCTGCAAGCTCCGGTGTTAAAACCTTTGCTGCATTTGCAAGAAACAATCTTGAGGATGTCGTCTGGCGCAGCATTTCTGGTTGTCGTGATTGGTAGTAAGCCTACCCCTCGCGTGGTGAGGCTCCAGCCCCAAACTGATGGGAGAAGTTCATTACCTAACCATGCTTGTACTTGCTGGTAAGTGCGGAAGGAGTGGTACTTGGCTGCATCCCTTGTTGGTGGTAGGCGGGCTAGTTGTAATTTAGTGTTTGTCACTGATCGTGTGAATAATCGATACCGTAGGTCGTCAAGGTTGTCATTGTCTATATCGCCTCCGTAAACTGCTACCAGGAACCTTTCTCCAGCTTCACTGATCTGCTGAGGAGTAGCGTTTGGTATGAGAAATGGAGTTACTGTTCCAGAGAGAGAGGTATTCTTCATGTAGGTGCTGCAAATTTTCTTCTTCCCCAATCCATACAGAGCTGATGTGGTATCACAACCACTCACTGAGTAGAGGAAAAGTATGTCCTTGGGGGGAAAGGAGCAGGAACTTGGTGAGTAGAGGACACTGAGATCTCTGTCTCTTCCACTTTTCTGAAGATAGATGTTATTTGTGTTAGTTCCTAATGCTGTCAACAGAATAGGTATGTCCACATCTTGAGCAGTAATTACGATGCTGTCGAATTCGCTAGCCTTGGATATTGCGGTGTTGACGATCATCACGTCGGCGTCCTCATATGCCTGCTTCACTTCTATGCTAGCATCCACCATTCGTGTCATCAACATCGAAATGAATGCGCTCTTATTGTTTTCATTTGCCAAGAACTTTTCTTGTGGTATAGTCACCATAGTAGACGAGGAGAACACGACTTTGGTTGCTGATTGTAATGCAGAACGGCGAGCTCGTTCTGCGGCTTTGGTGCTTTTATAGCCAGCATTAGTGGGGTAGCCATCAAATACAACAATCACTTGGCTCCCAAAGTGTCTCTGCACGTAGTTGATGTACGTAGAGCACAGCATCTCAAATGTGGTTGTGGGAGTTTTGTTCCACACCACTTTATGTAACAGATATCCTCCATCAATTATGTTACATTTCCTGTTGCCAAGGTTTACTTTCTCTATGGGAGTGAAGAGTGAGTACATTGCAGACTTTGTTCCCTTGCGCATTCCTTCCTCTGTGAAGATTGATATAGGGAAGGGGGCGAGTTCAAACTTAAAGAGCTCTTTTAGATTTTCTTCAGATTTTTTTGCAACGCAGATACGCTGGAAAAGAGTTAGAGGATCGACAGTGAATTTTTTACCAGCAATTTTCAACGAGCAGGAAACGGAAGCGAGAGTCACGACCTTATCCTTCCGTTTAAGTTTCAATTCTTGAAAATTTCCTCCTACCACTTTCTTCATGCATGATATGCCTATCTCTCGTGCTAAGTGACAGTTCACTTCGTCATGACCAATGATTCCTGTGCTCAAAGAAACTATCTCCTGGATGTGAAGGAATGGGGGGTGTTCAGTGAACCATGCGAGCAGTTTATCAATGTCCATGTTGTCTCTCACTATTCGAGTTGGTCTCATGTCTACATGCTGTTCAGATGTCTCTGAGCGAACATCAGCGAACAATTCTACTTGTTAACAAATGCTTTGAAGGCACAGCATGCCTAATGTCCATCTAGAAAGCACAGAATCACTTACACCGCGTCCACGAGTGAGTCCTCCATAGCTCTTCATAGCCCGCATGAGGACCTGCTCAATACTCATGTCGGACCAGATGCCTGACCAAAATTTATCAGATCGGCGAATGGTAAAGTAGCCATCTGTGGTGAACCTCATATATTCGTGAGGATCCATTCTGTCTTTTAGGGTGACCATATCTTGGTGATAGAGATGAGCACTTTTGGCATAATTTAGATGTCCAGCAGCATGAAAGTAGGGTATCATTTCCTTGACGCAATCTAAATGGAGTTTCCAATTACCCATCCTTTCAGCTTTTATAAAGTTCTTGAGCAGCGTACACATTCGGAAATACTGAATCCATAGAGCAGCCGTTGGCCCTCTTTTTTCAATAGTGGTCAACATCTCTGAAAATCGCTCAGTCACAGCACGGAAGTCTGGATCATCTGCTCCCCTCAAGATGATGGATCTATCTGGGAAGTTGAGCACTTGGTCTAGCACTTTCAAGTCTTTTTCAGTGAAATCAACGTGTTCAAATATTTTGCCAGCCAAAGCAGCATGTGCCAGTATGTGAGCGCGAACAGCCCTGGCGTACGCATGTCCGGTTATGATTTTTTCGACACTGTTGGTAGCGTAAATTGTGTTGAACAGTTCCTTCAACCCACTCCCATCCATGATTGTGCCAATCGCCCCCATAAATGACATTAACAGGTGAAATCCACCTAACCTGACAACTACATTCTTCAACTCCGGTTGAGTGTCATTTGCCACTAGATCACGTGCCTTCCAGTACAGTGGCTGGTCAAAAGTCACAATGCAAGTTTTCTGTTTAACCAATGTACACTTTTCTAGAGCAGACACAACAGATGTATATACTGTATTATAATCGCTGGGTGGAGCATTAATGAATGGGAGGCAAACTATTTTCGAGCAATCATACTTTTTACCACTGGTTCCAAGCTCCATAAAACCATTCCACCCAGGGACTGAAGGTGAATAAGCAGAGTTTTTCCCATATAGCCAAGCAATGTCATCAAGTGAGGGTATAACACCTTGTGAATAGTTAATGTCGACATCCGCTATTTTAGTTGTTTTCAGACCTGAATTTGGTGGTCGGTGGTATGACATCACCTCTACTGTACCAGCATCAGCTATGACTTTGGCTGATGACGACACCTTCAGACGGGCTACTTCACATTCGGGGGCTACAGCTTTCAGGGGAGTCACAGCCATGATTCCTCCCATTGCGTGGAATGTGTCGTGTCCATCCAAAGTATTAACATTGAAGTCAGCATTGTCAAATATGAACTGACAGAATGGATCGGCAGACTCCACAATTTTGGCACTTTCAGCTTGCAGCACGTACGACCCTTCTAGCCTGTTGGCCTCTTCGTAAGATGATGAAAGGCCCATGGAAGATAGAAAATTCAGGATATGTTTAGAGGCAAACTTCTTGTAGACAAACACGGAAACAGCAGTCATGATGGAGGATACAAAAGATTTGGGGCGTACTTCTACCATGATTGCATGAGCCAGAACGAGGCATTTCTTTTTCCAAGAGTCCAAGGATCCTCGTTTGTTGGTCAAAATCAGGGTGTGGAGTAGAAGAAGCAGCGTCTCTGGAACCGCAGTACGCGCACTACCCAAGAAGTTGTCAATCGGTGGATATACAACTGTGTTGAACACTGTGGAGCGTATGTCCTCCAAGATTATTTTTCCAGCTGCCTCCACAATTCGACGTCTTTCTTCCTGTGCGTCTCCTTTCTTTTCTGTAGAGTACCAGTTATCGTACAGAATTTTGTCACCAACTCTCTTCAGACTGACAACAGGCCCTCTCCTTGAATCTGAAATGATGATTTGGTCTCCATATTTCGTCTGAAGACGACTTCTCACAGTTTTGCAGTGTGGTCGACTGTCTTCCTCAATCAGCTCAATCAGCTGCTGAATGGAAAACTGGCATTCATCACTGTTCTCGTCAATGTATGTAAATATCACCTGCATTGCCTCGTCAACACTTGCCGATGGGCGAAACCCTCTTTTCTGCGCTGACTTAGGTGGATGGTAAAAATTTGCAAGGCACTTTTGGTGATACTCAGCTTTGACGGCGACTAAATCAGTGTTCAAATAGGCCAACTGGGTGATGCGTTCTTCTATTCTTTTCCCCTTCTCGTCTCCACGCATCCTAGCCTTTTGGATAATTGTTTTAGACATTTCTGGTAGAGTCACTTTGACCGGAGCATTGCGCCTTTCCACGGGCAACTTTGCCTGTTTAGCTCTGAAATCATCAGTAATAGATTCCTCACAAAAAAACACGCATTGACGAAGTCGAATTTCGCAACTTGTGACCGCCGGATAGGTACAGGAGAAGGAGCTTTGGGTGTGTCATATCCACGACGTGCAAGGGCAGCAATCAATTTCTCATTGTTGTACCTTGTTTGGCAAGCACTGTGCACTCTCACCTCACTCAACCCACGTAGGAACTGTTCATTTACAGAAAGTTTCCTTTTTACACTAGACTCCAACAGTCTGGCAACTCCTCTGGCTTTCACTACAGTTAGTTCATCAGCTTCTACTCCGGCTTTACAAATAAAACAGAACTCTGATCCACTAGTTGTAGACGCCATATTCAAAATGTAATCGAATTTACGCATTTACTAGACTCAGCAACTATTCTCAGATTCATAAGCAAAATAAATCTTACTAACCCATTTAGCAAACGGCTGGGACAAACTTAAAACATGTACTGGTAACTTAACTACACATGAAACATATAAAAACAAATAAAAACAAAACAATGACATTTCACCTCAAACATGTGGTTTCCAACAATGCCGAGAACGTGGTGAGCAAACAGCTTGCCGGCAGGGCATATCTAGTAGGCTACCAACCAAACAATACTAAAACTAATATATAACTATAACATAGAACAGTCACGTAAGCTACACGGCGCGGCGCGGCGGCAACACGGCAGAGTATCTACTTAATTTAGTAAGCAAAAATGGGTGAAGACAGAAAAGAAACATCTAACGACCTTGCAGACTGATGGATGTGTTGATGATAGTATATATATACCTACCTACTAATCAAGTGGAATTGTGAAAATTTGTGTAATACGTAGAAGATAATGTGATATTGTGGTAGTGTGAAACCGTGGTGTAGGAAGCCACCTTGGTCAGCTGAGTGAGGGGTGGGTGGGGTATGGGGGTATCGAGAGATGGTGCTTATAACCAGGAACCATAATTACTACAAAATTTCGTGAAAGTTTGTGTGTAATAGAAAAAAATAAGATGAAATTCTGAATTTCTTTGCATTTTTTGGTGGATTTTTCTAAAATTACATTTAAAAAAATTTCTATTTCTTGATAAAGAATAAACGTACACACATGTTTGAACAGTCAAATTGTAGGAAATTTAACGCTCTACAAAAATGTAATTTATGCTTTTTCGATAGGAACTAAGGGAAAAAAGTTAATGAGGAAAAAGCGGAAAATTGTCGAAAATTTTGAAGTTTCTTCCCCCCCCTCTTTTTTGCACAGGGTCCTCGAGGTCCAAAACTTGGGAAAATGTTGATTAATCATCCCTGAACAACATCCTCAAGTTTCGTTAACTTCCGACCTTTTTCCACCTAACCCCACTTTTCCCAACCTATCGACTGGACTAAAAGTATCACTGCTTCACTCCTTTTAACACCCACATTTGTCTCTAGGGTTGATTGTCATTGGGTATATTGAATATTGAACTGTGTTTATGTGAATCAAGTCAATTATACTGTACATTATTGTACTGTTTTTTTTCAACTAGGAAATAACAGAAATTTCTTAAAATTATTCCTTTAGTAAATTCGTAACTTCTTTATATACTGTCACAAAATAACCAAACAAGATATATAATATGTGGGTAAACCTGGGTGGCGAAAAGGACAAAGATTGTAGGGGGGGGGCAGATTTCCTAATAACCCTTAGGCAGCAATTGCTTAAATCCGCCACTGGCCGGTAGTGAAGTTGTTGAATGTCTGTAATGCAAGATTTAAGGTTTTGTTGTCTGTTTACATTCCGGTGAAAAACTAAACAAAGTTTCTATTCTTTAGTAAACAAAATAAATTCAAGCTAGTTAGTAAATTTATAAATAAAAGGAAATTCTTTGGTCATGGATGCTTTTGGTTAACTCGTATAGAGAAGGCCTACTGAGTCATTGTTGCATTACCTAAGTCGTGCTAGGCTTAACCTAAAAGTATGTTGTGATGTCTGCTACTAACATCAGTGATTCCGATCTTTTAGTGATAAGGATGTCATCATATTAAAATGTTTCCTTGTTGTTTCTCTTGTCGGACCATAGTATATGTTTGCTTTTTTACTAAAGCCAAATAGGCTAAGGAGTTATATCATAATGACAAGGATGATCCTCATGGTGACAATAAATTATTTATAATGACAAGGATGATAGTCATGGTGATAATAAATTATTTATAATGACAAGGATGATAGTCATGGTGACAATAAATTATTTAAGTAGAGTAGCCTAATCTAGACCTACTTTTATTAAATTGTATAACTTTACCAAAATTATTACTGTTTAACTAGTAATTCTTTGATACCACTAAAGAAAGTACCTATTTTGTTATTTGATCTTTATTACCAAGTTTTACAATCAAAGTTTGGAAGTTGTGGTACTTATTGCCAAAAACATGATTAAATTTGGTTTATTCATAAACTTTTGATTCTTTTACCATCCAGTCTCCAAAATAAAGAGGATATAATGTAAATAATGTTATTCGTTTACAACTAGTTCAATTATTTATGTTAGCCTACCAGTTTATTTGTTGTAAGACTATTTAAATTAGAGTAAGAACAATGACCATTAAAATACAACATCATAGACAGTGGGACAAATATAATGTTGCCAAATTACAAAGGTTTAGTTCATGCTCATCCTGTAAACGTATTTCTTGTATTTTTCACTGCAGAGAAGATGGTATTCTTGAATATGTACACAGGTTGGTATATTGCTCCTCCAATTACTCAGAAAGATACAGTTGTAAAAATAATAACCACTTGTTATGAATCTACTGAATAAAATTACCTAGCTAAAATATTGAAAATAGCTGAAAGTTGTGACTTGAAAATATTTTAATTCTTAGAGATCCATGTAATGTGCGGTACTGGCAAAGTAAATATCCGAATCCGAAAATTATCCGATTCGAAACCTTTACTATCCGATCCGAACTTAAGCTATCCAAATCGAAACCTATCCGAACTAAAAATTCACTATCCGCACACCTCTAGTTTTGACAGTTCATCATTTAAAGAAGGATTGCTATCTGACCTTTCCCTAAAACAGTACAATCTTAGTAGAGGATTTTCAGCCTCATAGATTTAATAAACTACAGGGGGAGTGAAACTACAACAATGAATATGTGACAGATTGTCAGCCCCTCAACTATCTAACTTCTTTATCAAAGGACATGAACAAAGTGTAAATAGTAATTTGTTTCATTTTTAAAGTTGTTTAGCTTCCGGATTACTGATAAATACTAAGAAGTGGTTTATATACCTGCATTCAAAGTACTTCAATGGTTGTTGTGGCAACTGATATAAACTTGAAGATGACTGTTATATGGGATCACTTATTATATAATTAAACTCACATTTTATATTAACACAGCAAACTTTATTAAGTGACTCCTGAGATAAACATGGTTCCTTTAAGACTGCCCAGACTGGAATGGCTTGTATGTAAGATAGCTATCAGGATACCTGGTGGGGGTAGACTTCTGATACATGATTACCCTCCCATGTGTAAGCTGACTATATAATACAATTTAGAAAAGTAGGAGAAAAATGAATTGTTACATATTATCTCATACAATAATGACAAGGAAAATGATAAATCACAAACTAATCTTATTTAAAATTCTTAATAAAATACACATAATAAACTGTTAACAATTCTAAAGATGCGCTAATCAAATTCTGAAAAAGTGAATCTTTTGGTAGGCTTAATCACTCTCCCTCTACTACTTGTAAGCTGATGTAGACTTGTAGGAGAAGGTTGAGGAATGGGTGGAGATAGTCGAGGACTGGAACTATTGATAATAGGAGGTGGACTAGGAGCGTTTTGATGTGGAACAGGAGTCCGACTAACAGGGCTAGGTGGGTGTCTTGGTGAAGGTGTTTTGGTATGAGGTTTTTCAGGACTAGGTGTATGAGTTTCATAACGAGTTTTATGCATATAATATTCTCTAAGTTGGTTGACATGGACTTTGTGAGTAATTTTATCAGACAATACTTTTACCAAATAAACAGTCTGACTAATTTTCTTGGTTACTTGACATATTTTACAGTTTGTTTTGCTTTCTTATTACAATTTACCCATACAAATTGATCAAGATGGTAGCTTGGGATTTTCCTCTTTTGATTGTCTGTACTAATACATATGTTTATTTTCTTTGACTGATTAACAAGTTTGAAACTTCATTCTTTTTCAATGGAGAAAAAGGCGTTTTAGGTTCAAAAGTAAGTAACATAGCCATAGGAGATTTAGCCATTACAGAGGATGGCGTAGAACGATAAGCACAGAGACGATTTAATAAAATTTTTCTGGTGGCAGATTACGATTTCTATGACATAGATAAAACTTAGATAACAATATTTTGAATGTTTAAACGGAACGCTCAGCCAGTCCATTCGACTGAGGTGAATAAGGTGGTGAAAACATAAGTTTTATTGGCTTCCTTTCACAAAAATCTTTCAACTCCTGAGAAAAAAATGGTGGACCATTATCACAAACAATAGTATGCGGAAATGAAAATTTAGAAAATGAAAATACCTCCGCTAACTTATTAATAACTGCTTTGAAATCACTCCTGTTTCTCAGTAAAAAGCACTCAATCCACTTAGAGTAAGACTCACACACAATCAAATACTTATTGTTATGAAAATCAAACAAATCCAGATGCACTCTTTCCCACGGGCATTTTGATTTAGGCCAAGGTAGACGATATTGGTTACTACGTTTCTTTTGATGTGATTGACATATCTGACAATTTGCAATAAAATGACACAGATCGTTATCAAGGCAAGGCCACCATACATATGACCTTGCAAATAATTTTGATCTCATCATACCAGCATGGCTAAAATGTATTACATCTAGGACTTTACCTCTTGGGTTTTCAGGAATTACAATTTTAGTACCATAAAAACAACCATTGTGAACACTCAAAACTCAGTAGATAGATTTGTTGGGAAACCGTGTTGTACAAACTCTATCATCTTACAATACATTATCTTTCATTGTTTCTTTACACACTTCATCATTAGAAACTAGAGGAGTAGACAAATAAGTAAAAAAGAATCATCATCTTGGACAAGATCAGGGCTAGGTAACCGAGACAAAGCATCAGCATGCGGTATCAATAAACCTTTCTTGTGGATCTTGTACTGATGAGCAGACAACATAGTATCCCACCGTATTAGCTTAGAAGAGGCTAAATTTGGTATTATTTTGTTTTCACTAAAAATACTCTTCAAAGGCAAGTGGTCACTACAAATTGTAAAACTTCTTCCCCACAAATATTTGTGGAACTTTCTTAGACCAAAAACACAAACCAGAACTTCTTTCTCTAACTGTGAATAATTTCTTTGCGCTGGATTTAGGGTGGCGCTTTCAAAAACTATAGGATACTCTTTATTACCTTCAATTTGACTCAAAATGACTAAAAATTGCACAAACACCAAAAGAACTTGAATCAACAAACAACTCTAATTCTTTCGATGGATCAAACAATACCAACATAGTTGCTTCTGATAGAGACGTTTTACACTTTGCAAAAGCTAACGCACATTCAGAGGACCAGACAAATGTCTTTCCTCATTAGTTTATGGGCAGATTCCAAAAGGTCGGGACACATGTGTACAAAATTTCTGTAGTAATTAAACATAGACACAAATGACTTAAGTTCTGTTAAATTAGTAGGAGCTGGAATAGATCAAATCTGCTGAACTTAGGTTGCAGACAGTGCTTTACCATTACCAGAGAGCTCAAATCCTAAAAATACCAAGGACTGCACACAAAATTCACACTTATCTACATTTAACTTAACATTGTACTCTTCGAGACGTGACAGTACACTGTCCAGATTCTGTTGGCATTCAGCCAAATCCTTACCTCCAATTAATATACCATCAAGATAAGGCGCAACCTGGATTAATCCAGATAAAACTGATTCAATCACTGATTAAAAAATTGCACAAGCAGAGGCTAGGCCAAAAGGGAGATGGTTGTACATAGAGACCTTTAATTGTGTTAACAACCAACAATGGTTTACTTGTGTCATGAACTTCTAACTGTAAATACGCTTGGGATAGATCCAAACGACAAAAAACATTGCATCCCACAGATTTGTTAAAAATATCCTCAGGGGTCGGGATAGGATGCTGAACTACTTTGAAATACTTGTTCAAAGTAGTCTTAAAGTCAACGCACATACGCAATTTGCCATTAGATTTGGGGACACACCCCATAAGACTACTCCAATCTGCATGATTAACTTTACTTATAATCCCTTCAGACTCTAAACTAGACAATTCCTGACTTACTTCATCTCTCAGAGCATAAGGGACTGTATACGCTTTGTGAAATACAGGTTGAACGTAATCTTTCAGATGTATACTGACTTTAAAATCTTTGATTGGCAGCTCATTGTTTTTCTTAAAAAAAACACAAGGAAAACGTTTTTATAACATTTAAACTACATCTGTTTTACATTTAACCAGATATTGTCATTTTTCATTTGGACTCGATAGATAATTCACTGGACAATCATTAGTATTAGACAAACTTCCCGACAATAAGTTAGATGACCAGTTTGGTGACAAAACTGACAACTAATCCCTCCATAAAAGAGCGGGACATGACAGCTGCTCAGCTACAATAACATTTTAAAAATGCTGCTTTGTTTAGTTTTGGGGTTTTACCTCAACTTGTAATTTTTGACCATTGGCACTTCTGATTAGGCCCAGAAAAGGCGACAATTTCGTGAGCTTTAAGCTCCTAGCCAAACCTGCACTTACAATACTCACTGCACTGCCAGTATCTACTAGCCAATTAGTAGGAGTACCATTTACTTTCATACTTACAGACAAAGGACTAAACACATTAAAAGAATTAGACATGTTAACAAAGTTCGCACAATGACAAAAACCAGCAACTGTCCTTGTTTACCACAGTTGTGACAGATCCAGTTTTTTGCGGGACATTTCTGTGGATCGTGTCTCTTATAGCAATAATGACAGGTTTTCCGATTCTTAGGCAGGTCAGGGTCCGGGCGGTGGCAGGGGGACGGTGATCTATTTCGGGACGGTGATTGTTGTCCGGATTGTAGATAACGTGGTTGTCCAGCTGATGATGACTGTTGCTTGTAGTACGTAGCGGGGTGAGCGGGGGGTGAAGGGGCGCGTGATCGCTGATTGGGTCTCCAAGACTGTGACGTAGACTGCCGTGATTTCTGCGTAGTGACGTAGGCCATGACGTCATTTCCAGACATAATATTCGTCAATTTCTCTACTGCTTCCATGTCGAAAATAATCTTACACGCATCTTCAAAAGTTATTGTGTCCGCTTCGGACAAAAGACCATATTTGTCTTTAGTAAGCCCGACACAAAACGATCCCTTAAGGCATTATCAAAAAACTAACCAAAATTACATGTACCAGCCAGGGTTTTGATCACAGTAATGTAGTCGGTAATTGCTTTTAAACTAGAGGTGTGCCAGGCAGTTACAAGCTCGCGACGCGTTGCAACGGAACGTCGTGACCGTGGAACAGGTTCCACGAGGCAGTTCCATTGCAACGATAGCGACGCTGCGACAAGAGGGCGGCTGGAGCGCTTAGAGCTGTCGTCGCGGGCCGTCCCGTTGGAACTGTCACGATTTAGACAATAGACTGCGACTGAAGCGCTTTCAGCATTCGTCGCGGGCCGTCCCATTGGAACTGTAACGACACTAAACTGCGACTGCGACTGGTGTAGTATGATCGTTAACTTTGCAACGAAAATGTAATACACCAGATCATCTGTGTGGTACTTAGTTGTTTTTAATTACAAATATTTTGGCGTTTATGTAAATGTTTAAAAAGTATTGATGATGAGTCGTTCTTATGACTAAATAAATTTTGATTGGAATTCATTTATTCACAGAAAATCTAAGTTAAAGGTAAAAAATTCACACTAAAAATTAGTGTTTTTTCCCTGAATCCAGATTAACTTGCTATACTTTTTAACCATTGCAAAAGGATTAAATATTTTGGTTCAATTGCAGCTCTTTTATGATTTAGGATAATTGTCTTTTACTGTATGACTAAATAATTCTTCGGATAGTTATAAATTATATTTGTAAATGCAAATATTTGAATTTTTTAAATTGATTTTGTTTGATTATAAATGGCTAAGGATAATAGTGAACAACCGCTTGCAAGTTTCGTAAATTATGTTTTAATAATGGTACAGACAACTTTTAAAAAACCATCAAGTTGTTTGTACCTAATTAAAGTACTTATATGGTTGGCCACAAAGTAATTCAAGTTATTACTTTTAATGTTAATACAATACAACTGTTCCTTGTCATACAAGGTAACTAACATTTAAAACCAAAGTAATGCATTTACTAACCTAATGTATACTAACCAAAATTACAACGTAACAGCATTATCAAAATATAACAATTAAGCATTATTTAAATACTGAGCGCAGCCTAAGACCGTTGTACGAGTGTGAAGCGTTGAGGGTAGTGGGAGTGGGAGGGGCCACATGTCGCGACAGGCGAAGCAGTGCCGCGCAGATTTGTTGAAGTTACACAGTTCCAGTTACTCCAGGTACTGCGACCTCTTGTCGCGACTGCTGGAACTGGAACTACTAGTTCCAAGCGTTGGAACGGTACCACGACCGTTCCACGCTTGGTACAGTTCCAACGAGGCATTTCCAGTTATTTCGGCACACCTCTATTGTAAACTGGTCCGCAATGTAAAAACTGTCTTAAAACCGGTCCGAAAAGTTTATGATTCTCCAACTTTTTGCTTTCGTAAATTGAAAGTGTATCCCTCAGAAATAACTTTCTAGACTTCAGTGTATTTTTCCCCAAAGATTCAGTACACTGATTGTATGTTGCTTTCTTGAACTCGACAGGACTTAACAATGACTTGAGTTCTGCATAAATACTAGGCTGCAAATTAACACACAGATAAATTTTCTTGAGGTCGTCATCAATTTTTTCAATCTTAAAATACAGTTCAAGTCTTTCAATGTACAACGAAAAATCGTCCTCTTCAGAAACAAAAATAGGTGCTTTAGACATTTTGCTTATAATGACTGACAACAAATTCACAAAGACAGACCTGCAAAAAATGGACGGCAGAGACTCACCGACCGGCAACTTTCACTTTTCCTAGGCTTGTAATAACTTCCATAAAAACTTAGTTATACTTATTTAAAACACATTTTCTCGTCGCCAATGAAATAAACTTGAAGATGACTGTTATACGGGATCACTTATTATATAATTAAACTCACATTTTATATTAACACAGCAAACTTTATTAAGTGATTCCTGAGACAAACATGGTTCCTTCAAGACTGCCCAGACTGGAATGACTTGTATCTAAGATAGCTATCAGGAAACCTTGTGGGGGTAGACCTCTGATACATCAGCAACTAGTTTTGTTTTCTAAGAAACCATCATCAGGCAGGACAATAAGTCTACATCACTATCTTCCAACGAAGATTGTCATCACATTTAAAAACTTACACACACACACACACACACACACACACACACACACACATACACACGCACGCACGCGCGCACGCACGCACGCACGCGCGCGCACACACACACACACACACACACACACACATACGCGCGTAGCACTCAATCTGAGATCCATGGTTTTACACAGTATTGTGAGATCCGGCATAAGGAATGTTTTTTCCGAGAAAATAAATAACACTTCTTTAGAGTCTGTTTCATGCTTGACTTCGAGCATTTTGCTTTTAAGATTGCATTACAATTTCAAAGTTGAATTTTGTAATATAATGTGAGCTCCGGCATGTAAGTCGACGTGAGCTACGGAAATGTGTAAGTTGATGCGAGCTCCAGTTGTGTATAGGTCGACGTGAGCTCCATCCCAGATAGCAAGGAAAATTTGCAAAATATTTGCAGAAAATTTGCAAAACATTTTCAACCGCAAACCAAAATGTTTGCAGAAAATATGCATTGCAAACATGTTTGTTTACAAAGAACTTTCCGCAAGTATGGAAAATTCCGCTGAATGTTTGCGGAAAATTTTCACTGAATATTTGCAGCAACTATGCAAAAAATGTTTGCAGAATGTTTTCATGATAGTTTGCTGCAAATTTGCAAGATAAGTTTGTGGCATATTTGCAGTGGAATATGTGCAGCTAATATTCATTGATAACATGTTTGTTTGCAAAATCTTTCCTGCAAATACGCAAGTCTACACTGTTCACACTTCTAGCAATTTTGCACAGGGCTCATTTTCTAAAGCAGGCCGCGGCCTACGGCGCGGCGGCAAATTTCTGGGAGCATATTTTTAAATAATGATTTGTCTAGATGGATTTAAAATATTGTAATCTTACTTGCAATACTAGTTTTACTTTTTTAAACTTTGTAAATCATCTTTAACATTGAGTTAAAATAATTTTTTTTCTATTTGATATGTTATGCCGAAGGCAGGAAGGACGCGTGGATCAAAGTGTTTAATTTGTTTATTCGTCTTTGCCAGTCATGAAGGGCGACGTCACCGCTATTGTTCACACGGCCGATGTTCACCGGCGAGATAGCGGCGAGTATTTCTCGCGCGAAGTATCGGACAAAATAAACAAATGGTGCATTGTTTCTTACCCAAAACCACTAAATAAAAACGAGGTATGAGGTTAATTAGTTTAAGCTATGTGATTTGAATGGCATTTGGCATTAGTTGCGTAGGTAAAAGTCACCTAAGTGAACATTTCTCACTTTTAAGAATTGTATGATGACTGTTGGTAGTATACTTTCCAAAGTTTAAGAAAATCACCATCCACTTTGGTCGATTTACCCCACCGTTTTTGAGTTGCAGGTAAAAAAACCTAAAATACCTCTAATTCTTTGGTTACATATTTTGAAAAAAATATAATTATTGTAGGGGTATTTTTGTACATTTAACTTGAGTTCCATCAGACGGATTTTTATATTCAACCCCTCACTGGAAACCCTTATTATGTATATTGTAAAAAAATATAAAATCGGAATTATTTTAAAATGAATGGACGATAAACGTAAAATATTATATTATAAGAAATACATTAGAAATTTATTGACAAATTAATTATTTTGTACAGTCAACTAATGCTTTATATAGATTTGTAGGAAACTGCATAAGCTTAAAGCCATTGTGGTCGATCAAAATCAAAACAACCTCTGACGAAAAATGTGTTATAACTTGAAGGAATCAACTGACTAAGCTCAAACATTGTCTAAACATTAACGTGTTACTCACGTAAGGTAACAATAATAATATTTTATTTATATAAAACAACCTCTTAGTTGTGGATCAATGTAATAAATATATAGCCTACATTTTGATATTAGGCTAACTAATGGTTATAACTATACAGTATTTACAATAATTTCAACCTAACACATCCTAGATGTATAAAAAAATTAAGAAAAAGTTTAAAACAAACCCAACTATTTATTTAAAAATAATTTAATTGTTTCCTAAGCGGTCCATAAACTCATCTAAGTTATAAAATCCACTATGTAATAGGAATATTTCAAAAAATGTTGATTTGAATAAATTCCGATTGGTTTAGACTTTAATATAATTTGTTAGTTTGTTTCTAAACCGACACCTGCATAATGTAAGTAATATCTCCGTGATTGCCGCGTTATCGCTCCTGTGAATCGAGCCTCGTGTGAAGATTGAATGCAACACATTTTGTCGGTAACTAAAGAAACGATCTGGATGACGATTTCGTCGATGAGTTTAGCTTTTAGTTCATTAGTGAATTTCCTTTGGAAAGTGAACTATTAGCATGACCCGCACGGTGAAACTTAAGCCCGGGACCACCATAGAAGTTCCTAACGTGACCCCCTGAACACGTTTTGGGGGGTCGTTCAAAATTGTATATATATATATATATATATATATATATATATATATATATATATATATATATATATATATATATATATATGTTTGCACTCTAGTGGTCGTATTTTTTGTCCGATTTACTTAAAATTTGGTAGTGACATTTCTTTCTGTAATCAGTTGGACGAGTTCGTTGGGCAAAACAATCAGAAAGCTCTAAACCCCTTTTTTGGGGATTAATCTTTAAAATTTCGAGTTTTTGGGCCCAAAAAGGGTCAGAAAAGCTCTGGATGTAAAATAAAATCATTTAAAAAGATGGGAATTAGAAAGGCGAAAGTTTTAAGCCCTCTCTCGTCATCCTATCATTAATATTTACCGAGTTATTATAGAAAATGTGTATCGACTAAACACAGTACGTTGTCTTATGGGGGTTTTATACTAGAAAAGCCTGCCATTTCTTTGTTAGAGTACTTTTATCATCCACAGAAATCTCACGCTTACTTTCAAGCCTGTCTGGACCTTCTCCTAACCTCGTAATGCGCAAAACTGTACTCCCAGCTTTGCAAGTAAATGAAACCAGGACTATCAGAACAGCCAAAAAATCCATGTTTTCAGATTTCAATAAAAATTGGACTAAATGTGTGTTTTTACACTAATTTTGATTTTTAAAAGTTGTTATGTGGAAATTCACTTCCCTCACGTCAGCGTGCTGTGTGCGAACTCGTTTATTTTTTAGCATACTGTGAAACTACAGTTGAATAAATTCTAAGACTATTCGTTGATATACATTATTACCTGTGGTACATTAGCTTTAGGGTGTATATCCAAATATATACATAGCACTGAGAATTTGCTTATCAATTCCAGCTGCTAATTGCTCTGTTGTGAGGAGTTTCCTGCCTTAAGGGGGTGCAAAATAACTTTAAATCGTCGCTAAACGAAGATAAATAGCACTTATTGCGGGCCTAGATCACTCTCTCGACCACCGCTAACGCGGTCCCTTTGCGACAACTAAACTTCGACTTCTTTCCTTGTCCCTAGTTGTGGGGGGAAGGGGGCGGCAAGCTTCATATGGCCTAGGGGCGGCACGAAGCTAAAATGGGCCCTGATTTTGCAGCAAGGTTCGTAGAGCTTTCAGACCAGGTATGATTATTTCCATAAGAGTAATGTTCGCAGCAAAGATGTCTTACAAGGGCGTCCAGCTGATGCATAAATCAATAACATACTATAAAGTATTGCCAACCTTAAGGGTATAATAATGGTACAGCTATTTTTAAATTGTCACTAGATATGCAGAAAGAAAATTCAAACCCTTAATCCGTTAATCTAATAATACAAATAAATGAAAACAACATATTAGTATCATAAAACAACAGCTGATCATAGAATGTAAGCAGTTAAACGATATTAATTTGAAGTACAATTATGTAGAAAATATGGTACGCGTACGATAAATATTGTGTTTCCAGCAACCCTGCAGATTGGATTGGTGATCACGTGACCTTACAGCTGATTTTACCATGCAAACTGTCTCTTCTGGTTAAATATAAAACCTTAAATAAATCGACTCAGCAAACCTGTACAAAGTATGTATGAACCTTGATTTTGCAGTGGATTTTTTCATTGAACTTACATGAATACATGATGGTTTGCAAGTTTTCATTGTAACTACAAATTAATATTGCTGCCAACAATAATAATGATACTAGATTGAGTTAAAATTAATTTACACTGATTGTTGTATGACAATTAGCAACAGCCTCATACAATTGTCTTAGCATAATGGAACTAACTGTTTAAATGTTAATGGATATTCAACATACAAACAAAATTATATATTTGAGATTCAGCTCAAAGTATAGTTTATCATTCTATAATTTTAAACAAATTTATTGTGAATCATAGATTAAGAAAAAAAGTCACCTGTTACTCAAAAATCCTGAACTTTTGCCTACTATACATTTTTAAACAATCCACAATTTGTTTGTAAGCATATATGATTGTTATTTACAAAAATATTTGAAATTATTGATGTGGTATTTTTTTTTAATTAGAATAAGTCAAGAAAATACATTTTAAAGCATTCACACACCTACTTACATGATTTAATCTTAATAACCAAATTGTATTGTCAGGCAAATGAAATATAGACAAATTCAAAGTAGCGTAAGGGAACTTTATCAATAAAAGGAAATGGTCAAATAAATATAATTTGATATTTTGTAAATTATTATTTATTAAAAAAATGTTATAAATAAAGGAAAGCTATACAATATTTTATATACTACTGAAGTTCGCCATGTAACTGCTGTATCCTTAAACCTTGTTCGCTGAAACAAATACAAAACTTATTAACGAACAATTTACATTATGTTAAACAAATCTTGAGATGGTGCTCCAGTCCTTTGCTTATTAGTGGATTTCCTATGGAAAGTGAACTATTAGCATGACCCGCACGGTGAAACTTAAGCCCGGGACCACCATAGAAGTTCATAACGTGACCCCCTGAACACGTTTTGGGGGTCGTTCAAAATTATATACATATATATGTGTATGCACTCTAGCGGTAGCACTTTTTGTCCGATTTACTTCAAATTTGGTAGGAACGTTCCTTCTATAATCAGTTGGACAAGTTCGTTGTGCAAAACAAGCGTAAAACGCTAAACCCATTTTTGGGGGGTTATTCTTTAAAATTTTGAATCTTTGAGCCCAAAAAGTATCAGAAAAGCCCCGGACTTAAAATTAATGCATGTATTAAGATGGGAATTAGTGAAGCAAAAGTTTTAAACCCTCTCTCGTCATTCTAGCGTATATATTTACCGAGTTATTAAAGAAAATGTATATCGGCTAAACACAATACGTTGTCTTATGGGGTTTTTACATTAGAAAAGCATCTTATTTATGTGTTGGTTATTTGTATCTTCCCCAGCAACCTCGCACCTACTTTCAAGCCTGACTGGACCTTCTCCTAACCTTATAATGCACAAAATTGTATTCCTAGCATTGCAGGGAAATTAAACCAGGAGCATCAGAACAGCCAAAAAATTAAAGTTTTCATATTTCAACAAAATTGGACTAATTGTCTTTTTTACACTGGTTTTAAAAGTTTTGTATGTGGAAATTCACTTCCTTCACGTCAGCGAGCTGCGTGCAAACTGTTCTTCCATTAGACCAATGTTAATTTTCAAAGCCCATCCCTCTTCATCCGATTATCCTAAATCAAATGTATTGTTTATTTTAAATAGCAACAAAAACCTAAGGAATTCATATATTCATACCTATTTCATATCACATATAGTTCATTCATAAAACATCGTAAATATTGAACATTTTGAATTTTTTGAATGAATATATTATATATACAAATTTTGATCGTTGAAATCACTAGGTATTTTTTGCTATTCAAAATGACGGGCTTTAATTGGCCTTATGGAGGAAGCAGGTAGAAACGTAACAAGTTTTGTGACTCGAGCTTAAATTAAAAAATACAAGTTATTATACCCCTGTCTTCAGCTTTAAGTTAACCAGGACTTAAGTTCAGGAACTACCAGTCAAAATTCCAACAGGAGTTTCATCTTCCGCTCTGCCATGTCCACCTCAGTCGGCGTTCACCTATCGGCCAGTACGCATTAACAGTGCACTTAAAATGTTTTTCGCTGTCGTGTGTCGTGTATTTATGTTCGGTGTTGTGAGGCTTTTTTAAACATTTGATGACAGACATGCAAATTCAGTACAATGTTATTGAACTTCAAGTCCTGAAGATGGAAGCAAAATTAAGCTTCTGAAACCGCGGTAGTCCATTTTGGATTAACTTAAAGCTGAAGACGGAGGTAAAATAACCTGTATTTTTTAATTATCTTATCAGCTTTGGAGGATATTCAATATTAATAGAGCTTAAACATTAAAAGTGAGTCAGTTAACAATCTTCTGAACAGTGACGAAGCCAGGATTTTATGTTATTGATAGTAGGTTGGGGTCTCGCCCACGAGGAAGTAAAGTGGAAGGAGGGGAATCCCTCCATAAAAAAGTATACTACTGGAAACAGATTTTATGCTATGCTAGCGCTTAAACAGAAGGGAGACAATAAATCATTTCTGTAGACCTTTCAATAGAGAAAAAAGTTATCTGTTTTTCCATCGGAATCATACAAAAATGGGAGAGTGTATACAAATTATCTCCGAGTTTATCTTATTATCAAATTATCTTTCAAGTTCTTGGAAAGAGTGGTTAGGCCAGTGTGTTGCAGTGAAGTTCACTGGAATACTTTCTTACCTAATTCCTCGTTGGAAAATAATCAATGTAACGAAGACAGAATAATACGAATACAACAAAAACCCGCCATAAATTATGAAAATTGAACTAAGTGCAAACATTTATATAAACTTACTCTTGTATAATTCTAGTTTTGGCCTGATTGAGGAATCTCCTCACGTGTTTTTTGGTAGCTCCTCAGTTGCCTTTGGGAACACGCTCATCACTGGATCTATAAATACAAATACAAAGTCTGTTTGTACTGTAATGTCTGGAAAGTGAATATTTTGAAAACAATAAGTTAAATACCCTCGTCGCAGCAAACCTGCGTACTCAGCCAATTTCCAACGCATAATATATATGTCTTAAAGCACATAAAGCCGCATACCAGGTTTCATAAAAATATATTCACAAATAAGCGATATATACAATTTGAATTTTTCTCCATAAAAATAACATGGGGGATGAGTAGGCAGGTTTGCTGCAACAAGGAACACAAAAAATGGGTTTTTATACTAATATCAATATAACTCAACAAGGTGAAGCCACATACCAAGTTTTATTAGTTTATGTTAATAATTAAGGGAGACATTACATTTTACTTATCCTCCATAAGAATAACATGGGGGCTGAGTAAGCAGGTTTGCTGCTACGGGAATTATCGGTAAAAAATTTTTTTGTGCAAATAACAATAGACCACAACCAGATGAAGCCGTATACCAAGTTTCGTTAGTATATGTTCATAAATAAGCGAGATATAATTTTTTTCTTATCCTCCAAAAGAATAGCATTGGACAACGTACTGTGTTTAGCACTGTCAATATCTCTGTAACCAATTGACGTAGAGAAATGATCAAAACACCAAAATGTGTGTTTTTTAAAGCTGAATCCAATAGTGTAAACTAAAATTAGACTTTATAAAATATTAAATGTAAAAACTTCAAAAAACCCATTTTTGGGGTACAAAATCCCCCCACAATACCACTTTGGATGGGGCGATCTGTCTGGTTTTTGAACTTAGAGTCATAAATGCTACTTTACACGTTTGTACCAAATTTAGTTCATATCGGACTACTTTTACGAGAGTTATCGCACCCACGGACACATATATATATACAGTTTCGAACGAATGGTGTTTTTGGGGTCTGGGGACCTCAAAACGAAAAGTTATCATGGTCCCGGGCCTAGGTCTTACCATGCCGACTACGGTAATAGCTTCTTCCCTATAGGGGAAATTCGCTAACAAACCGGTCATAAACAGACGATATTAAAATCACAAAACAAAATGTAAGTGTTCGATATCGCACTTATCTACTGTATTCCCTGGCTTAAATCTATTTTAGAAAGCATTTCAACAGCACCTTTGGCTGATACAGTACACTGATATAAGTACGGTATGGATTAATGTTTTAAAACTGAATTTAAGTTAATAGAACTATCTTAGCTTCTGCAACAGGCCTTAGGCTATTAAGAAATAGTTTTTGGTTATGAGTACTTATTGAGAAATCGCCTCAAATTTAAATTATAAATGAAAATAGCTCATTATGAATTGGCTGAATCATTTGAAATTTTAATTATGCATTTAGTATTCAAGAGTATACAAACTGTTTCAAAACTGAACTTACCAGGATGTCCGCTCACCATGAATTCGGGAAAAAAGCCTTAGGTACCAGTAAGTTAATAGGAAATATGTGTCTATCCAAAATTGCGGAAATTTAGTTTAAATTAATAGCCAACGTTCCAAACTCCCTAAAAAGTGTATTTAACACTATAAAAATGTAAAATGTGAAAGGGGCCCATAAAGTGGGGAATATAAGCGAAAAAGTAACTACCGTACGTCACATAATTAACTCATCGACCAAAAATGACAATCATTCTGTGTGATGTCGGCAGAAAATAAGGGTTAAATAAAAATGTATTTAAATTCATTAGTTGATAACTAATTGCATTAAATTATTATTTGCCAGTCGAAAAATCATAGAAATTTTGCAAGTCCAACCAATAAGTTAAATAATAAGCTAAATTAGGTCAAGACCTTATTTGGTATTTGCATGAAAGTAGGCCTAGCTATGTTTGCCATAGATCCAGAAAAATTAAATAAAAATAAAAATTGGACTGTCAAGTCAAGAAAATGGAAGGGCCCCTCTCGTGAATTTTGCCTTGATCCCCGCAAATCTTAAGGCCGCCACAATTCCAAAATAAATATTTCCAACAAATGATAATTAGACCTGCTTTAGAATCGCCCTGTAATCTAATCCAATGTCTAAATCTCATCTACACTAGTCTGACAGGGAAATATGAACATTTTATGAAACATTGTATTTTTAACGAAGTGACTACGTACACGTCCAATGTAAAGGCAAATTCACATCGCTACCGCTTAGGTTAGGATAGGTTAGGTTACGTTACGTTACTTTAGGTTATGTTAGGTTACGTTACGTTACGTTAGGTTAGGTTAGGAGGTTTTCTGGCTCTCAATCTGTTTTAAAAATCACAGGAAAAGTAACGTACGGTGCATAATTTGGAACGGGCGTGAACAGTAGCGGCTCACGTCGGACGTGTACGTAGCCTCTGCCTATTTTTAACACCATACCAACAATCTTAACCAACTATTAATTTTAGGCTAAATCAGCTATTTAACCTCAAAAAATCTACTAACCTTCAAGGTAAAATTATCTAAAGATGTTATGATACTCAAGCCTCTAAGTATTAATTATTTAGTATTCATAATGACTAATTGTTAAATACATTTTACTACATTATTATAGTTTAAACAAAAAAACTGCAACATTTAACCTCGTATAGGTTATTGGTCTTGTAGTAGTCCTACCCACCGAGTTAAACATAAACAAATCTAGGAACAACCCAAATGACAGAGATCCGTCTAAGCTTTTTTATTTTTCTTCCATAAACCGATTGTTTTAAAAACAAAGTCGGCCTATTACCACTGTTATGACCGTACTATAAATAATTAATTAAATCTGAAGGCCTCTTTGAATTTGAAATTATTTTATCACCTAAGTATTTTTACTTCAAAACTTAACCTTTAGATACTCAACAATAACAGTATCAGTAACATAAAAACAAACAGTAAACAATTGTACAGTAATTAGGGTTAATAATAATAATTTGTACCGGGGTACTTACCAAGTTTACACAACAGTTTTCCTCTTCCACTCATTGTATAACATTATCCAGTTCTTCGGCATATCCCCACGACCAGGGAACTGCAAAATCTCTCACAGTCCCATGCGCCAAAAACTTTGATCATAGATCCCACTTCGACCGTATGAAACTTTTCGTGTGTAATCTAGGAGTGTAAAAGTGATACTAGCGCGACGTGGTGTCACTTTCTGGAAGCTTATACACTCGCACACTTTGGGAAAACACATGATAGTGAGCTCCACCTCATTTCGGCTGATTTTGGGTATTTCCGTGATTCTCTATTCGTCAGGATAGCCAATTAGAGGCTAGTTCAATCCGAGATCCGGGGGGTCGGAGCTCACATTGAAAACGGAGCTCACATTGTTGGTGTGTATCCATATAACGGATCTCACGATGTATGCCGCGCAAACACACACACACACACACACACACACACACACACACACACACACACACACACACACACACACACACACACACACACACACACACACACACACACAAAAACGACGGACATAACTTTGCGCAAACACTAATAACACAAAACAGGGTTGCGACACGACCTAACCCATTCCTGCCAACTATAAAGAAAGAAATAAAGCTATATCTCTGAGCAAATATTTATTAACACAAAACTAAATATTTGCATTAAAAGTAACAAATCCTCAAGCACCCATTCTACAAGGTCTCCTGAAGATCCATAAGCCTGATGACCCAATTAGGCATCTTGTAAACTTTATGCCCTCGCCAGCTTATAAAATAGCTAAAAAGTAATCAGACATGAAACAGTTTTGGAAAACAACTGGAGCATTAAAAATAGTTTGGAATTAGTTGAAAAACAGAAATGTAAGGTTATCAAAGGAAACCATAAACTAGCATCATTAGACATAGTCAATTTATACACTAACGTACCGATTCAGGAAACTGTATCTATTTTACACCAAAATCTACAGAAAAACTCAAATCTATCTTCAGAGGCAATAGAGGAACTTGTCACTCTCACAAAAATAGTACTGAAACAGAATTATTTTAGGTTTCAAGATAGTTTTTATATTCAGAAAGAAGGCTTTGCAATGGGTTCACCCCTATCCAGTATTTTGGCAGAAATCTTTTTGAACCATGTTGAAAATAATAATTTATTTATGGAAGCCAACCGGTACAGAGATAAAATAATAGTAATGAAACTTTGATGATTAACGTATTTACATTGTATCTATGAGCATAATGTATCTTTAATATGATCAATAAATGATACGTGATAAATGATAGGCTATTCTATTACAGATATGTAGATGACACCATTGTTCTCTTCAACGGAAATAGCAGACAGCTTTTTAAACAGTTATTTATGTAACATACACAAAAACATCAGTTCACGCTGGAAGCGGAAATAAATAACTCTTTAAACTTTTTAGATCTCACAGTTACCAATAATAACAACCGTTTTGTATACAAAATATTTAGAAATCCGAATTACACAGATCAGACCATTCACGCAGATTCACAGCACCCACACTCCCAGAAGTTTGCCGCATATAACAGTTTTGTCCATGGATTACTCTCAGTACCAATGAATGATTATGATTATAATAAAGAAATGAACACAATTAAGTACATAATATTCATAACACATCTGACCAGAAAACATATATTTCAGCAGAATATAGTTCATCATTAAGTCATACATTTACAAATTTAATGAACAAATACAATATTAACGTATCGTTTAAAACAGTTGAATATCTGTTGAAAGAGCGACCACAAGCAGCAATGCCAATTTATGATAATACTGGTGTATACAAGATTAGCTGTAATGGTTGCCCAAATTACTAGATTGGTCAGACCTCTCGCTCTTTCAAAAAGCGATTCAAAGAACATATCCATAAAAAAACCACATCCCCCAAACCTCTACTTTCGCAGAACATCTGATATCACATAATCATGTGCATTAGCGTGCATCGTGTTTACAGTTTCATTGGTTACGGTTAAGCGTTTTTACGTGCATTTATTCGTTGACTCAACGTGTTATTTTATAACTCATATCCTTATGATATTTTCAAAATGAATGTAAATAAACGACCACATTTTCCTGTGAGTGAGGGAACACTTATAAACGACTTGTGCGAAAGTGGTATAAACTATGTAGGCCTAAATAATGTAGACAATGCAAACAGTGACGACGATTCACTTGATGATATTCCCTCTTCTGAGAATAGTGATAAAGTGATCGACGACACGGACGAGGACCCAGATTACGACCCGAGCCCTAATCCAAGGCCCAGATTTGAGTTCGCCTTGTCTCGCCAAAGGTTGAACTTTGACTCAGGCCACCCCGGGACCTCCACAGATGGACTTTTTTCAACACCCCCTGGCAATGTTGCAGAAAGGCCTCCTGTGCACAGTTCTGACGAGGAAGAGGATGCAGATGACCCGGCACCTGTTAGGCCTCCTGTGACCGGTACAAGAGGCCGCGGCGTGCACCTGCGAGCAAGACGAGGAAGAGGTACAGGGCGTGATAGAGGAGGTAATACACCGAGGGCACAAAGAGATACCAGCCCAGGAGCGATTGGGAGGAAATACATAACGATCTTGACCCTGGATTTGAACATTCATTTGCTTTCAATGAACTGACAGGACCAAAACATTGTCCCCCCCGAAATAGTCCTCCAGTTTCTTACTTCGATCTGTTTTTCACGGCAACTTTAATCAGTACATTTGTAACTGAAACGAACAGATATGCTCAAAGTTTCATCCGATCTAGAGGAGAGCATTTGTCACCAAACAGTCGAGTACGAAAATGGCTAAATGTCTCGCTAGCTGAAATGAAGCAGTTCATTTCAGTCATTCTGAACATAGGCGTAATTCAGAAACCATCCATCGAAAGTTATTGGTTTACATCATCATCGCAAAACAGCCATTGGTTTTCGAAAATGTTTACACGAAACCGATTCCAGCTTCTTTTGAAGTTTTTTCATATTGTTGATTCCAATACCCTAGCAACTTAAGGGTCCCCGAATTATGATCCTTGTGGAAAGGTTCCAGACGATAACAGACCATTGCAACCGCCTATTCCGACTGTTCTATACACCCAATCAAAAGTTGTCCATTGAAGAGTCCCTTGTCGGTACCAAAAAAAGAGTCGCTCTTACCCAATAGACCGAAAAAGAAGCACAATCGCTGGGGTATAAAACTATGGGTTTTATGCGATGCTGTCACAAACTACTGCATCTAGTTTTATTTACAAAGGGGCCAAATACGAGGCTAAAACTGTGTCAGATGCCGTTGGTGTTAGTTACTCCTTGGTTAAGAAACTGATGGAAATCGGAAATCTGTTGTTCCACATTTACTTGGAAAATTTCTTTACTACTAAACAATTAGCAAGATTCCTCTATAATAACAAAACCTGGTTAACTGGAACGGTGAGGATTGACAGGAAGGGCATACCCAAACAACTGCGAGATAAATTTCCCGTGGGGAAAAAGGTGTACGTGAGGAAAGCACCGATTTTGCACATGGCGTTCAGGGAGAAACCAACAAATAAAACCCAATTCATTCTGTTATTCACCAATGCTAAAGCCGAAAATGTTAGATAAACCATCAGAAGATCTAGCAATGTTGTTATAAAAAAATAAACCAAGAATTGTTTACGAGTACAACCACGGCAGGGGCGGGATAGATGATACAGACCAAATGCTGTATACTTACCTGGACGAGAGAAGAGCCCAAAAACATTGGAAGAAAGTTGTTTTTAACATCTTTGGAAGAATGTGCCTAAACGCATACGTCCTCTACAAACTAAACACCGATAAGCCCGTAAGAAGACTTCAGTTTCATATATCAGTAATAGAATCGCTGGCGGAAGAATGGCTTTCCGAAAAAAATGTACAGCGAGATGAAAATGGAGGAGGTGATTGTCAAAGGAACAAATCTTATGGAGTGGGAGTAATAATCCAGAAGGAAAAAGGAAAAGATCAAGGACTGTTTGTGTTAAGTGCAAAAAAGGCCTCCACTTGAACTGCGCTCCATCACACAAATGCAAGTTTTAAACAAAGAGAAGCCATGTAAATAGTGTAAATATTTATGAAGACAAACATTTTTAATAATTTTAAGTGATTGTGTAGTATTTATATGTGTGAACATCTTTTCAGTGCCAATTAAAAGCAGATAAAACTCATTTGGCAATTTTGAGGACGCAATATTTTTATCCGTAAGTAATTGACTAATTACCATTTTAATTTTACCAAGTATATTAAACCAAATAATTTACACTTTTTAGGTTTCATCAAATGTTATTTTTATACTTTCAATATTTCTAAATAGTACAGAAGTGATGAATTAGCACTACAGTAAGAACTTTCAACATGTACGGTATAAAAATCTCAAAAATAGTAAATTTGGCAGTTTTGCTTGCATTTATGTTTTATTTTTTTATTATTCTTTTTCAACATAAATAAATAAAAATTGATATGTATGTACTAAATAAAATTCTGAATTTGAATAAAGCATAAGTTTTGTACAAAAATGTAATTTGAACCATGTTTCATAATTATTTTGAATTAAAAAAATATATTTCTTTTTTATAAAAAAAATATATTTTGTACAAAATTCCCTCAAAAAATTACAAATGACTATTATTATATACGTAGGCATTTAGTACAAATATTCCTCTACAAAACAAAAAAGGAATTGTGGTTTTATCATTATTGTAAGGGAAGTTATACAATTTTTAAGAAAACATTGTAAAATCACATGTTTTCGCCTGGCAGTACTGAGTAGTCATATGCTAATAGTGCTGGCAGTTGGGTGATAGACACTGTTATATATCCACTTGGCAGTTTTTTGAAAGAAAATGGCAGAGGCTACGTACACGTCCGACGTGAGCCGCTACTGTTCACGTCCGTTCCAAATTATGCACCGTACGTTACTTTTCCTGTGATTTTTAAAACAAATTGAGAGCCAGAAAATCTCCTAACCTAACCTAACGGAACCTAACCTAACCTAACCTAACGTAACGTAACCTAACCTAACCTAAGCGGTAGCGAAGTGAATTTGCCCTTACATTGGACGTGTACGTAGTCACTTCGATAGAAAATAGCAAAATTGCCTAGCAGCCAAAGGGTTAAGAAGATATGCTCAAAAATGGCATCAGCAATATTTATGATTAGAAAACTGACATCATATTCCAATACCAAATTACTACTAACTGCATACTATGGAGTTGTTTATCCCAATCTTAACTATGATGTGCCCATCTGGGGATCAGAAAATCATGGATAAAAAATTATATTAAACTTCAAAAGAGAGTTATAAGAATAATATTTAATTTGAAACAAAGGGACTCTTGCAAACCTGTTTCTAAAAAATTTAGAATTCTAACATTTCCCTCTATTTATATTCTTTAAACAATAATTTTTCTAAAACAAAATTACAAACTTTTTGAAAATAATAGATTAAAATCCACACATAGTTTGAGAAATAATAATAATTTGAAAATTCCGGACCATTCCTCTGAGCTGTTTAAAAACCAAGCAAGATACTCGGCCATAAACTTATACAACCATATGCCAGAGCAATTAAAAAAAAAAAATGATACAAAAATATTTAAGAAGAAGTTTAGGACATGGCTTGGTGACAAGGGATTTTATCGTGACCATGAATTTACTAACAGGAAAGAAAAAATCAAAATATAAAGAAAAATTAACAATCAAGACAAATAGTGATAGTAATAAATTTATTAATGATTTAAGGCCATAATAAGTGGTTCCCAGTGAAAAAGACAATATTTGAAAAACATTATTTTGATTTTTTTTAAATTATTAGTGAATCAAGATTAATTTTAACCTTCCAAGTGTCTTTAACAATGGTCTTAATGTTTGCCTATTTTTGGTGATTTTGCAGTGTTTTATTCAAAACAATTGAAAAAACTCAAAAACACTCAAAACTGCATTATTATATAGTTTTTCTTGTTCAGAAAATTATGGGCTTCAATATTATATATATATATATATATATATATATTTATATATTTATAGAACAACTCACAAAAATTATAATAGAAAAATTATGTGATGTTAAAAAAAAATAAAAATAAATAAAAAATGACAAAGTTTGCGTTCCATCAAATTATAAACGGTTCTAGAATATACAATTTTCAAAATAGCCAATTGGTTTTAAATTTTAAAAGGATAATAAATATATAAACAAATAATCAGGTAAAGCAGCAAATAAAAACGTTTTAGATAATAATCTGTTGTTGCGTGCTATAGCAAATGAGCAAAATGGCCTTGGCGACGTTACACTCGGAAGGATTATTTACCTCGATATCACTGCCGCCTATTTCTCCAGGAACATCAACCAACCCTTCATCATCACTAAAATTTTCTTCTAAAGCCCCACGTATGTCAATACTGTCCATTTTTACAAATAAAAACAACGAAAAACATCGCAAACAACACCATTCCTGAAGTGAGGTTAGCGACGCACAACAAACCTTCACACTTCAGCTGTCTGCTGAAGTAAGATTGGCACGAACGTAAAAAGCGTCTGCAGACAGACATCGGGAGAAAGCTTAGAATCTGCCGTAAACGGCGATACCAATTTCGATCCGGTTGATTAAGATTCAATGCGCCCCAGAGCCTATTCTGTAAACGCTGTTTGACTGTCGACGCAGCGACAGTAAACACCCCAGCGGATGTGATTTGTGTCGCTATAGCGACACATAATGCCTAGAGGGTTAAGTTCTAAATTTAGGTAAAAACTATTTAATGTATTTAATTTGTTTCCAACACAGTATTATATTGTTATTCTGGCTAAATAAATAAATAAATATGGAAATTTTACTTTTTCACAAGACCGCTTACTTAGAAACATTGGAAGAATTCAAAATTTACAGAGCAATGAAATCTGACCAACAAAATGTTTTAAACGATAAGCTCTCTTTTCAATCAAACTTTATTTACAACACAGCTATCAAGGTACTGAAGGGGTTCAATGAATCCAAAGGTGACCCAAAGGTGATAAGGAGACGGAAAGCGACGCCACCGACCATGTTGAACGGCAGTCTAGACTTTACTTCCACCCGGTCGTGTCGCAACCCTGTTTTTGTGTTATTAGTGTTTGCGAAAAGTCATGTCTGTAGTTTTTTTGTGTGTGTAAGTTTTTAAATGTGATGACAATCTTCGTTGGAAGATATTGATGAAGACTTCTTGTCCTGCCTGATGATGTTTCTTAGAAACTGAAACTAGTTGCCACAGCAACCATTGGATTACTTTGAATGCATGTATTTAAACCACTTCTTAGTAATTTGTTGCTTAGAAATCACAGGGACCCTCTGATAGGCTCTAGTCATTAGTGAAGACGAGCAGTGAAATATTACAACTATTCTTGAAGACTCACGATTTGTCTTAAATCAATCATTATTAAACTGTACCTTGATCATCTGTGACAGACTGATGTTGGAGATGAGTTTGGCAGCCTCATCATCACTCGCAACTCCCAGGACGGTGTTTAGGTCCTGCAAGGTGTTGTCTAGGGCAGTACGGGGTTGTGTGGGGAGAGCACCTGGTGAGCTGCCGAGAAGCGCACAAACAGAGACAAACCTCGGATCCTTCTCAAAATCAGTCGTCTGCACTTTTCCCTCCACTGTCCAATCGGCTAGTATTGACACAATCTATAAACAGAATGTTCAGAGATTGGTATACATCAAGATGATAGCTGTTACCGGTCGGCAACGTCGCTGCCACCACTGCTCAAAATGGAGTGAGCAGTCCCGATGTTAGGTACTAGAAACAAAACCAAAAGAACGATTCCTCAGATAACTTATGTAATTGTGCAAGTATTTAGTATAAAATGAATTTAACAAAGTAAAAGGGTTTAACAAAGTATTTAACAGTTTTTATGAAGATTGTAATGGAAGGAGTAATGTAAATACAAGGAATATTGTACATGTTGTGGACCCTAAGATATCTATTTTTGACTGCCGTGTCTCAAGCCACCCTCTCCGTTCATCAATCATGCCACCTGAATCGGCGGAAGTGACGTGATTCCTGACTAAGTTGGAATGGTCGCGGCTCTGTGCCGAACGCCGTTACAGTACGAAAATGTATTAAATACTAAAATTACACTGGCATTTTGGAGAAAGAATTTGAAATGAAAGGTTAAATATGAAAAATCAACTAGTCTAGGGGAGAGTGACTCGCAATATAGCTATTGAAAACCTTGGACCTATTAAAGATGCTTAAAAAGTTTCTCTTTATATGAGTTTTTAAAAATGTTTCCTCATAGATATTTATACAAATATCTTCAAATTGTTTCTTAAGAGGTAATTTTCAGGGTAACATAAATGTCCACTCTGGAAGGTTGCAAAATTTAGTTTGACTGTCTGTTCTGTTTCCTAGAATAGGAGCTTATACACGTTTTTATACATTTTCAGCTCCAAAATGATTTAATTTTCTCCTCATTTCAATACCAACTTGTTCATTTATTAAAGGTCTGAATACATGGTTATTAAAAAATAGTGACATGGCAAATGCATAGGCTGATGGGGAACTTTCTTTACACCCTTGAGTTTAAATTATTTTATTTATTTTATTTTATTTATTTTACCAATGATGCTTTTAGTTAATACCTTAATATGTGTTAATAAAGTTTAGCATCAAGTTTGTATATACTCATTGCTATTTGTATGTACTGGTAATCTTATTGTTGGTTTTTATCATTATTCTTGGACATTACATTTGTAGGTAAATTTATATATGTATGTGTATGTAAATAAGTATGTGTATGTGTATATGCATGTATAAAAATGTTCATTGTTTTTATTAAATTCTTTGTTTTAGTTGTTATGTCTTATTTTTTATAATTTCAAAAGGTCCTATTTTTTCAAAAATGTTGTTGGAATTGTTATAAATTTAGCACAACTGTTGAATTTGATTTACTAGGCACTTTATAGCATCATTTATTTACTTAAAATAAGAAATAGTTTTATTGGGAGTTTCTGGCACGCTGCACATTTCTTATAATTTGATGCCACCTCTGCACTTGTAATGCTAAAGAGGGCTATCCATAATGCCTCAGCTCGTTTTTGGCATGTGTGTAGGCTTGGGCCTACCATATATTTAAATTTTAAATTGACTTATGAAACCTGACAATGTACATTGCATGTATGTCTATTTGACTGAATAAAATAGTTATTTATTTATTTAAAGTACTGGTTTAGACTGTAAAAGTAAAGTGTATATAACTACAATATGTAATTTGTCTACCATGTAATTACAGTTACCTACTATGTAATTGTAAAGTTTATGTACATTTATTTATGGAAATAAAGACTTTGTTTACAAATATAACTTTAAATAACATTAATAATAATAATATAAAATAAATACCGACAACGACTTAAAAAGGTTATGAATAGCCTCCAAAAAATAGCAAAATGAACAACACTATTACAGTATTAACATGATTAGTATATCTGGGTGTTCATTTGTTTAGATGGGCTGAGTATACTAAGAGATATTAATGGAGTCTAGCAACAAAAATAAACGTTTTAACCTAAGACATAAGTAACACTGCTATTATCTTCGGTGCAATGCATTTTTGTTATCACTGATTAAAAAAAGTAACTGCAAAGATTGATTACAATTGTTTCCACTAACTTTTAAGGCATGATGCTTTGTTATTTTTTTAACTTTGACTATATTTAACATTCCATCCAGTTCTTGGGTTCGTGCTATCATTTTGCCAACAGCATCATTCATTTCTGAAGGAATACTGAGTGTTTTGAGTTTCTCAAATGCAGCTGTAACTAGCTTCCCTTTTTCTTTTGAGAAAGGGGCTTGTTTGTTCGTGGTGACCTCCAAAGGTAACCCGGTATCAGACTTAGTTTTCTCCGCAACCCCTGAGCAGTGCATGCTGGTCACCGCGTTCATTGCCGGTTGAGACGAAGAGCTTGAGTGTCGTAACTGCTTCAACACACTCGGTGAGGAGCGTAAATTTATCATTCGCATCATTTTGATTTTTGATTTGTTTGCAGTGATAATTATACCCTGAAACATAACAAATATATTAACTTGCTACTAATATTGCTTAAAAAAAATTATTTCAATATATTAACTAATCTAAGCGAAAAAGTTAGCTGAAAAGTTGTACTGAAATAAAAATTACCGTTTGACCATAACTCACACCACTGCAACCATAGGTGTAATTTGGGTATTTTGATTGGAAGGCCAAAATGACGGTGATCATGATTTTGTGAACTTTCATATACCTATTACAGTATATAATTACTCCAAATTATTATGGGGGCAACTCCTCCCAAGTCACCCACTCCCCCCCCCCCAAAAAAATAACACCTACGGATGCAACCAGTATAGCACATTGTGCCACAGCTTGATTGTAGTATTTATTTTTCTGTTTTCTAGAATGTACAATTGCACCCAAAGAGAGGAATCAGGAACTAAGTCATGACTGATACCTTTTTATATGGCATTATTTACACCTCTGGAATTGCTTAGCAGGCAAAGTTTTGCTGATCTACAGTTGTAACTAGACCTATACTACATTAGGGACCATACATAATTTATGTAATCTGAAAGTGGGGGGGAGGGGTTCCAGATTAAAAATGACAATACGATGATGTTTGGGAGAGGGAACTTGAAAGATACATTTTTTATTTTCATTCTAAACCAATTTCAGTAGTAATAATAGAAAAACTCTGAATAAATTAAAGGAAATAAAGGTACAGTGCCATTAAAAAAGTTAGAAAAAGTGAATTAAATATTTTACAATACTTTGTTATTTTTTTTAACTTTGACTATATTTAACATTCCATCCAGTTCTTATTTATACAAACCAAAATAAGAGAAATATTTAATTAGTCAGTAGGAGGAGGATAGTAATTATTACCGGTAATAATTATTGATTCCCTTGTATTTTTATAAAAAGTTAAATATCCAACTTCACAACAATAACAATCTTAGTTCCTATCTTGACCTGGAACTCATCCATTTCCTGATTAGCTGTACAATCGGAAGTAGCGCTATTTATAGTAAAAATTAGTTCCGTCCAAAGAGCACAGGACCTATCCCAAATAACTTGCCATTCCTTATCAGTTCCCATTTCTCTGAGGTTCAGGGAACTGTAATTGTTGCATCATGATTAGGTTTTCCGTGCTAGTTTTGTCAAGTGAATGTACTAATCAGTATATAAGAGAAATTAAAAGTGCTGACCAAGCATGTATTAAAAAACATGATATTCAAGTAATGTACTATCACACAAAACAAGATTTTTGTTTGTGTATTTTTGTGCCATTTGACAATTTAATCAATTTTAAATATGGATTTGGTAAGATTTTTTTCTGAAAAGGATAAAATTTAAGTTCAGGCTTTATTGTTATGAACAACAACATAGAGGGATGATTATAGGGGAAGGGGGGGACTGATGACATAATTTATGGATGTTCCCTTACTTATCATGTGACATTTAAAATTTGAGCAGATTTTCATTTAGTCTATGGTATTCTTAAATAGGTTGTAAATTTTATTCATTCATGTTGCTGGATTAGGAAACCCCAGCATAGCTGCTAGGCACGTCTTCCACAAGCGGGAATTTAGTGCAGGTTACCAGAAGGATACCAGCAAAGCAGGAAAGGAAAGGGTAGGATGGAACAGGCAGCCAAATTGAACTTTCAGAGGGCCAACTTCCGCGCTCCTGTGACATCTGTGATCACCCTAGTGAACAAATATTTTCTGGCCAGATCTGGAGATGCCTGGGCCAGATCTGGGGCTGCCTGGGCCAGATCTGGGACTGTCTGGGCCAGATCTGGGGCTGTCTGGGCCAGATGTGGGGCTGTCTGGGCCAGGTCTGGGAATGTCAGGGCCAGATCTGGAGATGTCTGGGTCAGAACTGGGAATGTCTGGGCCAGATCTGGGGATTTCTGGGCCAGATCTGGGGATGTCTAAGCCAAATTTGGGGATGTCTTTGGAAGTAAGATATGAAGTGAGAACACTGTAATAAATGTTAAACAAAAAAATATACAAAAAATATAAAATTTAAACTTTTTTGAAATCATGCAATTAGGAATTATTAATGAAATAGCTACACAAATATTTAATTAGTCAGTAGGAGGAGGATAGTAATTATTACCGGTAATAAACAATTGTTTATAAAAAAGGTGTTACTATCAAACTTATAAGCTAATGACAATTAAATACAATGTTTTTCTCAAGTGAAAACCAGAGCTTGATTCCTGATTAACCAACCATTAGGCTGACTAGGCTGCAGCCTAGGGCACCAGTCAGTCAAGGGACTCAATTTTTTTTAATAATCTAAGAAGTGCGGTGATCAATTGGTTAGAGGGAATTTTATTTCCGCGCGCCCTTTCCTGTTGCCACACCTGCTTCATCCTCAGTTTGCCAGAAATTTAATTTATTTGTTCCTTAGCTCATGATTACAGTTTGATGGGTTCCGAATTTTCGGGAATTTTTCAGGAAAAATTATCCTGTTTTCCGGGCAAGATTTATTTTACCTCGGGATTATTTTGGGACAAGATTACGTCCTCAAAACGGTAATCTGTGGTGCAATCGTCTTTTAATACAATTAATACTGTTGGACCAAGGTTGGTTATATTAATATTATTATCTTAATACAAATACTTAAAGGGTACACAGTTATAATTATTTTAAAATTAATCATCTTAATTATACATTGATATATACATTTGTTTGTGCTCGATAAAGAGAATACCTCGAAATATTGCAACAAAATGTTGTTAATTTCTTAAGTGTATATAAATTAACTTTATATTTTTGATTATAATTATATTAAATACGGTATACATTAATTTAATTTGCTCGCAGTTTATCATATTACAAGGCAAGAATGGATACATAAATCAAATGAACAAACTGAATTTGTTTCAACTTTCATTTCACTTAGAAAAATTAAACCATAGTATTGTCTGCATCGCGCAGGTGTAGTCTAGTGGTAATTTGTATATCCCACTCCATCCAAATACACCCACAAGTCAGGATGGCTGCAGGGGTTAAGATGTGTGGTCAACAAGTCAAAGATCTTAGGTTCAAGACCTATCCTGGTCACGATATTTTTGAAACTAAAATCTTTTTTAAAAATGTATATTATTGGTTTATAAAGCTATTCAATTGGAAAAATCATATTTTTCAAATTAAAATAACCGTTTTAGTAAAAAATTATATAGTTCTGACCCAGATCTGGCCAATTCTGGAAGAGCCCAGATATCTGGCCCAGATTTGGGCCAGAAAACTATTTTTTCACTACGGCAGGCTCAAACAGGCGGACCCGCTCTGCCCTCCAGGCCAACTCAACACTGACAGGGTATCCATGTACAACAGCCAGGGACCCTCAAGAACCACTCTCAGGTTGGGGACCAAACCCGGAGTTTCCATCCCCAGCCGCTGCAAATGGGACCAAAGGTGAAAGGAAATTTTGTCAAAATTGACAGCCAAAAGACTTAAGTAAATTTTATTACCACAAATTATACTGTCATTAAACAGTTAGGCCCTAAAGTTAATTTTTTTATGGCAAAGATATAAATTTTATTTTGAAATAAGCCGTGCTGCAAAATTGCAGTGCTAAAAGATCTGGAGCAAAAAAATTGGGACTTCAATAACACATATATGTTACTTATATTTAGGCTATAGCATGTTTAAGAATATAAGATCAAAACAAAAAGTTATAAAAACTTGTTCGGAGAAAATTTTAAGCATTTCATGAGATGTTTAGTTATTATTTAACCTTACCAAGGTTCACAAAATGATATGTTGTGCAATTATTGTGTAATTAATATATAGAATACTAATCAATTTGTCACAGTAGTAACCAAGTTAATAATATAAATGTAAGTCCTAAGATTACTAAAATCATAACTTACATTTTTAAATAAATTATATAAATAATACATTCATAAATTCATTGTTTTGTATTTGTTTGGATGCAACATAGAGAAATAGGTAAATACAAATTAGATATTAGAGACTCAGTGAATGTAATCACTGAAGACTAAAAATAGTACAACACCTAGCTTAACAAATATAGAACATCAAACAATGCCTTGAATATAAAAAGTACATTCAAATATGAAATTGTTAGTTACACTGTCAATGATCATATTTCAGTATAAATATAATTCACAAACTATCTAGTCAAATAATTATATCTTTAATGCTTAGGATGGCTTGGTAAATAATGTTTTATACTCAGTGAATGCAACCATTTTCCTTGTAGGTGTTAAAAAAAATATACTGAAGCAAAACCCAACCAAAAGCAAAGTTTCTTAGTTTAAATTGAGCAAAAATCTGGCAAAGTACAAGCTATATATAGTTTTATCTTTAGATGGAGTTTCACTAAAGCATATAGGCCTGCATAGTAAACACCCCTAGCACTAGGAAGTTAATGGACCTTGGACTAACTCCAAGGTCTATGGACTCATTTTTTATCCTCTTTTATGTGACTAACATGTTAAAACAATAAACACAAACCCATGAGATAATCCATAAGGTTTACAGGTATCTTAGATGTCAGATCTTGGATGTGGTAGATGTTTGTTTATACAAGCAAATGCAATTTGGTAAATGTATCTGTCTGTCCCTCTTAAAGCTTAGGCCCAGTACACAACACAGACTTTAATTAGTTTATTATAATACTGTATTATAATAACACTGTATATTATAGATTCCAGATAATGGTCTTATGTTTATGAACAATGGTCATAAGGTAAATGGTTGTGTGCAGCTCAATGGGGTCAGTTTAGTGTGTTTATTACTCATGGAAACATCTCTGCCTTTTCCCCAGTGTTGTGAAACATGGTACACACGTATTCAAAACACAAGGTAAGACTAGGAGGAGAATATTTTGCAACTCTACTAGCAAAAATATTGAGCTTAAGTCTGCTTGGAGTAATCAACACGCCTGAGTTCATTGATCAGTTTGTAATTAAATCAGCTAACCTTCATAGTGCATAACATTTTTAGTTATTCCAAACTCCCTTCCTATTTCTAATTTCTTTAAAATAAGTAAATGAAATCTTCTTTTAGAGAGAAGAGGCGAGACCCTTCTTAAAGGTCCATTTTATACTCAAAAGTAAGCCTAGGTTAAATTATAATAAGCAATTGAGATGCCTATCTTTCCTAACCACTGTTGCTCTCTTTTAAAGTTTTAAAATATGTAGAAGCCTATCAGATCCCTATGTTTTAAATATATATATAAAAAAATTAAATGTGTAAGGTCTATATTATACTAGTCAACTGATGAACTGAAACGATCATCTGTACAACTCCAGTAGTACTGTTTAAAAGTGGGAGCTATTATACTTGCGAGACACTTTTGCACAGTTGGCAAATAGTCGCCTGGCTGGATTGACAACAATAGGCAAGTGACAGTTGCAGGAAGAGGCATAAGCGTAATTTCAGTATTTTGGTTGTAGGGGCAAAATCGGTTGTGATCATGATTATTGTGCCTTTTCATATATTACAATAATATTTTCCAAATTATTGGGGGACAACTGCCCCCCTTGCCCCCCTAAATTATGCCTATGGGTAGAGGTGTGTAACTCCAGAGTGAACGACTCCGAAAGAACTACTCCATGTTCCAGAATGATAATTCAACTCTCACACTAAGGCCGGAGTTAGTTCTAAGGGAAAAGGGAACTAACATGGCAAAGAAGTAGTTTATATCAACTACTTCATTGTCTATCAACTACTGCCGTACCAATTCAACTCAGATCGTTCATCGCTCGGAGTTGGAACTACTCCAAGGAAATAGTTCTGACAGGTCAGTACTTTTTCAAAAACTCATGAAAATGTACTTTACATTTAACGAGCCCTATTAGACTATTTGGAAAAAAATAAATCATCAGATAAACAACATGGATTTATAATAGGTAAATCAACAATAACAGTAAGTGTAAATTTTATGGAATCAATAATAAATTCAGTGGATAGAGGCGAGAAAGTAGTTTGTATTTTTTTGGACCTCACGAGAACTTTCGACAGTGTATCACATGAAAAACTAATTGGCAGTCTCAACAATTTAAACATTAGAGGCAAAGAGCTTGCTTGCTTCAGCTCAACTTACTTAAAAGCAGGCAACAAATTGTTTAAATACAAAGTAAGCCTACAACTAATCATTCAATTAGTAAATTTCAATATGTAAGGAAATTTCATTTGCCATTGCAGACATTAAGATATGGGGTCCCTCAGACATTAAGGTATGGGACCCCTTCTTTTTCTGTGTTATCTTGGAGGATTTCCCACAATGTTTTTGGGGAGTGGCTCTGCTTGTCTGTTCGGATGAGGCAAATGTTACAATTTCAGGCAAAACAATAGAAGATATTGAAGACTTATCTGTTGTTAATCTCTCAGCGATAAAATAAATCCTTGATGACAAAAATCTCTTCTTAAATCCAAAAAAGTCAAACTTTATTTAATTTTCTACAATCAAACGAGATCAAAATTTTAACCGGACATCATATTAAACAGTTACAAATTGGATCAACTAAACTCCTTGGACTCGTAATCAATGAAAATGTAGGCTCAGATAATCAAATTGACCATGCAGTAAAAGAATATCATCAGGACTATACGCTTTGGGTCAGATGGCTAAAATATGTAACAATGATACTTTAAAATCAATTTATTTCACATTGGTACATTCACATCTAGCATACGGTATAAGCATTTATGGAGCGACAACAAAAAAGAGTTTGAACAGAATTATTTGTTACTACAAAAAAAGCTTTGGGAATTATATTCAAACTTAGAAGAATAGATTCAGTCAACAATTATTTTTCTGACTTTGGTGTTCTTACAGTGTATGGGTTATACATTTTTGAAACAATAATGGATGTTAAGCAAAATTCAAACCCAATAGTAATACTCAGTCAACATCAATACAATACAAGACTTCATAGAAAGGTGGAACAATACAATTTTCATTTCTATAAAAAGAAAACTCACTTCATGGGTACCTAGTAAATTTGTATTTAATTTGCCCAACAAAATTGTATTAGAAAATAACTTAATTAAATTTAAAAAACAGTTGAACGAATATCTTTTGAAGTATCCGCTTTCGGGTACAGTTCCGCAGACATACCTACGATATATTATCGAGTCAAAATATCAATTAGAATCCAGTATTTATGATTGATCAAATTAATTGGTTTTTTTTATCAATATTTTCAACACTATTTATATTGTATTAAATCATCTGTTTTGAAATATAATTTGTTTACTTGACCTGTTTATGTTATTTTCATTCCTCGAATATTGAACTAAATGAACTCTAAAAGTGATAATTTTCGTAGTTTAAGTATAAATGTACTTAAAGATAATGAATCAGTGTTTTCTTGGTTGCAAGATAAATCATTAATACCCCAAAATCCTAATTGTGAAA